>JBAJHX010000042.1:14928035-14960646 GCA_037176925.1 Amniataba percoides | reverse complement strand
ACACACACACACACACACACACACACACACACACACACACACACACACACACACACACACACACACACACAGACACATCTCACTAAAATTCCTTTACCACGTTGTATCCATGTGTGTGTTCTGTGTGTTAATGCTGATTTGTGCATCTTCAGTAAGCCCACATACTGCTGGTGATCAACTCAACAACATGAACAGCAATGAAGAAGACTTATGTCCTTGTTGAGCTGTGTTTGGGACCTTTCTGGGTGTGTGAAGCTCCCAGACATTAACATCAGTGTGAGGGCGTGACCAGCTGTCAGATGGTAAACACATGACAGCACCTGCAGAGAGCCGGGGAGGAGGGGCCACCTTTGAATGCAGTTCTGACTAAATTAAATGGAAAAATCACTCATCTGCCATTAAATTCACCTTAAACCAATAAAGGCCTCAGCAGTGCGAAGCAGCCGAAGGAAGTGTGTGTTTTCCAAAGTTAGTCTGAAATTCTGTTTCTTTGTTTCCTGACAGTATTTCCATACCGAGTTGTGGTGGTGGAATGACTGCTTAATGCTTAAAATGCACAACGCTTAAAGACTTTTGCATAATAACCACTTGATATGTCTGACTCCTGCTGCTGAAGTCTCATATGGAAATATGAGTGTTGTTTTAATGCACTCAAGTATAAATCTCTCCTTTAACTGCCTGTATGTTGAAAATGTACCAGTACTAGTAGAAACCATAAAGCCAGGCCCCCTGACACTAATAAATCTTTCTGGGCAAGAAAGTACACAAGTCAAAAGCCAATGTTGTAGATGTGTAAAATTCATACTGCTCTTAAAATGAATTTTTATTTCTGGTTGACTTTAAAGAATGACTATCACTTTCCACTGGTATCTGAAACTAGATGTAATCCCAGATATTTAGCTCTGACACTGTTTCTTCTGAGATCCTCTGCCCACTCTGGATCTGTGCAGGCGAGCCGTATCTTATTCCCAGCTTGCCTTGGGTGTCATAGCAAGTACAGCCGGGCAAATTTATCAATTTATATTCAGTGCTGCTTGCAGTCAAAAAGAAGAGGAGTCCCGAAGAAAAAGATCAATTTTCCAGTTTTAGATCTTGCCTTTCATCACTCTCTCTCTCTCTCTTTCTGTTCTCCCCCTCTCTTGCCATGGAATTGGGGTAAGATAAGTGAAAAATTGAGAAAGAGAGGCTAGAAAATGGCAAAAGGGCTACAAAGAAGAGAGACTCTGAATGAGGGAATTGGCTAGAGTGTGGATGAAAGAGTGTGTGTGTGTGTGTGTGTGTTTGTCCACGTATGTGTGTAAGAGAGAGTGAGGTAGAAACAGCTGAAAACAGTGGTGACAATGTGTGTGAGAAACAGCTTTGTAACAATACCCATGTTAGATATATCCCCACAGTCTCTTTGTGAAAGTCCTAATTTGCAACTTTTTCACATGAATTTATGTCCCCTCTGCTGCGCTCCATCACCGATATAAAAGCGAGCTTTTGAAAACACAAGTTGGTGTAAACACACACACAGTATGAGGAAATCCTCCGCTGCAGAGAAAGTGCTGAGTTTCATGAGCAGCAGTTTGTCTGAGGATTAGCAAACCGCAGTCTGCGCTGTGTTTTTCTGCTTACAGCAAAAATAAAGATCTCATGAATTATTTACATGTTTGATATTGGATTGTCAGCGTGGTATTCATTCTTCCCTCAATTAGTAAATACTAAATGAAATATCCCCATTAAAGGGAAACTAACAATTTATACATGAAGGTCAGTTCATTTGTTAAAGAGAGCAGTGCTCAGTCTGTGAAAACAGTCGTATATCCTCTGTGGCTCTGGAGGAGCTTTGTCATGTCTGATGTTGCCACGGTGACGCCATCATGGTTATCATTATCATCTTTATGACTGGCCTAGAGACTTAAACTTTGCGACACTGTGCTGTGTGTGAGGGTTTGGAGCTTTAGGGGGTAGATCATAATCCTAAAAGTGAATCATTTGTGAATTATAATCTTGCTCTGACCTTACCCAGGTGTTTAACCGTAACCACAGTCTTTCATACCATAATTTAGCTGCCGTGTGTGGAAAATGTAGGCATAGTGGTCATCAAATCATCAAATGTCATCGAATGTCTCATATCTGAAGTTAGATTTGCTGGATTTCAACATGTTCTGTACGTCATCAAATACTAAAGAGATACTCGTGTTTTTTTTCTTAAATCCTCCTCATTTGCACATAATCCCAGTGAAAGACACCGTCAACACCCTGTTCAAGTCTTAACTTGTTTAGTCCATCTAAATGAATCCAGTATGACAGGCATTACATTGGGGTGCATGGAGACTGATGAAACTTAAGAAACAAAGTCAAAATATAGTTCAGCTGCTTGACTCGGATGTGAAATGTAGAAATGTATGAAATGTCTCTCTATCATGGACGTGACTAATGTTGTTAAGGAATAATGTACCTGCCTGAGGACAGGGGCTCAGAATGAGCTGCCGCTGTCTTTCTGCACGCTACCTCAACTCCTACATTTCCCTTTGAACTTTATGGATTTATTCTCCGTTTTTCCAATGAAGTGTATCCGGAACTGAAGCGCAGCGCGTCGTCCTCAGTGAGAGCGAGAGCGGCCGAGGGTAGTTATCAACACCCATCGCACACACACATGTACATACACACGCAACAATGATAATGCACCATACATACATCGCACAGAATACACACAGCTGTGAATATGGACACACTCAAACACACACACACACACACACACACACACACACAGTACCATATATTATTTGTTGATGATCCAAGTACATTTTTCTTCTCTTTTATTGATACATATTTATCACTCCATCCTTCTAGCTCACTAGGTGGCGAAATGCTAAAAAAGATGATCAATGTGGCGGAGGTGGAAAGATGAATAGAAGACGAGTGGATTGGAAAAGAAAAGTCTTACCCATAGATAATGGATGGATGATGGATGGATGAGGGGATAGTTTTAGACAATGTGGATGAAAGATTCAGAGTTGAAGGGATGTATGGACAGATGCTGGGTGGGGTAAGAGGAAAGCTCAGTCCTTTGTTGCAGTCTGATGTGTGTCATGCTGTGTTTCCTGCCTGTCTTGCAGGTTTTGATAGTCCTGTGCATGGTAAAGTTCTTTTGGTATATCTCTCCATGAACGCACAGTTTATATCGGCTCTATGCTAAAAAATTGGCTGACGTGATTTTGCCCGTGCAGACCTACTGGGAGATGTCAAAAATTGAATCTCGTGGAGCTAAACTTGGCTCGCTTTAATCAGGAAGGGACATTGTAAAGGGATTAGCGACAGTCGTGTTTATTTTTAGACACCACGTTTAAACAAGTAGGCTAGTTAAAGTGCTCCGTCAAAGCTGATATGTCTTTTCTTTGGCACTGACTGCCTCTGCGCGGCATACAAATGCTGATTCAAATGATCTTTGATGACAAATTTCATGACGCATTGTGTGGCACATAAAGAGCTGAAAAACACTGATTTCATACTCTCCTCCGGTTTTTGTCTTCCCCTCTGTTCTTTGCTGATGTCCTCTCTGCTCTTATATTCTCTTCAGTCTCTTTCAGCTGCATTGAAATATTAACCAAGCCCCATTAAACTCTAGACTGCAGCAAACACATACAGCTCTAAAATTCACAAGACAAGCACAGGGCAGCATTTACATCCCTGCAAAAGCTCCATGACGGATAGTTCAGGGCCCGCTCTTCCTCCAGGGTGAGCCAGCAGATAGCTGTGTGAGTCAATGGCTCTGGCTCACTGCCTATTGATCCGCATTGGTGGATCCAGGTCAGGTCAATCCATTTAGGCCTGGCCTGTGAAGGTCTGAGAGCAGCAGTGCTGATCCCCCGGGCCTCTGCCGTAATACAGCAGGACAAACACAAAAGCCCAGCTGGACGGAGCATATGGGTCAATAGCCGCGATCAATGCCAGGTCAAAGACGATCAGAGCTAATGTTAGGCTATCATCTGAATGCACTGTGGCAATATGATTTATCATGCTCTGCAGAGACCTGAGCGGAAGTGCTGTGGATGGAATATGCTGTGTCAGAGCAGATAGACAAAAACACGCTGCAGTGTAGAGCCTGCAGGACTCTGATGAATCCCTTCCTTCAGGTGTCTGTGCAAGGTGTGTGTACCCTGTCATCAAACACTGTGGGCACTCAGCATCTACTAGTGCTAATATTTTCGCAATATTAAAGCTGCACTAACTGTTTTTATGTGATCAAATGGGACGTATAATGTGAAGTGTGTTGCTCGTGTGACACCTAGAAAAAATTTTCAGCAGCCTCCCTCAGCTTTATGGAGTTTTTCTTGTTTTGCTTTAGCTTTATGGTTTTGGTTGGAGACCCTCACCATCCTGGTTTCCAGCTGTAGTGTGATCATATGGGAATTTAATGTTTACAGCTTGTTTAGTTAGCGGCTGGTTTGTAGAAATAATGGAGCATTTTCTCAGGTGTGATTAAAGGACAGTAAATAATGCAGAATGGTGGATCATAAGTGATGATTGAGAGGTGATTCTGTTTGTAAATGAAAATCCCACCTGTTGTCTTTAACCTTTATCTTTAACTCAGCCAGGTTTGCTGTGTGCCAGTTACACTGTGGTAAGTTCACTTCCTGCTATGAGATAATGCTACTGTCATTAGTCTGTGCCCTTATAAAGTGTGGATCGCAAGACCCAATTAAATAAAGAACACCTCTTTCATCTTCATTTTCCATACTGATATATGTATGTTTTAACTGCATTTTTTTTCCTTTTCCGCTGAAAACATCACGTGCGAGTAACTGCTTCATTATGTAGTCTATTTGGTGTTCGCTTTGATGGAAAACACCTCATTACGGGCCTTCCCTACATCCTGTTTGAACCAGGAATACAGAATGTCAAACAGATTTCAGAACCGAGAAAGCAGTAAAATGTCTGTTCCTTCATTTTGCTTCAGTGAGCAAGACTGAACCGTTATCTGCACAGCTTCTGGTGCACCACAGCATAAAGAAAGTCAAGCTCTACCCCGACTTGGTGCCTGCTTCCTCAGATGCATGTCTGTCCCACACTGCCTCTTCTATCTCGTTTTACTTCAGATAAAACAGCTCTCAGTAAAGTCTAATGGCGATGTAAGCTATTCAGTATTTTTTTGGTTCTCTGGCTGAGCGTCATGCCCGAGCACCTGCATCCCTGATGCCTCAAATGAAGCATGTAGACTGAAAAGTAGAGCACTGTTTCCATATGACTGCGTGGGCGGACTGAACCTCTGTAGTGGAACCCAAAGTCAATAACCCTCCAGCAAGTATTAGCGTTGGCTTCTGTGGTCTAACCTCGCCTCTGACCGTCCTCTGACGCTCCAGTATCCTTATCAGCCTGTGCGCAGGTCCCAGATCAGTGTCTGGGCAGAGGATAAAGGGAAGACTGCTTCTCTACGGTGCAGACGACATGGCTGCAGGGATAGAGGGAGCAGGAGGAATGGCTGCTTCTCATGTGGCTTTTGAGCCCTGGAACACATGCTTTTCTGTGTCGAAAGGTCACTTTGCATGTCTTTTATTTTAGTTTCAAGAGGAATGAAAACCTACAGTTTTTGCTGATGGCCTACAGCTCAACTCAACTCTTGAGCCACATTAGAGCAGGAGACATATACCCAAGAGACGAGCTTAACTTTCTATTTTCAAGTGTTTTCACACAGTCAGTTTCTGAGAAGGAGCATGGGCAAACACTTGGTTAAACCCCAGAGGCTGAGAGCAAAGTGCTCCACCAAAGTATGTCTGTAAACCTGCTGAATTATTGATGATTAATCACACAGAAAAGAGCCAGGGTGGACACATCACGACTGTCACATCTTAAGTGTCAGCAGCTCCAAAATGGCCTTGAAATGGGGAGAGTAGCATGACTGAAAAAAGACTTCAGAATAGCAGAGGACTTTGAAAAGTCTGCTTTGAGCATATGGTTTAAATATGGGAAATACGGAAACAGCTCTTGCTAAATGAACAGTCCAACAATGACAGTGTGATCCTGCCTCCACACCGAAAATGAAAGTACTGCTCGCACACTGCCTCCATCTTCCACCAGCATTTTACAGCCAAAGTCAGCTACACCGACATTTAACCCCAAATACACTGACACTGACGTCCAGTGGCTTGCCAAGACTGAAGGGGCGGGAAGTTACAAAAATATGGAAAGAAGGGAAATGCGTTCATCTCAGACCTCCGCTCTGATTTTGAAGAATCGTCCAACATCAACCTTCTTGCATGACTGTTCCTTGTTTTGTGGGATGGCATTGCTTTACTCAGTGCCCCCTTCTGCACTAATGGCTTGTGTAAACGGTGTGCAATTGCAGAATTAATGCAAAATTAATATCAGGATTGTTGGGGGACTTTTTTCTGAGTGTGATGAACCATAATACCATAAAAATCTCCTGTTGTCTTGATCATCCCCCATCTAATACTTTACGTTGTTTTCCATTAGCAGAGTGGCTTCTGTTACTGATGAACTGCTTTTTCCATGATTTTGTTCATAATTACTTTCAAGGCCCTCTATTCTATAATAACACTGAACAAAGAAGGCAAATTTGCTTCGGAGAAAATTATCCAGTTACCATTATACTTTTTTTTTTCTTATGGAAAGCAGTGGACATAGTTGACAGCCAGGAAGAGATTGTAGAGAGACAAGCAGACAGCTATTTGACTGTCAATCACACGAAAGAATAGGATAGTCTATCGGAAATTACAAAAATTGTTCTCCATCGTAGGGATATCATCGGAACATAATGTGACCACATCTGAATATCTTGCTTTTCTCTTTGAAGCTCTTTGAACTGCCAATCACTGAAGTGCTGACGGTAAATCTCCAGTATCATTCAGTCCTTACTCTTTTTCCCCATTGTTCTCCTTTTTGAAACCTTTTTACTCATGTCTATGTTTACTTATCTTTCTCCTCTCACTTTGTTCTTTTGGGCTTTGTTCTTTTTCTGGCTTTTTTTCTTTTCCATCTCCGTTGGTGACTAAGGGCGTTTTCAAAACTGCTGTCAATTTGGTTTTGCCGCTGTCCAAGGAGTTGTTGCTTTGTAGCATTTATTTCCATCAGTTTTGGTTTCATTTAGCAAGGCAGTTGGAGTTTACCATATCGCTGAAGCTCCTGCTGGAATAGTTCTTGCTGCAGAAACTGACTTCCTACAGCAGTTAAACTTAATCCATAAATCACAGGGTGTTTAAACCATAAAGCAGAGTGGAGACACATCATGGAACATTTCTCCGTCTGATTCCTGAACTTTCAGCAACATAAAACTGAGCTCTAAACCAATATTGTAGATCCAAAAACCCACAAAGAAAACAGAACTCACACTTTGATAATATGCAGGCCGATTGGTCTTATCTTTGCCCGCTTGTCTGTACAGTGTTTCCTCTCTTTGCTCTGAGGTGGAATTAATCAAACTATTAAAAACACTTCTTCTGGGACTGTAAGAGTATATGAGACGTTTCTATAAACAGACTTTACTAATCATTCTGGGTCTTATTCTAACCCCCCTCCATACTGATCTTGTAACTCAGCAAATTTCCAAAACTTCAAAGGCAGATGAAGATTTAAAGTATTTGCATAAGGGCACTAAAAGAGCCCGTTAAGGCAAAGGCAGATGCCCTAAGCCAATTCGTTAAGTCTGTATCTCTACTTCTGACCCCTTCCATCTACGTAGAAAGAAATGTTTTAACTTCCCTATCCTCCAGACAGATTATATCTTGCTGTCAGTGCTGTGCCCTCTTATTAAGTGAATATTATGATATTTTATGTTTAAACTTCCTGGACCTCCTGGCTGGGATTGAATCCCACTAAAGCTTTGCCTCTTTTTTGTAATGTGGGGCTGCATCTTACAGTTACAGATTTGAAAACCACTGTTCCAGAATCACCTTTGATTACTGAGCTGTGGTGTTTTATGGTTAATTAATCATGCAGAGCTGAACAGGAATGACTACTCAGGCCACAAGAAAGCCTCTGGTGTCACTCAAGAAACTCTCCTGCTCTCTCAAGCCCTGTGAAATTAGAACAGTCCGCTGGACTTCACTTCCCCCGTTCATCAAAATCAATTCTTGGTCTGTGGCGTCAGTCAGGAAATCCTCAGCAGTGCTCCCTGAGGAGATGCTTTGCTGACTACTGGCCCTTCGATGTCCTCTGAGCTCGACAGCACTTCTCCAGGTGACGCCCTGCTGCTTAGAGAATTGCTGAGATAGAGATGAGAGGTGGTGCAGTGACACTATGTTCAGGAGGTGCATAAAAGGTGTTTTCAGAGTGCCCGCCTTTAAAAAAATAAAAATAAAAAAAAGCATCTGGACAGGGATCAGATTTGGATAATCCGTTAATGGAACAAACAATTTTCCACTGTATTATTTTAATTTGTTCTGATATTTTGTGATGTCTTATGACCTTATGACCGAGGGGACACTTCCAGAACCATTACTGTACATCGCTGCCGAAAAATAAATCACCGCTCACCACTGAGGGGAGATTAGATGCTAAGCGCTACTGATTCACTTGTGACACTGATGATTCAGATTAGATTTGCGTAGGATTTATTGTTCTCCTTTGCGATCGCTGCCTTTATTTCTAAATTCAGAAAGGAAAAAGAAAAGACAGGAAGCTTTTAGGGTCCACATCATCTTTACCATAGACTCGAACCTTCACTTGGACCACTCACTGAGCCCTCAACAACAGACACAGCAGACTTGTTCCATCACAGGCCCAGCTGACAGCCCTATAGAAATGACTGTTAAAGAAAATTGCTGAGGGAGAGCGGGCTGAGCCTCCATCCCCAACGTTTATTTACGACTCCATTGGCGTTGAAGTGTGTCAAGGGTCCTTGGGAGCCCTCTCCTGCAAGGAGTCTTGAGCGGCTCCTTAATGGAACTCTCGATGAAGTGATGGGGTGAGAGAAAGAGGGGTTGACATTGTCTCCGTCTGAAGACTCACCTCTCTCTAATTGCCTCAAGTCCTATTGATTACCCGCGGCCCCTCACACCTTTTCTGTGTGATCCCCTCACACTGTGTGTAATCCCCCCACAGAGCTTACAGACCCACCCGCTTTCTGATGTCATTAGCAGTATTGATCAAAGTGCGCTCAGTGTGTGTGTTTGTGTGCGCGCGTGATGGACGTGACAGCTCATAATTCGGTGGTGATAAAAAGGAAGTAAACATATGGAGGCATACTGATATTTAGTTAGAGGGATCAAAGTGTTTGATGATCAACTCTGTCCACATCGCCCCCCCACACACACACCCACATACACAGCCGACTTCCACTGCAAGTCGCACAAGAACACACACCTACTCTTGTAACAACACCGATAATACACACAGACACCTACACACACCGATTCCGGCAAAGAGCACCGAACCTGCGCTTCCATCACTCCCCTCCTGCCAAGCCTGGAGGTGTGTTTAAGCAGCAGCTTGATCCCCAGCTCGTATTACCAGACATCCTACTGTCACAACACACTCTCACTGTCAGTCGCTCTCTTCCACTCTCACCCTCTTTCTATCCGTCTCTCCCTCTGTCCCTAAGGGAAATTAAGATGACTCCATTCCCATGCAATTAAATGTGCTCATGCTGTCTGGCCTTCTACTATTCTGTGTGTGTGTGTGTGTGTGTGTGTGTGTGTGTGTGTGTGTGTGTGTGTGTGTGTGAAGTAGATGAGATGGCAGATCCCGCGCAGACATTTGGAGTGGGGAGTGAAGCAGAAAGTGAGAAAAGTGACTACATCTAATCTCCCTCTATCTCTTCATTGATTGGGAGAGCCCTGCACCCCGGCGATAACGCCTGCCAATTAAAGGAGCCGCCACAGTTGGCAATCCAGTCGTATCTCAGCTTAAGTCACCTACTGTACCTCTTGGCTCTCGCCTCAGCTTATCTGCAGATCTCCCGCTCTTTGAAATTTGCTGGAGTTCAGAAGTTGGCCGCAGATTGAGTAGCTGGAACATGAGTAGGAGTGGCGCATGTGGCCAAAGGATGTTGTGTGAGGAACGCCGAAGGAGCGCAAAAATACCAAATGACTGGGAAAGGTGCAATTCAGGTCCAGCAGCAACACATGAGCTAATCTCAGTGCTGTCACAAAAATAAAAGCCCTAATATGTTTCAACCAAAGAAAACACATTTTTATGAGACAATTCAGAGGAAAATTGGGGCATTTTGTGTTTTCATTTCACTGCGCTCCAGGGTCATAGCCACGGGGTGTAGGTGGATATTTCATTTTCAGATCCTACACTGAGGTTTTAATCAGTTCAAGTGTCAGTACATTCACAGATTTTGAAACTTTTCTACTTACACATGTGCCATTTAGGTGAACTGAGCCTTTAAAGTAGTTCAGAGGGGGTATTTCTACTCTGATAAAACAATATTCCCAACAGTAGTGGATTTTGTTTTTGCCTCCATGCCAGGGTGTCTTATCTAATTTTAACTAGCAGTCTGTCTTAAATTTCAGTGGATCATTTTCTCAAATCACACCTCGTTAACTAGATGTCTTGTAATTCCTACAGAGCCTGCCAGTGTAAATATTCATTTAAGCCTGCAGCTCATTCTTTCAACAACACACCAGAGCAAAGCTTTTCCATTTCTTCTGAAATGATCCGATTTTAGAGGAGCCTCACTGTGGCACACTTCAGTGAGCTCATGGGAAAGACAATATTCGGCTCATTATTGGAGACGTAGTCCTACCTTTTTCTTGTTGGTTGGGCAGATGTAGAAGCTGGTCACCACGATGGTCGTCCCTGGCATCAGGTTGAGTTTGGTGTAGGTGGTGCCATAGTCAGTGGACCTGAAAGCAGGCAGACCAAACAAGGACAAGTGACGTTAAAGAAAGGAAACTACCAACATTTTGATGATCATTTTCCTTTTGCAATGGCCTCATGAATCCCACAAACAGAAAAAGCTTTTATGGTAACGTTATGGAGAATTGGGTTTCTAAAAATCCTTTCTGCACATACAGCATGTTGATAGTTCATCAGATTTTATAACATTTTCTTGGTTCTATTTCACCAAACTCTTCTCATGCTTCATATTAAAACAACAGCAGCACCATGGAAAACCTTTCTGCGCTGACAGAAGGAGATTAAATCAGCAACAAGCCTGGGAAAGGGCGACCTGCTTATTCTCTCAAACTGCCCTGAAGCCGTTATATCAGCCCTTTGTTCACCATATTACCACTTTGTGGTCCGCGGTCTGAGCTCGGTGACAAATCAGAAAGAGCTGGACAACCTGTCAGTGCTGCGACGAAGCAGGAACGGCCTCGGGCTAGCAATGAAGTACTGGCCAATCCCCAAATCTGCCAGCTTTAGGAGCAGGTACAGACTGCTCTGAGTGTTTGAGATTGATAGCCGGCCGCTGGATTGTTTCTCCAGTGCGGCTCCGTCACACCCACCCAGCACGGTGAAGGTGATTGTTTGTGACAGGTTTGGAGAAACAGCACAGGTTTTAGCTCGGTGAGGCTGAGGAAAGGTGACCGCTTATGGATAATTAATGCCTCAAATTCCTGTCAGGAATATATGTGTCAGGAATATATGCAAGAAAGACTAATCCAAGAAACATTCTCTTCAAGCACAGCAGCAATTTTGACTGTGACAGATAAAGAAACTTAGTTTTACTGAGGAATAAACAGAGGTGAAAGAATGCAAATGCAACGTCTACTGTATGTGCATTCGCTTTCTTTAGTGCACAGCTTTTGACAGCTTTCTGGGGCTAATTTATAAAGCAATCCAAAGCACACAGGAGAGGAGATGCTGTAGCATTAGCCAAGGCTTGAGGGTTCAACAGGAGGGAGCCTAGAAGAAGAGGTCTTGATGAAAGAGAATGATGAGCTAGCACGTCAGCCTGGTTAAGGATGAGAGGATTTACTCCTTCACGCAACGGGACACCAACCGCTGACAGACACACACAATGAGACACATACACACCCGAAGCCCTGCCAAGCCATTCAGCAATCAGCTCTCCCAGAGTGCTCTGATACAGCTGGAGAAAATGGAGTGGCATAGCAGGGGTGAGCTATTTCTCCGTGGTGAGCTGGCAAGTGTTTTCATCTTCCTCGCTGGCCTGTGTGCGGCGTTTAACCCGGGATCACTTGGAGGACATGGACAGATCTGGTCCTGATGGCTGTGTTAGCAGCCGGAGCTTATCTCAAAAACCCACTTGTGGATGAAGTAAGGGCCTGCTCGGCCTCATGTGCAGAGGTCCAGTGACAGGCTGGGTAATCATGAAGGGAAAACTCACTATAGAAAGACTGGATACAGGTCTTTTATATCATCAATTCCAACATGGCTGCTCTCATAGAACTCAGGGAAATTCTGTTCATTTGAAAATCTTCTTTTTTTTTTTGTTTGTTGCTGTCATTACCAGCAAGGAGTGTCCAGGGTGAGTGCAGGTCTTACACCCAGAAACACATCTCAGCATCTGGATGCTGACTATTCTCCACCATTTCTCTATTGTTTTCTGTATTTCTGGTATAAGGCCTGCACTTATCCTGGACACTCCTTGCTGGTAAAGATATACCAGTATCTTTCTGTCCTCACTAACCATCACTACCAAGAGTCTGTTACTATGCAGGGGGAGGAGTCAAGGGGCAATGGAAAGCCACTAATGAGGCTAATTTGGGGGTTGGGTGGGGGTTGCTGTAGAAAGTCAGCAGCCCCAGCACTTTATATGGCGAGAATAACGTTGTTGAATTAATAGGAGAGCTCATTTCGTACTGTCTGCCATCCAGACCTTTGGATTAATAGACTGGTTGGGAGCTGTTGTAGATTAATGAGGAATAATTACTTTGAAACAGAGTGGGGAGCAGATGAGAGGGGAGATGTTGGAGCACAGGGTGGAGAAGGGAGAAGGGTTGGGCCAAAAAAATGATTAAAATTTAATCTATTCAACTCAATGTAGCCCTAAAGCCTTGCAAAATGGCATTAGCAGTAAGACATCAGGGCACACACATAAACAAAGCATTACCATTGCCATTACCCATCATTTGATACAATGTGTGCACAATGGCATTAAATACCAGTCAGCTGGCACTGACACATCCAAAAGATAAATACCAAAACCTTACCCTGAAACATCACAGTCCTGACATGGAGGGAGAAATATTCGATTTTTCGATACGGTTTGGACAAGCTGCCATAGACACAAGGCATTTGGCTGAGGCCGTACAGCTAAAATAATAACAAACTACCAGAATACTGAGGTGTAAAAGCCGAGTGGAATAACAAGAGACAAGAAATGGGAGAGAGAGGCAGACATGGAAGTGTCTGTGAGAGTGGATGTGACAGAGACAGACACTGCAGGTGAAATTGTATTTTCCTTGATGCGCTTGAGAAAACAGAGAATGTGGAAGCACTTTGGGGTGGCGACAGGTGCTGATTCAGATTTAATGTCCTAATATGTCAAGGTTGCTCCAAGCGCCTCATGTCTCAGGGAAGACAAATCGGGAGCGTCGTGCGGACACGTGACTGACGAGACACGATGGTGAAATGCAGGGATGGGTGGGGGTGGGAATGGAAATGAAAAAACACATTTCCTATGAATTTCTGCTAAATTTACCTAAAGATCTTCAACATGGTAGCTTGTGTTGTGATTTAACATGACAAACAGAAGTGTGTCCCTCAAGGCACATCTCTCCTGACTGTGCATGCAATTCAAGAGGTTTCTACGGTCTGACTTCTACGGGGAGTCACATGAGTCAGGTCCAGGCAGCCAGAAGGCCACTGTTAGTTAGCCAATCACTCATCAGTGATTGGCATGCATACAGATGTTCCAGGGAGCCAAACTAGCAACTGGGGGGCAGCCGAGAGGGAAGCCAGAGTCCCTCGAAAAAACAGAGGATTGAGCCGTATCTTCCTGTTGCGAATGTGTCCGAACTATCAATCATCAATGCAACATGCTGCAACAAGCTTGAGAAAATCTGCCATGCATTACAGCGCCACCACTCCACTGACACGAGCGATGAGGCATGAGGCAAATTTGACTCCTTGCCAGGCTATCACTCACTGAGGTTAATAGCTGCATCCCAAAAGAATTTGTCCAGAGCAGGTTAGAGCTCGGGTCATGAGTGGACATAACGATCGGAGCTTGCCTGTCTTTCTTTTTGAGAGAGCGGGGAATTAGCAGGAGATGGGAGCTTTTGATTTATCACGGCAAAAGTACTTGCCACGACCAGCATTTAAAAATACCGCTGACGAGACGGTGGCCATAAGCGTTACAGCTGATTTACACTGGTTAAAAGCGAGGGATCATAAATACCCCCTGACGGATTGAGCTCTCAACAAGTGCACCCACATTTTCTGCTTTAGGGTGGTAAATGTGCAGAAGTGAAGTTTCCAGACACAGCTCTGCGATGCTGCAACAATAAACATGAAATGTGGCATGATGCTAAAAAAAGAAAGGATGGCGCGCCCATCTGCTTCACACATGGACAGGTCATCAGTGCTGACCTCTTTCTGGCTCGCATCTTTGTTTAAAACTGACCATTCAACTTGACTGCAGTTGTTGTTTTTTTTACACCTCAGTGCCATCTATCTGTTCATTATTTTGCAGCAGGGCAATGCTTATGGATGATAAAGCTCAGAGAGTCTCAGGTGTACTCTGGACAAAGGCTTTATGGCCATCTGCTTTGGCCTGATTGTGTCAAAGCCTGCCTTTATTGACTGCAGGATGGAATGCAGAAAGATATACTGCGTCTTCCAGAGATCTACCACATGTTGCCAACAGAGAGGCAGCAGGAGGTTTTGGAGGCAACGCTGACAAAACACTGTTTTGATAGAAAATGCCTTTGAGAACATCTATTCGCCTCTACAATGCACTGCACCATCCTTTCAGGGCAATTATGGCCCTGTTGTGAAGCGGTTGTGACTGTCACACAGTCGGATTTAAACACTCAATCCGCTTGTGTGACTGCTCCTCAGCGGTGAGAGGAGCCTCCAGAAAACGGTAGCTATGCAAGAATAAAGTGTGAGCCTGTGTTGGTAGGGAAAGCAAAAAAGACAACGTCTCTTGGCTTTGGGATGACAGTGGCAGTGTGAACCGCACTGGTCACAAGTCATGAAAAGGCAAACAAGTCACAGTGTCCACAGAGAGGTGTGATGGTTGAGAGGCTCATGACAGACTACAGGCCGCAGAGAGAAAACGATTCACAGGCCTCGCTGTGTGCTGGAAGTACCCAAAGGAATAGAGACAGAAAACGTCTGTCAGTGAGATCTGTGGACCAGCCAAAGCAACAAGGACACCGATTTTGGAAAGACAACCAGCAATTAATGCAATTAGCCAATTCTGTGAGCATCACAAATGAAGTCTGGTCCTCCACTGTACGGAGGTGTCACATTCTCCGTTTCTTTCTCAGGGATTCTGAGACAATCCCATGTTAGATGTGACATGTAATCCCTCAATCCCCGGTCAGCTGGATGCATCCAGAATACTTCTTCAGATGCACAAACAACCTAAAGTTTCTTGATTCAATATGATGAAGCAGTGATTAAACTGCAGTCTCCATCGAGCTGAATGATTTAACCTACATGACATTTACATGATGCTTTTGCTCTGAGTGGACAACCAGAGCCACACCGTGAACACTGATTTCTCCTCATTCCCATTCTTTACCCTCTGCTATCCCTCACTTCTGGACCAACAACAGAGCACACTTTGGTTTTTTTGCTCTGCCTGTGCACTTGGCCTCACTTTATCAAAGTGCCAGTTGTAGTGTCAAAGGGTCTTGAAAGCAGCTGTGTAATTCTGCAGAAAGGACTCCGAACATAATGCACCGCATTGTCCTGTACTGCAAAGAGTAGGAGTAGACACTGTAGAGGTGGAGCTGATCAGAGCTGACAGTCGCAGGTGCCGTTACATGAAAGGTCCATTCTGCACAAGATCTGCTTATGCTGCTATCGCTCATCCTGTATGATGAGAGTAAATTAGCTCATTTGCATTAGAATCACAATACCTGGCAGCGGAGGGTGGGAAGATGTGGGCTACATTTCTGTTCAGCTTAGTCACTGATGCCTCAGCAGCAATTGGCAAATTGCATCTGGAATTGCCTCCTACACTGCAAGTAGTCTGAGCAGGCAGTTAGCCAGGATGCAGTGATTCATGCTCGGTAAGGGCACTTCACAGTAGCGGATAGTCCCTTGAAGTGCACAAAACCACTGGAGCATGGTTTTCAGGAGCAGAGAGCTGCTGCCATTTGTGAAGCTACTTATGGAAGTCCCCTGATAGTTCTTTTTTCATCTATTTTTCCTGTTTGTACGGAGAGAATGACAATCAAAACAATGATAATCTTATACCTTAATGACTCCACAGAGAGAGAGAGAGAAACGGCGATCTAAGGTATTGAAATTCCTCACAAAGCTTAACCATAGAGGTCATTGTTGCGTTTTATCACTTGCCTCTTCTCTCTGAGGCTCTGCGGTGAGTCACTGGCCTCGTCCTGTCAACTTTGATGACAATTTGTTTGGATCCTTTTGACAAGACCCACTGAATAAAAGAACGATAAAGAGACATATGGAGGTTGCCATGGCCTTCAGGTCTCCCTCTATGGACTGCAGTCAGCCTGCTTCTATCAACACAGGCTGTGTTTGCGCTTGCTGAAAGACATTCACTCACAGCTCCGTCCCTCCAATGTCCTCACTTTCCTGCTGTCGTATATTTCACGCTCAACACCTTCCTCGCAGTCATTCACACAACTAATGCTTGATGAATGACTCAAGTTCCACGCTGCAGAAGTTCCTCTGAAGTGAGGCGCAGGAACAGTTTAGCTAATAACGCCCATAAAAAGGAAATATGTGTGTATACGTAACGCACTGCATCACCAGGAGAAACAACCGCACTCCCTGGATCCCATCAGCAAAACTTTATGGTTCTCCCAGTGAGGATAATTAGCAAAACTGAAAATCAGTACAAACTGAATCCTTGAAGAGAGTTCATCCCTCCTCCACAAGTCCAGGATCACAGAGTGTGAAAACAGAGACATCTGGATATCAGGATAATCATAATAAACAAATTGTAATGTTGTTCCAAGAAAAGTTAGTTCTGGATTATTCCTGTCACACTGTACTGACCCACTTCAGTGTAACCTCCACATTTGAGACAGCCAGAGTGTCTCTGTGGTGAGGAGACTGACAACCACGACAACAAGACATCTGCAGTGAGGAGGTTAAAAACACGAAGCGAAGAAAAGTAACTGTACAGAGCTGACATTAGAGGGTCAATCAAACACAAGAGATACAAATTAAACAAGAAATTCTGTCACTTTTCATCGACTCTTGTGCGGCACATGGAAGTGTTTTCTGATAACAGTGACAGTTGAAAACTAAACCGGTTCTACAGTGTGACGTTGTTATTGTTAAGGTCTGTTTAAGTTTTATAAAGGATTATGGCTTGGGGAGGTGTTCGTGTTAAAAACAACACTCCCATGTTAAAGTCTGATGTTTTACTGTGTCCACCCTCACACCACCCACACTGGGTACTGATGATGATGGAGCCTTTTTTTCCCTCAAAGCTTTACAAAGCTGACTTTGTTAGACATGGTCATCTTACACACTTCTAAGCACACAAAGTATTGTCTTTCCTTATTTTCCTCTGCACTGCCATCCCAGTGTCGTAAGTCTTTGTCATGCACAGTAACCCCTTGTTGGAAATCCATTATCTTATTATTATTTATTTGTTTAACATATAAGAATACACACATTCATTCAGGCACACACATTCAAGAAATCAAACTTGTCCTGCAGAGATGTTGTGTAACATTTAATCCCTCGCAGTTATTAAAGGAATTGGGTTTCACATTTACAGGCTGTAATGCAGGCAGCTGACAGTGAAGTGCACGTAAGCCCACAGACTGAAATGTGAGCTCTGTACAGGGTGTAAGTGTTTACAATAGCGCTGAGCTTTGCGACAAGCCCCACTCTCTACCTCAGTGTCTCCTGACTGAGATGAACCACTTCTTCCAGGCTCCTCTGCAGTATTGCTGCTCTAATGTGGTGGAGCTCTGACTCAACCACTTCCAACGGCTGAACAGCAGGGACACCGAAAGCACCGTAAAAACACCCCCCAACCTCCAACCGTCCATCTCCGCTCTGCAACACCCACACTGCACCCTCCCTGCACCCGAATCCCAGCTGAATAGAAAGTGGAAGGGCAGTAAATGGGGACATTTATCTAGATGACATCCCCATCAGCACCCTTGGGGACGTGCACCCTGAACGCCACACGCTCCCAGACTTCACATGAAACGTTAGTGTGTTTGTGTGCGGTTGATTCCGTGAAGTTTGGCTCAGATCTTCTGTTTTATGTGCTAAGTGAAGAGGAGTGAGCAGAAATTAGCAGATAAAAAGGAGCAAATCCTGGGACCGAACTTGGCCGTAAATCCTCAAACAGACGAGCTTGTTCGCAGCCGGAGTGGCAGAGCATCTCCTCTCTCTGCTGCTTCAATCTCTACAAATGATCCCATCGCCCTCTTTACACTTTGTTTTGTTTCTCCATAACAACACAGAGACAGAGAGGCACAACTGAAGAAGTATACAGACAAAAAAAAAACTCGCCAGCTTAATTGCTTTTACTGGAAATTCAAAATGCTGTTTTTTTTTTTTATTCTTTCCTCAGGCTTTCGGAAAATACTCATCACTCTCACCCCAAAAAGCCAATTACTGATTCTCATCTAGGTGATTAAAGAGAGACAAAATGCTCTCATATTAGAGGTATTACCCTGAAATTCAGCAATTAGATCTCTGCAGAGAAAGATTAGGTTTTCACTGTTTTTTGCATTTTCCTGTTTTCAGCCTTAAAAATGTAATCCAAGTAATTAGTGCAAGGCTAACAAAAGGTTGGAAGTTTATGAGTCACTTGCGGTATTAATATTAGAACCATGCTTTGACTAAAAAAATAAAGTTGTTAACACTTATATGTGCAAATTAAAGTGTCAGTTTTTCTTATGAAACATGACTCACAGGGAATGTTGAAAGGTGACCTTCATTAAAGGAGCTCTGAACAGTTATACTGGGAGGATGTCTAAAAATGACGCTGCAGAGACTGATATTCTGAGTTTTCGAGCACCAGTTTCCAAAAACACTTCTGTCCTCAGTGTGTTTTCAAGCTGAAAATGAGTCCAAATTTGTAGTTTTCTAGCCTCAAACACATCATTGGGGTTATTTTGTCAGACTTGACAAAGCCCATCCAAAGCCTCAGAAGACAACAACAACAGTTTTTTCAGAGCAGATCTCCCTGTAACTCGTGAACTGACCTGATACTACCCATACGATAAACTTCTTTAAGTGTGTGTGCACATTACACAACAGTAAAATCCTGAAAATAGCATCTCTAAATACTGCAATGTACTGCTCAGAGCCTGGTCAGTAGTACATTCTTTCATCAGCATGTTAAAGCAAACTGAACCAAACTGTCAAAATGTGAGTATCCTGTTGGGGACACATCATGACAGAGATTTTACACTGCACAGGGTGAAAAACACACATTTTATCAGCTTCATCAATTGCTGCTTGTCTTTGCTGTTCTAGACTAATTGATTTATCAGTTTATGCTGCAAAAAATGGACAGAGATTATTGATTGAAAAGAAATACTTGGCTAAATAAAGCCCAATGAACCATCGATGTTACCATGAAGATGAATCATAATAACTCTGGTGATCCCCTGACTTTACATTCAGTCTAAAGTTCTATTAGTCTGACACTTTGATTTATATTCAAATCCGTCAAACTAATGACTTTCCTTCCTATTTAGTGCCCAGTAATAAGCTAAGATGAGAAGGTGAAGACAGATGTTTCACATCAGCATGCTGTCATGGACTGTAGACTCTTGATGTTTGGTAGTAAATAAAGTTGACTTGTCCACAGTAAACCTTTGCTTTTCTTTTATTTACCTGCTGCTTCTTTTATTACTGCTGCCGCCACACCTGAACTTCCTTGGGAATCTTATTTTATTTTGAAACATCAAAACAAACGTGATAAGTTGGATAATTTCGGCCAAACAACAGACTTACTGAAACACACATAAAATGACCATTTGAAGATGGCATGCAATTTTACATGCAGAAGGCACAAATGAAGGCGCTCGAACTTGATTCTTTAACTAGAAGATGGGTCGATGGTTGCCCTCACAGAACAAAAGACTCTGATTAAAACCAACTGGTTAAATTCTCTATTCATCACCTGATACCCTTCTAAGGGTCTTGTCTTGACTTCAAAGACTAACGGGCCCCACCCCCGGGCTTAATGCTGGGAACACACTCTCTCAGTGCCGTGGGGGATTTCACAGTTGTCCACATAAAGGCCAACACCTTCGCTGCCAATGATCAAGCGGAAATATAAAGACAATAACATGAAGGGAAAAGGTGCCTTTCATGTGCTGAGGGGTTATGCTGTATGTATAACTTATGAGCTGACATCTTTGACTGATTAGACATTCAGAAATAGGTTGATCAGAAGGAATTCACTTTGATGGAGCAACTCAGTCACATTGTCATTTATCTACTTTTTATGCCACTATCACACTAATGAAATAAAGCCTTTGCAGAAATGAGCATTGTGTCTGTTAACAAATGTGGTTTTTAACAATTTTGTGGCAATTAATGTCAGATGCAGGGAAAAATCCCTGCCTCTTAAATATTTTCCCCGCCTCTTTGTCTCGATTCCCCCTTTTCTTTTTTAATCTCAGCACTTTGACCTTTGACCCCAAAAGGAGAAGTCTGACAGGATCGTCAGACGCCCACATGTGCCTGGGTGTAAAAGGTGAGGCCTCATGGGAGGAGTCCTGTCCTAAGATAGGCAACTCGAAGACAAACCAATTTGTCAATGTAACCGACTCTGACAGGACCAAGAGACCAATCAGCCGCTGCTGATTCCTGCTATTTTGACTGTCGATAATTTGTTGTTATGGATGTGTGGTAAACTCAGTGGAGGTTGTAATGTTACGATCATAACCCCCTTGGCTGAAAAACAAGCTTATTTGAAACTTGATCAAATGGGGAGTTTCATTTTTTCATCCTTAATAAAAAAATGTAAAGCACCAAAACTGAAGTTCTGAGGTCTTTAAATTATAATGGAAAATTATTAGTTGCAATAACAAAGATTTTTAAAGAAGAGTTCTTTTTGTTTGCTCTCTTTAATAAATGTGTTTCGGACAGTGGATACCCTGAGAGCAGGGAAAGCTTAAATATATGCATGATCTAGGTATGTCTGCTAACACTACTCGAAATCTCACTATGAAGGATTATTTGTTTAGTATAAACAAATGTAAATGTAACTAACTACAAGTATTTATTGGCGAGGAACAGCCAGGCACAGTAACTGGGCGAAAACTGCTGAAGCTTTACAAACCTGGCAACTTCACTGTGAGGTTGACTGCAAAGTTGCCAGTTTGGTATTATCGTTTCAGTTTAGAGACGTACAATCTGTGCTCAGAGAACATATCTGGCAACCCGCACTACAGCAGGAGACGCTGTAAAAAAGGACATTTAAATTAAATAAACACTCTCACACACACACACACACACAGACTGTATACAGTAGCTGCTCTACAGTGTTGTACAATGTTCAAAGTCAGATCCTGTCCACATGTTTATTGTGTTTTAATACACTGTCTGTAATGTATGTCATTTAATGTAATATAACATAAATAATGTAATGTGATCATATTCATCAGTCAGCACTGTGCTGAATTGTTCTGGATGTTGTGATTTGATAGAATTCTTTCAAGTTATATTTCTGTAATTGGATTTTGCGAGAGTAAAACCATCTGAGGCTATAAAAGCTAACATGCATCACCGTGAAGGACGTCCCCTCTTAATAAATTCAATGCAACCGAGATGGCTCTTAAACGTCTAAATGCCACACCGCAGTGCATGTGTTTACAGGCCAATAAAGCGATCCTAACTCATGGGGTAATCTTTATTGCAGCCGCCTGCCGTCAGCGAGAGCGGATCGCGCGGCTCTGAGAGTGCAATCCACTAACCTCTACTATTAATATCTCCACTGAGCATGAGGGAAGAGGAGACACCATTAAAACAGCGCTGGAAGGATTTGACCCAAAGCTAGCAGGGGCGCTGGTGGTGGCAGGAGCCTCACAGCAGAAAAAAGGCATATACGGTAGAAAATAGTCCAAAAGACAGTCATTGTAGTGCAGCGCGGCTGGGCTCATCCACATGTCAAGGCACTCTTGTGTGGGAGGCAAAAGGAAAGTCTTCTATCGTTTACTTTATTTTGACATGCAAGGCTCTGACGCAAGACTTTCCTCATTTTCCAACTGTGACATTGATTTGTATTTTTAAATAAGCTTTAAAAAAATGTGGGAAAGTATTTTTGGTACAATGCATTCTTTTGTCATCTGCCTTTAGTTTAGTTTTTCTGATTAATTGTGAGGGCCTTGTCTGCATCCCTGCCTTGTTTCCTCCATCCTCACCTTACCCAGACCTCCATCTTCATCATTAACATGAGTTATATCAGCCTTTTTTTGATACGCAGCTTCTACAGTTAAGGTCAGGCAACTGAAACCGACCGGAGAAGAGAAGGATGCCGTCTCCCATCAACAGTCCACCCATACCTCCTCCCTAAGAACACACTGTGACTTCCAGCTCTGCTTCTCAAGGAAAACAGCCATAATTATAATTATCAGCGGCTGCTTGTCAGAAGAACGTTACGCAAACACCTGCTGCCTGATGACTCCTGCTTCACCACTGATTATAGATGTGTTGGTGCGCATGGGCGTCGGTGAACGTGACTGATGAATTACACCAACAGACAGATCAGCTTTGTTTAACACTGGAAGAACAGCGCAGATGTGAGGGAGCACTGAAAACAGCTATAAACACTGTAAAATCAGTCCAAAATGTTACCAGTACACTAAGTCTGATACTTCACAGGCTGGGGAAAACTGGATAAATAATAACCAAGACAAACAATTGTGTCAGTTATTTTTCCTGAGTGAGCCAAAGTTAAGAAAGTTAAGAAAATTTTTATTTTCCTAGAGTCAAATCACAACAACAGTTATCTCAGGGCACTTATTAGACCCTACAGAACAGGGTTAGAGGCCTGGAGGAGACATGAAAAGCAGAGTGTGAAGCACACATAGGTAGTTTTACATATCAAAACAAATGAACGCAATTTTTTAAAAGGCTTTTTGCCAGTGAGAACAGTCGCTTTAATTTCCTTTACTCTTGTTGGAGGCTTCCCGAGGGAGGCCTGATGGAGGAAAGACAAAAGAGTCCTCTGCAGATGCTTTTAATTAATGAACACATTTGCTTGGAAATGATCTGATCGTACACTATCACCACAATACCACCTGTTTGTACACACTAACTGTAATTATATTCTAGTTTCATGGATTTGCTTTGTTTTATGACTCATCACATGGCGTGGATTGGAGGAGAGGGAGACTGATGATCTCAGCTTGATTAAAGACGATTAAAAAACATTTTCTATGTCTTTAGTTTTTGCTTTTTTTCTGGTGAAATTCTGAATATTTCTCTTCTTCAGGCCTTAAAAAAACACCACACATTAGACTAGAAGGGGAAATCATTCTTTGGTTAATTAACTCATGTCCACACACAGACAAGCAGTGATCTAGTTAAACTAATTTGACTAATTAGCCTAATGACTTTATTTATAATGTTCCAGCTGTTGTTGTTGTTCCCTCATGTCTGTTGTCTTTCAGCTAAAACCACCCTTTTTTTGTGCCTCAGTTTTCATTTACATTCAGTCTCATTGGTGAAATGACTCAGTGTATGTCAGGCTCAAACAGCTGTGACACTAGTTAGGAGGAAATTCTCATAATCATCTGGAATCTGAATGTACAAGCAGAAAAAGAATAAATATACACTGCAAATGACATAAGTCAAACATCAGGATTACTACAGCTATTCTTAGATTATCATGAAGGGACTTGTGTTTTTTTTAACAGTGTCTAATTGTTAGTATGGCTACAATTTACATAAGCTTGTGAATGAATGATTTCAGCACATATTGTGATCACATAGTGGATATTAATGATGGTAATATATTAATAGAGGACTCGCTTACTGCTTCAGAATGACTGATACATTAAACAAAGTACCAGCTAGGATAGTTATTATATAATATAGCTACAGTATACCAGATATTATATAAGCTGAAAAATGTTATCTAAGTCTTTTAAAATAAGATACACAGTTGCTGCCCTGCTCTCTTCAGAAGGTCATTCCTAAAATGCAGGAGCCCTGACGGCGAAGGTTTTATTGATTCAGTTCAGTTTGAGGGACCATTTACAAAAACCTACAAATACAAAGAGAACAGGTGTGCCACATTCAGCGACTAGCTCATTTTCATCTGCCCTCCCTGACATAGTATACAATGTAGATCTGGAAAAAGTGAGAGAGAAGCACCTGAGGATCACAGAAGGCATTAAAATAAAATACCAAGTGGTCATGCAAAGGATGCAGGGATAGAACAGGTTCATCCAGCCATGATGAATACATGAACATTGTGAGGGTGAACTCATCAGTGTGAATCTCTGAAGTGCAGCATGTATGAAACGTCCCTTTCTCCACACGGGAAGGAAAATGTCCCACCTCCTCCTCCCAGTCTGAGCGATGCTTTGTTCTTTTCTGACTGACTGCCTCTGAAGTCTGAATGTGGAGCTGTCCGTGGTGCTGAGATTTCCACCGCATTCACACCCATTTGGACTCGACAACCCACAGACACCAACTTGGCTCCGATTACACAGAACGCATTCCAAGGTGGGTGAGCCGGTGCCGCTTTATCACCTCGCTCGCTCATTGTTGTGGGAAATGCTCACATAAAGCACATTTGGATTCAAATGTGCCCACGTTTGCTCGTCCTTGGCTAAATGTGCTGCTGCCATTCAAATGTGGGCGGTCATCTCATTTGTGTAATTGTATTTAAAAGCACACTTCCTCATTGGACGAGTGGAAATATAATGCCTGAATTTGCCGACAGCATGCTTTCTGCTGCTTGAAGTAATAAGATAAGAGAGTTGCTGGCGCAAAATCAAAAGTGACATCACCTGATAGGAGAGGATGCATCCATCCTGAGTGCTGTAAAAAAAAAAAAATCTGACAGCATCTTGAAGAGGCCAAATAGCACTGTTAAGCGTCAAAGTCTTTCAGCAAGCAGAAGATAAGATAAAAAAAAACTTTAAGATGCTGAGACAAAACCACAGGCGAGGTGAGGGGATTATCACAGGCCAGGGTGGGATGCTGCAAAGTGTGTGAGAGCGCGTGTGTGTGAGACAGGGAGAGTAATGTGGAGAGGCTGAGGAGGCAACGCCGGGCAGGAGGTTAAGTGAATTCTGTCTGAGGCACAATCGCAGTCCAAGGCAAAGTCTGAGGCAAAGTCCAGTGAAGTACGACTGCACCACTGTGCGCACACAAAACACACAGTTCAGATGTGTGTGCAGATGGAGAGGAGCTGGAGTGTCACTCCTCAAAATAACAGAATCGCATCGTTCTTTTGGAGGAACGGACACACGGGCTCAGTCTGCTGACAGCTGGGAGCTTGTAAGTAGGGCGAGCACTGCACAAGCGTTACTAATAACATTAACAATTCCCAGTAAGCCATGACAGTCAGACAGCGTGATAGCGGCCATCATCGGCCCTCCACCATCACTCATTTGATTATTTTAATGGTTCTGTGATGATTGAAACACAGGTGTAGGAGCCATTTATGAATGTATATTAGATTTCTTTATAGCTCATTTCACCTGTTTCATATGGAATGATGTCATGTGGGTGAGCCGCCAATAATCACCTGCGTGGTGGGAGTGAGAGAGGATGTGAGTGGGCTTCTCACATTTTCTGCTCCACGGTCACCGTCACACATATCAACTCCATGTACTAGATTTTGTTTTTCTATGTCTTGTTTTGAGCTGGATGGTACATTTTTAAAGGCATATCTCGACGTGGAACTAGATTATTCAAACAGAGTAACATACAGATGATTCTGGTAGTTTGAGAGGCTACAATAAGCATGTCAGCTGCAGACCTTTGTCTTTTCCATATAAAGTCTCATGATTTCAAAGAAAACAGCGCATCTTTAAATACTGCCATGTTTGACCATTTTTCTGTCAAAGCTGTTTTAATAGAAAAAATAGAAAAATAGAAAAAAAATCTAAGAACTCACTTACTAGAGAGTGTCAGGGCTTTCATCACGTAAGGTTCACTTTGTCAGTGGAGCTTGTTCAGTGTTATCACACAGCTGAGATGAAGTCTTCTCAGACCTTAAATATTAAAGGTGTGACTCTACCCAAAGCTTATAACTGTATACACCATGTTTTTATGTTGGCCAGTCTCACAACAGCCACATTCAAATTAGCCTCAATCTGCATTCTTGTGAATTAAAGCATGTTAAAACAATATACATGTATTGGTTGCTTTATTCATCCCTTGTCCTCATACTGGCCATTTCCTTCTTAGTACTACACAGTAAATAGTCTGTTATCTGTTAGTTGTGTCCCACACATATGTAGGAAGGATTTGCTACCATAAAGTTATAATGATTTAAAACAAAGAGCTCATCATTTTACAAAAAAGGTTCTTAAATCATCAAATGATAAAAAATAAAACGTGCAACCTCAATCTCAGCTTCAAAACAACCTGAAAACATCATCTTTTTCTCCTGATCAGGACCACTGTCTAATGGTGTCATAGTTTTATAGTAATTTACCTGAATGTTATCAAGTTCTCAGGCTTTTGGTTAAATTCTGCTTCTTCTCCTTCACATAAGTGTTTCTCATGAGACGATGCATTCAAGTGTCACAGTGCTATAATAGATCTGAATACATGTGAGCCTCTCCTGTAAGTCTCAAGGACAAAGCAAAGCAGCTTATTGTTGCTCTCAGAGTTCAAGTCTCAAATCTCAGGTCTGCAGCTCTCCATACACATACACAACTCCAGAGCCACGGTAGGCTGCCTGATATATGTTATCCTGTGAACTCCATACAGGTCATAATTTACCCAGCATCCTCTATCACACACGACATCACCTGCCTTCTCGCCACAACCGTCGATGACAGCAACGTTAACCCGCTCAGTCTAACAGCTGACTGTAAATAAAGTGATGAATGCAGCGACGGGCGTCTGTGTGTCTCCAGGGAAACAGAGTCATGACCACCTGTGAATCTGTATTCTGTGTGTGTGAGTGTGTGTGTGTGTGTGCGTGTGTGCTGTGACAATGTTGGGAGGCAAATCCCAGTGGGGATGAACAGATGTACTTGTCTGTGAAGAAGAAGATGAGTGCATGTTTCCAGTCACACACAGTATGTTATTATGTGTGTGTGTGTGTGTGTGTGTGTGTGTGTGTAGTGCTGTACAGTAAGTGATGGTTCACTAATAAAATCCCCTCGCTGGTGGAAACAATGAGATATAGCTGACATTTCTTGTCAGTTTCCTTGTTTGTGTGTTTGTCTGTGTGCGCATATGTGTGTGCATGTGTGTGTGTGCATGTGTGTGTGTGTGTGTGTGTGTGTCAACCTTTTTGTTCCCCTTTGATCTCTAAATCATCTGAGGGGTAAATCAAGTATCAAGTTGGAAGCTGTTGAAGGGGGATGGTGTGCATGTAAAAGTGTGTGTGAAGTTACATTAATCATGTATGCAAATGGCTGTTTGTATGAGCTGTATGGTGCTTTAAACAGGCTCTTTAATTGTGGACTGTCATCAAGCCAAACCACCTTAAAAAGGCTTGAATGCAGTTATGTGGGCTCAGTGGTGTGTGTGTGTGTGTGTGTGTGTGTGCGCGCTGTGTTCCTCGGGTAAACATTTGACTTCGATAGCACGATTTTAACAAGAAACACCACTTGAAGATTTAAGAGACAAAGTTAAGTCCCTCTCACCTTCAGTCTCTTTCTCTCTCTCTGTGACAGAGGGAGACACTGAGAAAGCCTCATTCGAAAATCACTCGTAACGTTACAAGTTGCCTAAAAATCCTCACTGAAAATAAGCTTGCCCAGCATTACATAATCATCGTGGTATATTTAATATGTTTTCAGCTTTCTTTCAGAGAGGTCAGTTCATGGGTGACTTCAGCTAGTTCGAGCATCGCTCTAACAGTAGCAGGACAGGGAGGGCACAACAGGGCCGAGTGCAAAAATTACAGCCACCAATTAGGAAATGTGAGACAGCACTGATGGATATCCTGGCGAAATATGAAATAAACCAAGTTACAGTTTCTCATTATACAAGCTAATGTGTTATGTTCTTTGGAGCTACATATGGTAAGACAGCAAAGACATGTTGCAGTGGATGCTTAGAATATGCACAGTGAACCAACAAAGAACAGTACAGAAGTGCTGAATGAGAGATCACGTTGAGTTATACAGAAGGAGGATGTGAACCTTTCGATGACAAGCTCTTAAACTCTTACTAGCATTCTCTGTGGCGTGGTGTCTTCCCAATGAAGAACTGTACATCACTCACTCACTGCACAAACTTAAATCAACTACTGTTATATTAATACTGAGATGTTGTTCTTTGAGGAAATCTGGTCGTACTAATGCTCCAGTTCATGTCATTTCTGCTTGATTCATGTCTTCATTTTAAGAACATTTCAGTCTCCTCGTCACTTCACACAGATCAGATGTTTGAGTCTGTAGCTATTTCTGTCTGTGGAGTAGTCTACAGCACTTGCCTATGACGCAAAGGCTAACGACAGCCTTGACAACGAGACATTGATTGATTGACATATGCAGACAAATCTGTGTTAATTTAGATGCGTGGTACATTGATTATATTTTTGTTCTGGGTTGGAGAATAATGAATGGGATGGAACAAGATAAACGTCTATTTAACTGCTGAAAACTAGCATAATATTATAATTATTTAAATTTTGGTGAAAACAGATCAAAAATGTGGGAGTGAATGTTGAAGAGTGGGACAGCAGACCCAACCTGAAACCAGGTTTGGTCAGTATGGTCACAGTGCCTGCAGTGGAAGGAGAAACTTTGAGTAATAGCTAGTATTAAACACGATTGCAAATGTAAATGGTTGCCCAGGAAATTTACAATAATATGATATCAATAATATGGGTTGATGGGATGGTTTGATTTGAGTAAACATTATTGAGTAAAGAGCTGTTCTGCTGCTTTGTCACCTTCATCATTATCATAATTCTAACTGTTCACATCAAATAGCAAAAAAAATCAAATGCACCTATAATTAAAAGTTAACAGGAGATGAGCAGATGGATGGGAGAGGTTGGTGGAGTTAGCCTGGGACTGAAAAGGTTAAGAGCAGTGGTGTTTTGCTCAGGGACGCTGCCGCGGCGCTGCTGATGGCCTCGCTCGTTGAGGCGAGATCCCCCCGTCAAAGCCAGCCTGCGTGGCTAAAGTGGCAGGTAATCAAATCAATCCCACTTCTTCTCCCTGCTGGGTTGTTGCTTCCGGAGCATGATGGATGCGCGCCTCTGTTTCATTTAAAAGCTGTTTCTTCTCATTTCTCAACACAAAGGCGGAATAACTAACAAGCAGCGCCGACTACAACACTTCAATCAACGCCGCTGTGTCGTCTTCGATCGACAGCCTTTCAGAATTAGGAAGTGTGGACGAAATGTTTAAGCCTGTGATGCTGCTGTAAGTGGGATGTCGGCAATAGCTCCTAATTACGCTCCTCAGATTATGGTATTCATTCCTTCCTGACAACCAGCAAATTTAATTGCTCTATTAGCTGCAACTCAAACATCTAAAAAGATCTGAAGTGATTTGATCCAACATATGAACTAAATCCAACGCAGCCATATGAAGTTCAAGCATGTAAGCAAAGATTCAGACACAAGAAAAATCTGATGTTGGACAGCGGTAATGAAAGAGATGAATCTTTACTGGTTTTATATATAAAAATTATTATTCATTTATAAGTTCTTGTTTTCAAGCGTTGAATCTTTAATGATTTCCTGGGAGAAGAATTTGGTTATATAACAGCAGATAAAACAGACAAACAAAAAAAAATATGATAAGAGGAGAATTAATGTAACTGTGTAGTCTTTGATGAGGAGCCGGACCAATAAAGTATCCTCCAATAAACAACATGGGCGCTGCTTTAATAAATCATTTAAAGGCAGAGCAGGAGCTGATATGGTTTGGAAATGAGCTCGAGATCAGTCTGCTGAAGACGCCCACACACGTACATAACAAGATGGATGATTATTTCAACAGTCACACGCAAAGCTGAGATCAAAACCATTCACATAGACTTTCTATCATCTGATTATCATTAACTTATTTAGCAGCGATTTCCATCTGGGCAGCCTTTTATCCAGTTTGGGTCAGTCAGTTTTAAATGTAATGCAGAGTGATCAGAGCAGCTGCTCATTTAATCGCCAAAATTATTTCAGTTAATTTAAATCTTTCCTTTGATTTGTTACCTCATCTTTAGAAGACACTTCCATCTGGCGCCCTTTATTCCGCCAAGCATTTTTTGCAGGTGCCTTCCAAGACAAACCATACAGTATATTTTAATACTGGCTCATATGGGAGGTGACTGATCCAACTGAAACTGCATAGTTATTGTTAGGGGAAGTTCCTGGTAATAATTTAAAGATACTTACATTGAATGTAGATTCCCAACAACCACCCCTAACCTCGCCCATAAAGAGCACCTGTAGCTGAGATGGTGCGTCCTCTAGGCTTTCTTGGTATCTCTAACAATCACAAGCTGCTGGTTTGTGTTGCCCTAAAGCTCAAATTAAATGTCAGCATGGCATTGATTCGGTCAATTGACCATGTCTGCGAGGCCGTCCACATTCAGCTACCAGACTGTGTGAACCATGGTGCAGATTGTGACCAGCGACCGTGAACCAACCCGATAACCAGACAAAAATGCAGACAGCAGACAGCTGCATGCAGCCCAGGATGTGCTGATATCTACAATATGTGTGATATGGTTAAGGTCAGGGAAAATAAACTATAATTAGACAAATAAAACTCTTGGTTTATGGCAGGTAAAGAGTGATTACAGTTTAAAAAAAGGCTATCTTACCCTTTCTATCTAGCTGCTTGTACTAACTAGATCCTTATATTTCATCGTGCTACACTAGCATTACACCTCCTCTTGCATTTGCACTGAACATATTAATGCTCACAACCTTCCAATATGAGTGTTGTTCAAACAGCACTGGGCTGGTGCGAATGGTTCTGCTTATCGTGACCCCTGCTGTGATGTATTTCAAATTAATTTAGTATTTTCTGTTCATGTCAATTTTGGACAGGACCAAGGTTTTTTAGAGGTTTGCGTCAACACAACGTCACATTAATTAGAACTTTGCCTCTGACTGGCAGCACTTGCGGCCTGTTATTTGAATCAAGAGGTTGCTTGTCACAAAACAGATCATTTGATGCATTCAAACAAATGGCCATGACAGCTTCTTTAATTTATTTTGGACTTTCCTTGCAATGTGACATCTTTGTAATTGCAGATTTATGATCATTTTTAACACAAATAAGCATAAGACCAGGCAAATAAACGCTCTGCTAAATAAACCACAACAGGGACTTGTTAGTGTGTTTAGCAGGTGTTGGGTACTTTGATAAGTATTCATCACTTAATTTCATCTTCATGGAACATTTCATCAACACAGACACACAAAAGCTTCCTCCTCCGGTAGCTGAGTGTATCAGAGAGCTCACTGTGATGTCTTCTTTATCTTTTTCTGATGGGGAGGTTTTGATTTCGTCATCTAAGTCGGGGGCTGTGCTGACAGTCTGACTGTGTCCCTGAACTCGGCCTGGGCTGCCTCACACAGCTCCCTGTGGACTGGCTGCAAGATTTCAAAGATCACTCAAACCCTGACCTCAGCTCACCCGCAGCCACTCAGGTACACACACCGCCCCGTCCCGACACACACCAAACGGCCAGATAGATGCATTCGCAGCGAGGAGGCACGACCTGCTGAGTTAGCCACGCCTGTATGAACTGAGCTTGTGTTTAATTGTTCAATATTTTTCTCTCTCCTCTTCCTCAACCATGCAGGTACACGTTATAGAGACAGAGACACATGACCACACACAGCCTCGCTCTCCCCGTCTGAGTGCCCTCTCCATCGCTCTGCCTCTCTTAGTTAGGCATGAAGAGGCTTTTTGTAGCCTTGAAATAAGAAGCCTTTCACAGCCCGGCTGACAGAGAGCACCCATGAGGGAGGCTGGATGGGTCTGGGCTGAGTGCAAGGTGAGAGGCCCGTGGGCTGACATGCCGGCGGTGTCTGATTGGATTACGTTGCGGTCGGAAGTGTGTTGGAGGGGGTCACCGAGAGGTGAACGCGCCGGCTCTGGGGACGATGTAGCGACACAGGATAGGCAGGAAGTGTCAGGTGGTGGGTAATAACAGTGGTGAGTGAGTGTTGTAGAGAAATTACATGTGCATATGGTATCAGAGGGAATGTTTGCTTTATGGCATTTTGTCCTTCTGTTCAACACTCCAGAGGAAGATTTCAACAACATTTCCTGTGGACATATGTAAGGTGTCCACAGGAGGAATCCTGATGTGTTTGGTGACTCCCCGACCTTTACTGTTAGAAACGTGCAGGAAAAAGCACGATTAAGACATTTAAAGAGTACATGCGTCCTACAAGATGAATTCTTTTCCGTTTTGGAAACCTTTTCTCGCATGACTGATT
>JBAJHX010000042.1:14909642-14928006 GCA_037176925.1 Amniataba percoides | reverse complement strand
GCCCTGCGACTGACTGGCGACCAGTCCAGGGTGTAACCCTGCCTTCGCCCTAAGACAGCTGGGATAGGCTCCAGCACTCTGTGACCCTGAGTGCAGGATACAGCGGGTTAGAAAATGGATGGATGGAGGATCCACAATGTGCCTTTAATAACTTCTGCTGCTTTATACCCAAAGATCCAGTTGCTTGCTTTAATAGAGAGCAGTAAACTGGATGTGAGATGGTAAAATATTGCTTAATCAGTTTCTTTTTAGGCAGAGAAAGTTGAGAGCAGTTTGACATAGCAAATGTGAATTTTTCATATAAATCACAGATTTCAGTCACATTATAAAGTGACACTGGCTTCAACTTGGTAACTGCTCCCGGGGATGGTTGGTGATTTGCTGTTGTCCATCAGTTACTTGGCTCTTCCTACTCAGACACAGCAGCTCCCGCTGCTTCTTTCTATTTTCTCTCTCGTTCAGCTTTAGCAAGTTTCCTCACCTGTCTGCTAACCCTTGCTCTGTATCTTTACTCTGACAGAGGAGGTTAATTAAACGTGAGTGGTATAACACAGCTAAAAAAAGGTACGATAGCCGCCTCTATTTCAACTTTCTTGCCTCTCTGTCGCCAAAGGTCAGCACTGTCAAGACAGCTTGCCATTGCTCAAGGGCACAAATTCACACGTCAAAGGTCACCAAAGTTGATCTCTACACGGAAAATTCATTTTACCTCCACAAGCTCATCCGATTGCTGCAATTCTAATTTTTTTAATGCCCGTGTGTCCAAACCTTAAGTCAGGCAATTAGCTTAAATGTATGTGAAAAATTATAAATCACTAAATTTGGGAATACATGGTTTTCACTGGACAGCATGGGAGGTTATTTGTGCTAATCATCTTTCTAGATCAAGTTTCTTTTTTGTGTCATAATCATAATCACAGAGGGAAATATAAAGAATTATTGACTGTTAGTTACTTAAATTCCATAATAGCATAAAAAATGTCCTTGTGATAAAGACAAAATCGGTGTGTGATGACGTGGATTACATCACCATTATCACATCATGTTGTTGCCCTGAAAACGAGGTTACGTCTTTCACTTCACAGAAGCTGATGAAACTGTCGAAGGATTTCTATAGCGTTCATACCCACTGGCAGAGAATGTGATGTCATCAGCTAATTTCACCAACATGGGTTTGACATGAATCGCAACCAGGAGTGGGATGAATTCCATAGAAACAAATAATTGATGAGGCTGAACATGTCAGAGCCTGCTTTTCCTTTTTTGATCATTCCGCATTTTCCATTTCAGCGCGTGCTTCGCCTCAAACACTTCTGCATCAGCTCCCTCTCTCTCATCCATAGCTTGTTTTTATTGGATTCTATCATCTTATGTCCTCCTGCATTTCTCCCCCAAACGCCCCCCTCTCCTCTGCTTCTGTATTTAGGAGTCACCGGAGAGTTGGGTCAGGCCATCAAGAGTAGAGACCGTGCTGCGGTCAGAGGCCAGACAAACTGGAGAATATTAAGAAAGCAGAGATTTATAGGCCAAGGTGTAGTGCTGAAGCTTTAATAGACTGCAGATGTAGCAGGGCGGGAGACAGCCGCTTCACTCAGCGCACGCACACACACACACACACACACACACACACACACACACACACACACACACAGAGCTGAACTTTTGACTCGACACATGCAGAGGCCTAAAATAGAGCTGGATTGTTAAAGGTTAATACCCTTTAATTCTGAGATTATGTCATTTTACATCATGTTAAGGTACAAATCTGGGCTGTACTGTACCTGCATTAGTGTCTACTTACTGCCAGTGATCCAGCTGTAATGATAATGGATTGTAGCAGTTTGTAAGGTGTCGATATAGTGCTTTAACCATCACTTGATTGGGTAATTTACATCAGAATATAAGCAGCGGGTATACTAACACAGCTGACAATTAAATGTGGTTGTCCAGGCTGCATGCCAAGTCACTGCCCCCCCAGTGTCAGTGTCAGTGTCCTGCATACCGTATCAGTGTAAAACCAGGGGACCAACATAAAAAAAATGTAAAAACTCAAAACTGCTCTGTCAGATCACACAGAAGCATATTTAAAAGGACTTTGAGGATGTTAAAGAGGGGACAACAAGCTGCTTCATAGTGGAGAGCACGATTAATTCAGAGGAAAGAGCTCGGGGCTACAACAGCAAACATGCAGAGAGACAGCATTTGTCATAATTGTCTTTCTTTTTGTGTCATTTAAGCCAGCGTGCACTAATTCGTTTTCGGTTCGGGCAATCCAAACAGGGAAATGTTTGAAGAATGACACCTGACATGAGCAGGGGTTGATTCGACAACATCAGAGGCAGAAAAAGTCATTAACGTGTGTGTGTGTGTGCTGTGTGTGTTTGAGGATCTGCAGATGTAAAGGCCTGATGCTGGTCTTTTATCACAGATCAAGAAAACAACCAGTTGCTCATTTATCACACTATTCACTGCATGCAGGCTCCTCTTATCATTGCATAATCTTTATATAGCAGAGTTTGTTCACTTGACTCAAGTATATAATGAATCTTTTTTGCAAAGTAAACTAAAGGTTCCCCATTCTCCTCTACAGTGTGGCATTATCAAGAGACAGAGACACAGTGTGTATCTGTGTGTAATCCTACACAGGAACTGTGATACATGCACAAGACAGGTGCAACATACTGGTGAGTCCATATGATGTGAGATTGTGTATCGCAGCTATATAAACCTTAGTATGAATTAGTATGATAATACTAATTCAATTTACAAGAGCCAGTGTTTGAACATCAGCACTTAAAGAAAAGGTGTGAGTTAGATCATGGAGGTCAGCATGTTGTCGGGTTCAGTTCAGCTGGCCACAGATCCTCGTGGAAAGTACAGACAGAGAACATACAGTCTCTCACAGCAGCTCAGCGGTGTGCACGGGTACTCTCAGAAAATAAAGGTCTTTCTCTGCTAAATGTGGCACCTGCACTTTTGGTGTGAAAAGGTGAGTCGATAAAAGACTCACTCTGCTCTTACAAGTGGTTTTTAAAAAAACAACAGAATTGGTAGCTGTTTTTTTTAGTTAATCAATAAAAAAAACATGGCTATTTAAAAACAAATCACTATTTTCCAGGGCACAAGATGGCATCTTCAGATGTTTAGTCCAAAATGTTTCATTTACAATGACAGAAAACAGAAAGCAATAGTTGTGAGGCTGTATGTTGACTGATAAATGCCTCAAATGATTAACTGATTATCATAATTAGAAACTATATATATTTGCCTTAAAGAAATGTCTCTGATAACTGCAACTTTCCATCTTGTTCCCTCCCCCGTCCCTCTCTTTATGCTATCGCTTCTGTCCTTTTTCATGATCTCACACTGAGTGCAGCCTCTGTGTTTGAGTGGGAGGTAAAAACAGCTATATTGGAAAGATCACATCTTTCAAATAGCTGTGAAAGTATTAGCTGACAGATAGAGAGAGCTTAGAGCAAAAGAGGTGATAAAGAGAGAGATGACGGGACAGAGAGAAAAACAAAATGACAGAATGAAACCACAAAATATAGTTTCAACAACCTCAAAGTAAAGTTTTTGTGAATAGTTTTGGCATTTTTTTGTTACAAATCATTAAAAGCAAACATAGAAAGAGGAATATTGGAAAATGTGCAGAATGATGGATTTAACAGAGCTGTTTGTGATCACAGTGTCTCTCGCTGGCTGTCTGCGCTGGGATCCCGGGCAGGAACTCCAACCAGGCCGGCCGATGGGAAAAGCTCCTCAGCCAAAAAGTCACCAGGAAGCCATCGCTAAGCATTTCACAATTAAAATGTGCTGAGGGGGAGCTGGGCTTGGCTCAGTCAGCGGGTCCGAATGTCTGAGCTCACGTTCGTCTTCCAGTCGGCAGGGGGAGAGAAAGCATTGGGCTAAGAGGATTAGTCCAAATCCTTGCTGATTTTTCTTTTTCTGTGGGTTAAAGAGGAGCCAAATCAGAGCCAAATGTCCCAGCCGTCCGCCAAATGAGCATTATGCAATCTCTCCTTGATTGTCCGGGGTTTTGGGGCTTTTTGTTTCCCTGAAAGGCTTCTTGTTCCGAGATGAAATCCAAATGATACGGGGGACGCAATAATGTGCTTCGGATCACCTCAGCCATGCAGATGAGTGCTTTCAAGGAAAATCTGGAGTTATTTTTAAAAAAAATCTCCATGACAGGCAACAATCAATTCATTCATGCTTCGCCCTGCGCTCCACATGCTCTGCGTAGCTGCCTCTGGTGAAGCAGCGGTCTCTTCCAGCAGCAGTCCTCATCCACTTAGAAGTTAACAAGCTGCCCTCCTTCTTTTGTTCCCCCCCCCGATGTCCCTGAGTGTCTGCGCTCTATCTATGTGGGGCCATAGGCCATCAGAGAGAGAATGAGAAATACACCAAACCAAGAGGACGAAGTCATTATATCTGAAATAGTCTTTCAGATGGTGTTTGTTCATCCTTGCAGTTAATGTGTGCTGTTAAAATGATAACTGTGAGGACAAAACAGCAAAAAAAGTAAATAATATCTACTTTTTATTTAGCTATTTAATATTGAATCAGTTACTCATTAGGTTAGGTCTATTTTCCGTGCCTTGAAACAACTACACATCTGCCACACCCAGATATCAGTAATATTTGTGATATCTGCATTGAACATGTAGAAATAGAGGCCTTAAAGTCACTGGAGCAGGCTCCTGACCAGCTGGACTAGTCTGGAGGAGGAAGGTTGAAGAGCAGTGGTGGTCATGAAGGGTGCTCATTAGGTGGAGGTGCCCTTAACCCCCAACTGCTCCATGTGATCAGACCGTGGTCGACAGCCGAGGCGTGTGTGTGTGTTTGTGTGTGTGTGTGTGTGTGTGGCCGTGTGAGTGCTCTTTTAAAACAGCCACTCTGGTGGCTCTGTGAGGCCTCTCAGCTGAACGCTATCATCAGTATGTTAACAAGCTGTTTATCAAAGTTAATAATTCATCAGTTTGGACAACATAAACGTGTGCAGCAATTTTCAATTCAGAGACATCCAACATTTGCAGACACTTCACTCGCATCCAGAAATGTCAACATCATCGTGGCTCAAGTGAAAATTCAGGCAATCAGCAGTCATAAGGCCTCATCCTCTGGGGACGCTGAATGTCTGTCCCCTGCAGCTGGTATTTCAGTCACAGCTCTGTACGCATCAAAAGCTCATTCAAGACATCCCAAACTCACCGAGAACTCTCCACCAAACCAAGTGTGATTAGCCATGGAAAACTAACAAGAACATGCACAGACAAAACTAATATCATAATCCCACCCAACATGTCAGAGAAATGAAACACTGAGGGATTAATGACTGTCATATGATTACTTAATTAAAAATTATAACACACTGAATGCTACTGACCTGCAAGGAGTAAGAAGGTTTAAATAAACTGCAGAAAATAAATTAAAAGCCACATACTTTTCTCTTCATGAATATTAGACTTGGTCTGCCAGTGAGTTTCAAGATGTTGATTTTGTGTCTTCAAAACAAGTCAGATGATCTAACATAACATCACTTGATTCCAGTGGAAATATTATTGTATATGGAAGTTTGGACGCTTGGATGAGCTGTGTTGGCTGCAAACAGAGTGAGCCGCTCTAGATGTTCACTTTTTTTTAAACAAATCCTCTGAAATTGACTGAAACGATTGGCAAGATTTGAAGAGAAAAAGAGAAAGTTTTATCGTTGGAAAAAACGTCTTAATGAGGAGGATATTTAAACAAGTTGTCCAAGCAGAGTGGAATAAAAAGTCAGCCGGACAAATAGTTGATCTCCTCAAATTCCCCCAGTGGCTCTCAATCAGCACAAGTATCTCTGATGTGCTTTTTCCTCTCATTCGGAGGCCTGTCTCATATCAGTTTGGTCATTGGACTTAAATGTTTGAGAGGTGCAGCTGGAGAAAGAAAAAATGACTAATGCAGCCGTCACATGGAGATATGATGACTGCAGAGCCCCATGAAATGTAAGTAAGAGAATAAAAATAATTATTCTTCATGTTCAATGTAACACTAAAGCTGAGATATCTCTCTTTCTTTTATTCATGGAAAGGGAACAGAAATGAATTCATCTGTATCAAAGGTTGGCAGTGTGGTCCAAGGTTGATGACGTCATCAGCGGGCACAAAGCGTTGTTGTGTTGCCATCACACCCACCCCGAAGTAACAGATGCATTCCAGCACACTGATAGTGGCGTGTGAGACCCAAAACACCTCAATCACAGGAAACTCTCACTCTCTCTCTCTCTCTATATCACTCTGTCTGCAGTTCGCTCGCCCAATGCTTGTGCACTCACAGAGCCACTGACAACTGTGTGTGTTTGTTTATGTGCGCATGTGCATCACTGTAGGAGGTTTAACACTTTTAAAGCATTCACAGCTACCAGACATACACAATCACATGTACAAATATATACAAATAGAAACAGACTTTCAGTGCATACGCACAAACTCAAAGGCACACACCGCACACATATACACACGCACACACTTGCACATATAGCACACAAAACCTGAATATGAACACACATGCAAATGCATACCTACAGAGAACTCTCAGTAATGCAGATCTACTCCCACATACCTCACTTGCCTATGCATACACACGCCAAGACATTTATACAGATACAGTCAACCTGCTTGTTTGTTGTACATACACAAACACACACACATTGGCACATATCGCACTGCATATTATACGCATACACACAATGTGGCACAAACATGCCCACAATGTATCACTCCACACCTCCATACTATAGCACGTATATTTTTATGGGGTTCATCTAGTTAAATCTGAATAATATACATGCATAAGGCAACACACGGCTCTAAGAAAATGAGAAGGTTTTGAATTGTGTGTCTTTCTTTTGTCATGTATGTAAGTGATTAATGCAACATCCCTTTGCTGTATAAGCGTTCATGACCCTCATCCTGTGACATCCTCTATTAGTCAGCCACTCCACGTGAAAACTTTTTGGGGAGGTGTCTCATCTAAGATGACCGGAATCAGTGGTGGCCGTTGCTCCCCTGGGGTTCTCTGTGAAACACGTTCACGTTGAGGCGGTGTACTGACTGACAGATGGTGATTTTTACACCTCTCACAAGTCACACTGGTTGCGGCGATGGAAAAACACAAGCTCCTGAACTTTACTGACCCCCCTCTCTTAGTTATAACACCTACAGCTCAGCCTGGCCTGACACTCTCTCTCTCTCTCACACACACACACACAAACACACTTGCACCCGATGCAAACCGTAACCTTCCTGTGACTGTGACCCGCTGTACTGCTCATGTGTCAGTGCCTCTTTCTCATTCTGTCACAAATCACCTGGCATGCACGCCGTCACTTCTCGTTACTGATATATGACCATTAATGCACTGCCACCACTTAATCACAGCGGTCCCTGTCCTCTGTTTAATATCCGCTGATATAATGCTGTCTGATTCCCCTCTAAAGCCCACCTCATCCTCTCCCCTCCTGCACAGTCTTCATCATATGAATTCAGATTGAGACACGCTGTACAAAATATTTAAAAGGTGAAAGTGAGCCACAGTTGAGCCAGTATTTAAAATGATCTCTTCAAAATGGTTTCGATAAGATCTCACACTGCTCTCAATTAAGAATCATCTCCAAACAAGTGGAACAGAAAGGCTGAATATGGTGATGTTTTCTCTAAACCTGAGATATTATCTGCCCCAATACTCTTTTTTTTATCATTGTAACACAAAAGCCTCAGCACACTCACTAAAAGGAGAAAACTGCCTCCTGGAGGGAAGTAGCAGAATCCAAACACCACGCGTACTGATGATAATAAGATTATGTCATTTTCCAGTGTGTGCTTAAAACACAGCTGGTTGATTCGGCTACAATGACCTGAGAAATGAGTTGCTACATGAACGTGGAAACACCACATTCTGTAGGTTTGGAAATTCAGCAGATGTCACAATTGGCAAGTCAGAGCTACATACATGTTTTGTTTTGACCCAAAGGAAGTTACTAATATGATGTTTCCACTGCAGGACCCAGAGCTTTTGAGGACCTCAGGAACTAAGCCTGCATTTTGACTGGAGACCAACAGCTGCAGGTGTAAAGACAGTCCGTCCAATGGGCTTTATGGGTGGAGACCCCATGGAAACTACAACTAGTGTACTGCTTCATTCATAAAACAAGGGAGAACATTAGGGTTGGATGTTTCTTGTAGTTGGCTTTTCAACCAATTGAAAAAGCAAGAAAATGAATTAGTGTGTGAACTAACTGAAATAATGAGATAATGAGAGAGCGAGGTCGATTCTACGATACTATTTATCCACAGCCTTAATTTCACAAAACATCTTCATCCACGCAAAAACACAAACTGATTCCAAAAACTCAGACAAGCATGCCGGGCCAGCAGGTGCCATTAAGTAGGTGCCAGACTTATTATTAATAAGTCTGTGTCAGGGATTCCTCAGATATATTATTATGTGTGGTATTTGAGCTGGTTTTCTTTTTGATCAAACAGGTCAAATAACTGAATTTGTAACCAACTAAAACAGCACATATATTTGTGCTGTGGAAACTCAAAAATGAGTTTGAGTGGATTTTTTTTTGCAGGGCATGAGTATAACCAGTATAAAAACATGAGGGGCGGGGGGGGGGGGTCACAGAGGGAGGATGAAGAGACCTTCTAGCGCCGTAAGCCGAGCCAAATGCAGCTTTAATTAAAACACCATTAAAAACTCTTCCTTCCCTTGCGTGCCAATGAGAAAAGCTGCTAAGAAGCTCCAGCTAGATTAAGTGAGGCCAAAGCTCCTTCCCTTCAGCCCAAAATCTTGTTAAGTCATCTCAGTCATTTCTTCTATAGGTACAGTCCTTGTTTTTTCCTCCCTGGTGGGCTTTCCATGTTCTCTGGCTGTGTGAGGCGGAGTCATGCGGTTTAATTTGGCCTGGGAAGCGACGGGTGAAGTGAATGAACATAAGCAGCAATCATCAGTCGCTTAGACTGTCTGAGCGAAAAAAAAATAAAAAAGGATGGCCCAGCAGTCAAATATAATTAAATCTCCTGTCAGATGCAATTTTGATTTCCCACTCTGTATTTGCACAGCTGACGGCATTTAAATGAATGTATTACACGCGGGACGGCTGGCCTGAGCGCTGTTGTTGTTGCTTTTTTGCAGTTTGTAGTCATGGGAACAGCCAAGCACTTCCTCCGCTACAGAGACAAGGGGGGAGCGGTGTTTAGGAAGAGGGGGGTGGCGGTCTGGGGACAGCTGCAGCAGCTAGGCCTCTTGGGAAATGGAGTCTGTGTGAAGTCAGTTTGGCTGGTTTCAGCCTCTGGCTCAATCAGCCACCCGCTCCAGTCTTTCTGCCCAGACCTCACATCCAGTAGTGTGTGTGTGAGTGTTTTGTGGGGTGGGTGTGTGGGGGGGAGGGGAGGCGTTGTGGGGGGTGAGAAGCTGGCAGGGCCTATGGTCTGGGCGGCCATCTTGAAAAGAAGCCACGGGCCTATATGTGTTTCATGTTTTATTGAGACAGCCAGCGGTGACTGAGCCTGGCCTCGTTCCTCTCACCTCTCGCCTCAGGCAACAGTGAAATCCAACTATACGGTAGCATGTGTGTGTGTGTGAAAGTGTGTGTGTCAAGGAGAGTGACAAGTGCACCCTGAGGGACTGGCAGGAGGAGGAGAGCGGCTCTGACCACGCTGCCCTTCTCCTGGCCTTCTCCTGCCACTATCAAAGCCCTCAAACACGAGGCCTGTCTCTCCCCCACACTCACACCTCTCTAAGCTCTTTTTTTCACTTTCTCACTCAATAATTCTTTCTCTCTCGATGCCAAGGCTGTGGATTTTCGGCTTGTCACTCTATTATTCAATGTCCCGTCCATCCTTCTTCCTGCAGAATCCAAAGTTTCACAAGGTATAAAGGATAAAACTCAGTCTCCGAGCTGCATACATTCTCATATATTAGCTCGCTGAGTATATACAATATTCAAAGGAGAGGATACTACACAATCTGAAAAAGTTCATATCAGGATATGATTCTGCTTTATTATGAACTGTATGGTGATGAAGTTAGTCATTATTTTTTCATGAATTTGAATATGCTAACCCTGCAAGAAACAGCAATTGTACGTATGAATGCATCCAAAATGCAGCCCATACATAATGAAATGATACAACAGCAGGTCCAAAAATATAAATCATGTTATATAACTTACATACTTAGACCTTCATGCAAATTAAAACATCCTGTGTAGGCTGTCCTGTAGCAGACGTGCAACATTTGGACTACAGCGCCTATAAAGACCCCACATGAGATGAAGCTTTAGCTGACGTTAAAGACAACTGAAGAAAAACTACCTTGTTTTCTTTTCATTAACTCACAGTTAATGTGAGTGTTAATGTAATTCTTACACCAGAAAATGCTCTGGTTTTGCCACAAAAAATGTTTTAGTCATTCTACTATTGATTCACTTTTCAATTCTCCCAGATGAAAATTTCCACAGTTCAAACACTAAAGTTTTTAAACTTTAATTAACTGCTGTGATGGTGAGAGGCAGAAGAAGACAGTATACCTTAGTAATCCTTGAAGAAATTCAAATGTAATATGCACACACCTACACACGTATGTATACAGGCACAAACATGGATTAATGAAGTGTGTGTAGGAGTGAGAGTCTCCTTCTCCACACATCCTGCACTGATCAATCTGAGCTGGAGTTGAACCAGCAACTCTGCAGTTCCTGAGCCAAACCCCCCACAGACTGAAACAGCACAGCTGTTAATTGTGGACATAAATCTTTCTTAATGTAACAATGTAACAATTCAGGGCCACAGTTTGTTTTTTTTTTCATATGAATATATGTCCTGAATTTAGATTTTGAAAGGATATATTTGGATAATATTTCTTCAAACTTGGACAAAAGCATGCTTTTAATGGTGTTAAATTAACACTATAACTTATTCTAATATTCAGAAAAATTTTACAAATTAGAGTCCAACACCAGTTTTTATGGAGCATGATAGGATTTAACACACCACAAAGAACCCAGCTGATTGTTTCAGCACCCTAACAGCCTTCACAAAGCTCTGCAACAATAGTAACTCCCAGCATTTGTTTCCATTGATTGCTCTCTCTTTCACTCCCTCCTCAGCCAAATGTAAAATTGGCTCCCTATCAGCTAATTCTGCAGCCAGCTGGGGAGCCCACGACGACGAGGGCCAGGAGCTCCAAGTGAGCATGGGTAAAGGGCCCCGAGCCTCGACTCTCTGTCCTCCACCCCTGCAGCCCTCGACCCATCTTCCATCAGCTGTTGGCTCTTTTCCTGCATGGGACATGTGACTGTTGCCAAATGAGTTCATGGATCAGCTCTCTTTCCTTGGACACGCTCCCCTCTCCTCTCTCCCGTCCCGGAGCCCTCTGGATCAGAACCATCAGCAGTTTCAGAGGGGGGAGGGCCGTTTGCTGCTGCCACCGTCTCACCAAAAGCCCCGTTCTCTGGCAGGAGAAGTGTTGGCTGGAATTACGTAATGATGCTTTTCCCCCTGAAGGCCTTTCACGGTGAGATGCCCAGCTCGCTAACTGTCCGCTGGAACAGGCACAGGACTGCAGAGCAGAATACTGACCTGACCTGCCGTCTTTTCAAGCACTGAAACCTGTGCAGGCTTTTTTTTTCTTTCTTTTTTTTTTTTTTTTTAAAAAAAACCTGTAGTACTTGTCCAAATCAGGTGACAGGTTGCTTCTTTTCCTGGCAAAGACATCTGGCACAGGAAGGCTTTTTTCCCTGTTATAAACTGGTTTTAATCCACAATTTACAGCTTATTTAAAACTGAAATAATTAACAATTTGGCCACTCTGTGCCACCAGAAACAAACTGTGAAACCCACACTGATTTATCAATTTGCTTCAATACGGCAAACTTGTGAGCATCAGGGATTCATTTATACATCCAGCAGGCATGGAACAACATTAGCATCTATTTGGAGTCCTGATTCTAGTTGTCTATCAAATATAATTCCAATATTCACTCTAATTTTAGCCTCGTCTTTGTTCAGTTTCTCTACCTGATTGATGCTCCTCACACACTGTGTTCACCTGCTGGTCATTAACTGTGTCTGTCTGTTGGTGAGCAGTTGTTAAATGTACAAGAACTGCTGATTAAGAGTTTCTATCTAAAGACACTGCCAAAGAAATCTACAGCAGCATTACATTTCCTCAGAAGTGTTTTATCTTTCTGCAAAAACAAAATCACATTAAATTAGAATAGTTCGGGATACATTTAGTCAGTCATATTATTTTCATTGATTAAATGTCATTAAACCATTGTCATTAATTAAATGTACTGTGTTAAAGTTTTTTTTTCCCAAATAAAACCAAGAACTTGTAGCATGTCTAAAATGAGTTTAAAATTCTGCTGTATGATTGCTGAGGACACATATCACAGTGTGCTGGCTCTACCACAGTGTTAAATTTCAGACTGAATTTAAATAATTCTCACTTTTGTCAAACATTTAACAAGCTAAAGAATGAGTATGAGTTACTAAAGAAAGACTATGATCCCGAAGATTCACGGTGAGAAAGCTTTAATTCAGGTTACAGCTGGATCTGCTCAGCAAACTTTATTAAGGGTAATCACATTCTCGCATGTCTAAATCTAAACAAACTCTTTTGTCTCATTTTTTTTCATCACAACAGCCTCCCTCACCTCATTTCACCCCACTAATGTAGCTCAAAGTGTTAGAAAAAGTGATCACTCCTCCTCTCGGCACGAACTGCTAATAAAAAGTCGTAAACCAAGCCAAACAGACAACTCTTCCCTGACTCAATCGGGGCCCCCAACTTCACCTCATAAGCTCCTACGACGGTCCCAGCGCGCACATCTTAACGACATCATTAACGCGATAATGGCCATTGTTTTATGGTAATTATCCGTGCCGTGTTATTGAAAGGCTCATTGTTCTGATGACGGCGAGCTCATAAATAAAGCAGCAATAAGACTTTATGAAGAGCTCTCTGTGACCACTAAAGTGTTACTGATGATGGAGTGATGGAGGCTGCCAAGGCTATTCAGAAAACAGAGTTGGCACGCTGTAGTGTGACTGTGTGTGTGTGTGTGTGTGTGTGTGTGTGTGTGTGGCTAGCAATCGAGTGACACCCCCTGCTCGGTTCTTGAGAACAGAAGAAGCATACAGAGGCCTTAACTGCTCTCTTTGCTTTCAAGCAAAACTTTATTGACATTACAAGAGTTATTTCTGGTGCTCAAGTTGAAGTTTGCATCCTTTCTTTGTACATAGACAATGTGAGGTGGATTATAGCTGGAGCAGGTCCAGGGCTTGGATTAATCTTCAGTACAAAAGATGGGCAACTATGTTCGAACATATGTGGTCCTTTAATAAAAAGTCAACAGAACAGTCAGGAAAAAGACACAAGGCCACAATAAGAGGGGAACGTCGGTATGTGAGTTACACAGAGCCTGCATTGATCTTTTTACTTGTCCTGACACTCACCAACAGTCCAGCAGTGCAGAAAAACTGTCTCTGTGGCAGTGATGAGAACAGTGAGACAACCAAACACGGAGGTGAAAAAAAATCTCAGAGCCAGGCTGTAGTTCCCCCTGGTTTCATCGCAAACTTTCATTATACTGTTATACACACATTTCATGTCATTTCACCCTCTGTTAAATTGAAATGACTGATTGCGGCAGCTCGACAGAAAGATTCCTGCTGCGCGCGCTAATGGCAGTGAAGGTTACACTTTGTGCGGTCACTGCCGATGAATCCAGCCACTGTGGAGCAGCGTTTGCTCCCAGTTTCAGCGACAAAGCCGTCTGAATTTGTCACGGATTCCACACATTCACTGGCGGCCGAGGCTCAAGGGTGTTTGAGCCGCCGGCTGTACCAAACTGATGGCAGACCTGCGAATGTGGCAGCATAAATAAGAATAAGTCCAAAAGGATGATAAGAGAGGCTGTAAACAAACCTTCAGTCATGCAGGTATTATGAGCTGGTTGTATCTAGATAAACATTTTGTGTCACTGAGGGACACTCAGAGGTGGTGTCACTAACAGAGCCGCAGTAAAAGCTGTGTGGAGGACATGATGGAGACATGGTGTTTCGTGTATCAATGTTTGGAAGGTTACAGTCTCCTCGTTGCTCCACACAGAGCGGATGTTTTCTTTGTCCACAATTTTTGGTCTCTCCAGTGGAGCAGAAGTCTGTTTCCATGGCACTGTGTCACACTTCGCTTTGATCAATAGATCAACTCTTCCCTCTGAGCCAGGCCCATAAGCAGTTTTTAGAAAGTCTTGCCTAAAATACTTTTTCCAACTCTGTTTTTTTAAGCAAAAGAACCTAAAAAACAGGGAATGGAAACACACTTGTCGGACATCTCAACTCTGACCTCGTTTAGCTCTTCACTGAACTGTCCCTGTGCTCTCAGGTTGATATTAGAGTACATGTAGGAGTTAGCTTGTGGAGGCTTCAGCAGTCACAGATGCTTAATTGTAGCTGTGACTGTCCAACCTCAGTTATACAATCAAAGCCTGCCCGAACACATCAGCTGCTTTTATCAGACTACAACAAACAAAGCAAACACACACACACGCACATAACACAGCACCTGTCATTTGATTATTGAAACTGTTTTGGCAGAGGAAATACCAAACTGGTGATGAACCATTAGTGTGGTTGTGTTTGTGCGTGAGTGTTTTCCACACTCAGTTGAGAGGACAGATAGCGAAACTGCTGCAGGTTCCAAGCAGACAATTACCCTCTCTTCCTGTTGTTCCTACTGTAAATGCAAACACACCTTGCACAGCTCGGGCCTTGTTTGTGTGAGTGTGTGCGCGAGTTCGAACATGTGTGTACTTCCATGGATGCTGCAGAACAGGCTTTTTTTGCAGGTGAAGCCAGGAAAGTTTGACTTCACTCTGACACGCCGTGCTCACACGTTCTTTAACCACAATCCACAGATTTCCTCTTAAACTGAGAGGAGCGGTTTTGCTTGCATAATGTAAGTGGGCAGGATGAAACAGACAGAACAGTCAAAAAGAGAAAATGAAGCATTCTGCATCACCTAATAACTACATATACAGGTTGTCATCAGTGTGTAGTGTTGACAGGGCAATTTTCCCCTCTCTTATGTTTAAGACTATGACATGTTGTTCTATTAAAGTGCAATTAACATTTAACACGCTCGTCCAAACCCCAATTTCCCCCTCATACCTGTGTCTTCCATTTCTATCTCCACTGAGGCACAGAACAGTATTAAAAAGGCTGACACGAGGTTAAAACATCAGTTCATGCTCACTAATGAAAGACTATTATTCTCAAACAAAGTCTGTCCTTTCATTTTTCTCTCCACTCTTTTAAATACATGATGGCTGTATACATTAATTCTCTGTCCACACTTTGCTACTATTGTATTTTTCTAAATGTTTTCCAGTCCTTTCCTTTTCGTCTTTTGCCATAATCTTTCTGTCTCTCTCTGAAAATGTTTTTGGCTGATGGGTACAGACAGTGGTTTTGGTTGTTCTGGTTATGTTTTTGTATGTGTTTTGACTGTCCAAGTTGGAATTCAGTTAGATTGCGACAGTCAGCAGGAAAAAAAAAACTGCCATAATTCAAAGCTTAAAAACTAAAAGTTGCTCCCTTCCCTAACATTACCAAATTCATGAGGATTCGTCCTCCGGGACCTCGTGGGAGCTAGAACCAAATCAATGCAGGCAGCAGATGTGGAGTTATTCCATTTAGTAAGTGGAAACTACCTGGTGGTGCTATTTCAGATTTATTCTCTCTGCATCATGAACATCTGTATCGAATGTCATTACAGCCATTTAATAACTGTCTGAGTATTTTACCCTTAAACAAAACCTGCTGGTGGTGCCATGGGAAGGTTTTTATAACACAGTTCTCCTTTAAATCACACCACTAGTGTAGCAAAAGAAAATGACTGATTGAAGTCCAAGCACTTTGCACCACATTAATCCAATGTGATGTAAGACCAGAATTATTTGTTTTAACACCACATGGGTGCTGTGATTTAACTGGACTGATGGATGCTACCACTCAAAGTTTCTTAAGCAGCAGTGAGTAGGATCAAAGCCCTTCTGCAGTCACTAAATCTAGAATATTTTTTTAACTAGTTTTTCTTGTTGCTTTTCTTCTCTTTACTTATCTTTCACGTTTTCTTATTGCTTTGTTTTTCATGTGTTACCCGCCATTATGTCCACTCCAAGTCTGTGCAGAAGCTCCATCAGATACTCTGCTCTGATTGGTTGTTTTGATCCAGGTGTGGCAGACTCTTGTCAAATGAGCTTGAAGGTGGTGCCAGCTTTTTATCACAGATCATCTATCTTCTGTATTACTGTCAGGACATAGTGACTGTTTTAGCAAATCTGACTGAAAGGTATTCCTCAATAAGTTACCTTCTCAACAGTAAAAAGAAAATATACAGTTTGTGGCAGTAAAGTAAAAATGTGCCAGTTGCAGACAAATGTGTACTGGGTGCTATGTTCACAACGCTGTGTGAAAAATGACAACTTCTACAGAGCAGCCTTTGCTCACTACGGTAATAAAAGCCATAAAGGCCTTTCAAACCCAAACATTTTGCCTGTGAAGTCTCACAAACATGATTTAGTTTCAGTGAAGCACTCAGACTTTGACATCCAGTCTTTACCATGACATAAATCCCAATCCTTTACATATACATATATATACATAATACATATTTATTCAATTAGTTCATAGCTCACAGGTAACAAATACTAACATACTAAACACAGACACAGCTTCTTTTCTTTAAATCCCAACAAAACTACAAATACCAGAGTATGAGTTATGCAGTTATACCTGCAGCACTGTTGTTGTGCCTTGTTCTGCAGAGTGTGTGGTCTGGAAGTCAGAGTGTCCTTTTGGAAAGTAGCTTCAAGCCATGAAATTGGGATAAAGATAAAAAAGAAGAGGAGACAGGGAGCAGCGAGTGTGTGTTTATATACGTGTATGTGTGTGTGAAGGAGCCAGAGAAGTAGATAGTGGGAGCAGCTATGAACTCTCTGCCAGCTATTGTTTCCTCTGGGTATACTTTCACAGTTTAGTCAGAAGCAAATCCCAAAGGAGGTCTCTCTCTCTCGCTGTCTCTCTGTCCTCCAGCTGTGTGCAGTTGTGGACCTGTGTTCCCCTCTGCAGGAAGAATGTTTGAGGAAATTTTTTAAACGTCTTCCAGATGGCCGGGCACACGGCCCCGTTCAGCCGCGGTGAGACAGCGGTCTGACTCACATACGTGCACACAGAAACACGCCAGAAACACGGCTAAACGTGTGCGAAACACATAGTATATGTGTGTACACACACACACAGAGACACACACACAGCGCATTATGTTCTATACCTGGGCACATGCTTGCACAGTTGTCTTATTTTCCAGTTCATTTCAAGTCCAATCAGATAGTAAGCTGAGTTTCCTGCACCTCTCCATCCTCCTCCGTCTCCTCAGAGGTTCATATTGGCAGTCGCTTCGTTATTATTTCATGTCCTGCTTGTTATTGGAACTGTTGCTGACCCCCCAAACTGCAAGATGATACTTCATAATCCTGTTTTATGCATCGTGTTAGCGACCGTCCTGCATACCAGCAGTGATGCAGCCAGTGTTTCTGACTGAGCCGACGACACTGTGAGTGATGGTGGAACTCAGTTTTGTAAAATGTCTTTGAGCTGACCTGACAAATGAGCTAAATGAAAGCTCAGCAGATCAGATTAGAATTACAGGAAAAAGTCTGCCACTATATCCTAAGACAGACAAAAATCTCTCACTGGCATCAGGAGGCAGAATTAAAATGTACTTATTTAAAAAGTTCATGATGGTGATCTTTCAGGTGTGGGAATGACTGGAATTTAATTATGTGTCATATCTTAATAATTATGGTCACCTTAATCTTCCTGACTTTGTGTATACATCTGCTGGTTTCTCTCAATAAGTCAAAAATGACTCTCCAGCAGAAGTTTCTTCTTTTCAGTTTCACCTCCAATCAGACTTCCTAAACCAGTTGGGTCTCTGACCCTGACCATATACAGTTGAACTAGGTTAGGGTTAATATGTAATAAAAATGTAACTGCCCCCAAAATCCTTATTCATTACATTTAATCACACACATTTAATTTCAATTATAGTGCAGCACATATTAGACCAGTCAATCATGTTTAAAGTGATTGAAGTGAGCTGCAAATGTAATTCATTTCATTAAGTTCACATCCTGAGATATCTACATATATATACATACACACACACTCACGCACACACACACACACACACACACACACACACACACACACACACACACACACACACACACACACACACACAC
>JBAJHX010000042.1:14884103-14909542 GCA_037176925.1 Amniataba percoides | reverse complement strand
ACACACACACACACACACACACACACACACACACACACACACACACACACACACACACACACACATATATATACACATATATAATATATATTATATAGACAGGAAGATGGTGACTCATAAGTTGGAAAGGAGAGGTGAATGGGTGAATGAGTAAGACATCTTCTCCTTAATAAAGTGAGCAAAGAGTTGACACCCATAAGTAAAACGAGCAGATCGGCGGCTGCATCTCTTCCTTTCCCTCTTGTTTAAATTATCAGCGATTGTAAGAAACAGAAGGGAAAGTGAAAGGAAAATAGAGATATAACCAGACTCCTGCTCTATCCAAACACGATGAATTATCCATCAGTGAGCCCATTGATTTCTTCATCCTACCTGAGATTTTTTATTCTGCCCTCGACAGATTTACCCAGAAAAAGCTCACTTCGGCCTTGAGGTTTCTGAACGTGTAACATGATGCTACAAAAACCTCCATACAGATCCTTTCTGAAATGGTTGGTTCTACTCGGTATGATAGTATGAGCCTGGAGAACCGCCTCGTGGTTCTGCACTGAACCACAACGCACTGCCTGCCATCTTAGGTAGCAAACAGAGCTCTCTCGGGTGCTCACTCTCTCTCCAGACTGTGAAATATGCATGGAGGAGGGAAGCGATGGGGTGGTGGAGGTTGGGGGCGAAGGGATGAAGGGAAGACGATGCTCTCGCTTCGATTAAGTATTTACAGCACCCCAGACCATCTGGACCACGGGAGAGACGCGGAGAGAACGAAGGGAGCGAAGGAAGGAGGGAAATGAATGAGTGGAGGTGAGGAGAGGATGGGGTGAAGAGGAAAAGGAGAGGGGAAATGAAACAAGCTGTGTTCATTAAGCAGAAAAGAGCATGTTTCTAATTTGTGTCTCTCTGTCCTGGTTTAGTTTGGGGAAATGTGATCTGGACTCCAGGGAGGGCTAATCATCAACACATTTGTAATGGTGGAAGAATGTAGATAACGTGTGTGTGTGTGTGTGTGTGTGTGTGTGTGTGTGTGTGTGTGTACCCATACCCAAGTCTGAAACTAACTGATTAAGGAGGCATCAAAGTGGAAGTGAGTTGGAGATGTTGTGCTACCTGCAGCCAACCAGCCTCAAAGCAACAGCTTCAAAACAAAGTGAAACAAAGTTACGTTACCATCACCTCCTCCACTCCATCTTTCACTCAAACCACGGGGCAGAAGCAAGCCTTTTTTGCCATACATTTGTTGTTGGTGTGGTCAGATTTAGCTGATTTGGTAATTTATCCTTAACTTTTGTGCTTCTTCTGGCCCAATGCCACCAGTTCTGTTGTAATGTAGTGATGTGACATACGATGCAGGATGGATGTTTCCTTCTGGATATTGATGCATTGATTTGAGTGGCCACAATCAACACGGCAGCCCGAACACAACACAAGCATTTTACTGTAATGCTGGTAATTTGCACATCAATTTATCAAGGTATTAAACTGCTCTTTATTCCACAGTTATTCTCATGAGCTCCATGTTCATTAAAGTTGAAGACTTCACTTTTCACAAAGGAATCAGCACAATGAATGCAAAGATGAAACCTGGTTTTAGTGTAATTATTCAGTTGTCTAAAAAGTAACATGGGAACATTTTTGTACTTTGACTTGCTTTTTAAAAAAAATGCTCTATTAGTAGTTTTTTCCTATCATCATGACCCAGTTTCCCCACAGGAATCATCAAAACGTCAACTTCTTGTACCTATGATCTCCCCGATTAGTCTGCACTTTAAATGAAGCTTTGTGATAAAGAAAGAAATGATGGTGAAGTCTGAATTCAGAGAGAAGTGAGAAGGATGAAAGAGAAGAAAGAGAGTGCAGGATGAGGAGAGGATGTTTGAGTGCTGACGTGTCTGAAGTGTGATGCCCCCTACTGCTCAGCTTAAAGAAACCCTGGAGGCTCTTGTGATTCACTCTTGTTCCCTTCCCACCTTCCCAGCTCTCCTCTCTCACCCTCTCTGTCATGAAATAATAAGTTTTAAGAATTGCAAGTGCATACTCACAGACAGATAGAAAGACAAAAAACACACATGCACACAAATTTTCTTCGTAATACAAAGTTGCACCTATTTCCTCTTTTATATTGTGTTTGGAATCATTTGCATGTATTGACAAGGCTGACAAGGCTGTTCAGCAAATCAGACAATTTAGCATGTATGACAGACACTGAAGGTTGTGTTTATGTAAGTGTGGTTGATTAATCTATGCAGAAGTGCTGGCCTGTCAGCCGATCTCTTCATCCATAATGGAGCAGTGAAAGTCCCTGGTGTGACGGCTACATACTGCCACGTCCCGCCCCACCCCTGCCTCTTCAAAAGATGTGTGAATGAATTATAAATACGCACCAACTTGCTGTTTATGAGCTTATGATTACCATGTGAATGGATCACATATGGGCACTTTGGGCTAAACAACTTTTTAAAGGCAAAACTGAGGATATAAATACTGATGCAGATTTCTGAAGGATCATTTAGAAGATTGATAAACAAATATATGTGGCTGGATGAAGCCTCCAAAAAGCCAGTGTTTGAACCAATATCCAGTACACCTGGATTAAATCTCAAAAAACAAACAAAGGATGCTCAAATATATCACCTTCTTTGAATGTTTGAATATTTGGTTTTTAAAAGCATCTAAAATTGGATTTAGATCTTTTGGATATATTAAAACTCCAATTCCATCCGTCACATCACAAATGGGCACACTGACTGACAGATATTTGAATCTCTATGTATCATCTAAAAATGAGAAATACTTGCACAGAGGATTCAAAGCCAAATAAAGCGAAGTGCACATCTGCTCCTTTCGGTTCGAGGATCAAAAAAGGTTTACTGAGTATTTCATGGCTCGACTTGGAGCAGCAGAGTCTTAAGAGGAGTTCTGTCAGCCTGTAGCCATCACGGTGTCTCGTAAGGCAGTGGCAAATCCTCACGTCTTTGCCTAATCTAGAAGCACCTTTCATTCTGTTTACTCTTACGTAGTATCCCAATTTGATCTGTATTTAAGGCAGAAGTCTGGACTAGTCGTCTGGGAGACAGTATCACAGCAGACAAAGAAGTGTGTAAAGCGAGATGTGCAGAAGGAACTCATCTTGGGTCTCATGTTCAGCTTTGCACTTTCTCAGATGAAGTTTTTGGTAACGTTCTGACACCTGACAGTTATGCCTAGTTTACATGGTGATTGGTCAAGTTTTTTTGCTACATAGACACACAAAAGCAGCTGAGTTCTCGGAGAAAGATCGACAGGATGCAGCCAGAAACTTCTCTGAATGCTCTCAAAGGCTGTTTATTCTGAAGTAGAAGCTGGTAGTAGCTAACACACAAACATACACAAACCCTCTGAGTTTTAGTGCCCAGTGTAACTTCTCACTTCAACACTGCGACACTGACATCAATTATTGACCAGAGGCTGAACAAGATGAAGCTCCTGTTACCTCGACAGAAAGAAGAAAAGAATATCCAACAGGCAGTCCTGAGTCATCTCCTTACAGGTACACTTTCTTCTTTATTTTCACAAATGTTCACTGGCATACTTCAAAGACAAGCATAAACTGCCTGGTTAAGCCTTATAAGGTCTAAAAGTTGCAGCTCACTTTTCCCCCCTCTCCCTCCTCAAAGACAGCCTTTTGCACAAGGCAGGGGATGTTTGAAGCTCTTTTATATGCTGTGTTGTAGCCCGGGAACTTGGGCCAGCCATAACACACTGATGGGCAGACATAACTCTCCACAGCACACTGGCAAGCATACATATGGCACAGAAAGTGGTTATGGTATGATTAGAAGGCACGAGCAGGTAACTTTACTCTCGACTGTGCATGGAGCAGTCTGGGTTTTCTCTGAAACTGGTGTTTTAACATTGGGCGCCTACTGGCTCTCGTTTTTCAACAAGCCTTTCTATGCACTCCACAAAAAGTAAATAATGACCTGTTTTCTCACAGCTTCTCCACCTACAGTTCCCAGAACTAACACATTTTCTGCATCCATCAGTTGCGTGTATGGGTTGTCCTATAAGTGCTTGCTGGATTGCATCATTTTTAAGATCAATTAACTTGTAAAACAGTATTTTTTGGCCATTGAGGTACAGTAAACTTCCATCAAAAGTTATTCTGTGTTGGTCCAGGTAAGTTTACCAGCTTCACTCAACACTTTAATCTGAATAATTTCTATTGTCTGTTCTCAGAAGTGAATGACACATATTAGCAGACACCCTGTTCTTTGGGTTGAATCAACAGATGGTTAGTTTGGTGCTCGACTATGAAGTCACAGATTGTGTGCTTTGCCTATTGACACAACAAGTCTCTATGGACCAGTGCTGGTCTGAAAGGGCCTCAGTTCATTAGCTCAGCTGCCCACAAAAACTTTTCTCCTCTCTGCACTGTTAACTTTCCCCCTGTGTGAAACCCGGCATCTTGATCTACGCCACCTGACAGGACAAGACGGCAAACCCATTCATCTTCCCCCATCCTTGTTTGATCCTACAGCCCTGGGACTTCAAAGACTATAGGCCAGTGGATTGGGGCTGTCCGCACACCACACCAAGCTGGCAGCTTCAAGGAACTGAGGTACACCCCACACATAATACCCACCAAGACGTGGTCAGAGAGCCCGATGGGTCCTTTTGGAAACGTGCTTATTTCATGGTAATTTGGAGAATGGTGCCAACAGGCAGCTGGACAGTTTTTCCAGAATCCGCCAATTTAGGCTCGATTCAAATTAATTTCAACCACTTGCTGTGTTTTTTTCTTCCTCAAGTGGTCTGTCCGGTGGTGAATCCGCAGCATTATTCATACACTGCAACAATTAAAACATCAACAGGGGAAGGAGAAAAATATGTACATTATTCATATCTGTCCTCCAGGGAGACAGGCAGTCAGAGCTAATGAGAGCCTGAAGCTTTGAAGTCATGGAGCCCTCAGTGAGGTGAATGGCATGAATTAAGTACCACCATCAGACAGGTTTTGCTCTGTGTGAATGCCTTCTAGACGGCTAATTTTAGCCAGTGTCATGAGCACCGTCTTGTCTATTTTCAAAGTTTTGATGAGAAAAATTTGAATATAATTAAGCTTCCCTCATGCCCTTATCTACGAGAAGGTCATGCTCACGTAGCAGCACCCCAGGAGCTGATAGGGGAGTGAATGCAGAATAAAGAGGAAATTAATATTCCATGAGAATATATGTACGAGACCAAGATACACTTGTTGTGAAGTGGAGCGGAATGGATGCGTTGCTTGTTCCGCCGCTCAAAAGCGAGAGAAGTGTGAAGTGTTTTTGGCGAGAGGCAGCTTCGCTAAATAGAGGAAGCGCTGCCAGCCAGACTTGACCCCTTTCCCTGGCACCGCCGGTGCCCGCCCTCCTGCCCTGTGCCACGCTGATATGCTATCTGCCCAAACAGATGCCCGCTCTGGCCTCGCAGCGCCACTCTCCGGTCCCCCACTTTACTCGTAGCTGCCTGCTGATGTTTCGTCCGCCCTAGCGCTCCGTATCGCTCTTGTCTCCTTGAAGTAGCGCGGCGGAGAGAAAAACGAGACCTGCAATGACCTCGCCGTTAAAGGGAAGCCGCTCGCTGAGGAAAGGTGTCTGTGGCCAGACGTGACATAAAAAAGATCCAGCAAGAGCAAAGGTGGTGTAAACGTTTGGCTTACCTCCACAGTGAGCTCTCCAGCACCTTGGTGGAGTCAGCGTGGTAGTACTTGGTCAGGATCAGGATGACCTGCAGGACAAGGTGGAGCAGAGAGATACATTTAAACATGTGAGCTACAACTGAAGAAAATGACTTGTTACTGCGGGGCGTAGTTAATGCACAGATATGGTGGAAAAAGTGGGGGAATGAATGAGTGAATGAATGTGGTTTTTGCAACATTAACACCAGATGCTATGAAGGCTATGTAACGTCAATGAAAGTGGATTATTTCACCAGCAGTTTCTTCAACTTTACATCAGTTTTCTCAAGGGTGGGGCACATGATAGAAAAAGAACCACTGGATTACAAGTCATTGAGTTCAATCAGGGCTAATGCATAATTTAATCTTTACAATTTATTCATAGGTGGATGTTCTATCAAAATGACCTCAACAATTCCCAACATTTTTTGTGTGAAACTTAAGTGAGGGGCAAATAACTAATACAGAGTGAGCTGTTTGTGTTAAAAAACTGAACTGGACCTTTAAAGCTAAAGTGGGTAACTAGTATAAACATAACTTTTAGACATATTGTAGTGCATTGGTATGTGAGACAAATAATCTGTGAAAATAATCAGACAAGTTAAGATCCACCATGCCTATGAATCAAAACAACCAATCAGAACAGAGTATCTGATGGAGATTCAGCTTTAAAGTCACATAAGAGATATTCATATCTAAAAATTTGTTTAAAGATAAAACTGTTTTATGCAACAAGACATATATTCAGTGCTACTGATCTGTATCCCTGCATTAGATGTGTCCAATGTTTGGCCAAGATTTGAACTAATCTCTCTGCTGCTTTTATATTTTAAGCAAATGACATGAGGAACTCCATCTGCACTGCTGCTGATTTTATGCTGACTATTGTTTGAGGGCGCTTGGAGAAACTATTACCCTGAACAAATAACAGTTTTGTTTGCCACTTTGATTCTAAAGAGAGCTCACACACTGCTCTCCTCAGTGTTCCTCCTAGCCTCCTTTGTGCAAGCAAAATTATGAATTTAGCTTAAACACATTTTTCTCGGGGCAATTTTATTATAAAATCTTTATCTCATGGAATGAGTTTATTTTTGGTTTAGGGGGACAGACAAAACATTATTACAATGGTTCATATACAATCAAATGAATGAAATTTAAGGATGCATCATTCATATGACCAAGACATCTCGGTCTGGGGCGCAAACCTCAAGTGTGTACACTGGATCAGAGGCTCTTGTCTTTCATATTTCTAAGAACTCCTGTTCTTGACAGCTAGGTCTGCAGGGATTTGCGTTGCCATGGCAAGAGTGCCAGTGGGTCAGGCAGCACAGTGGGGCCGGGTGGTGTGATTGACAAGCTGGCTTGCAGTTCTAGGTAGTGGAGCGAGAGAAAAACCCAGGCTTGCCTTCAGGCAGAGGGGAGTTGATTGGCCGAGGGGTCCAGCCCAGAGGCAGCTGCCAACAGCAGGCCGTGATGAAGGTGGCTGCTCCTAAGTCAAGCTGCAAACCCTGTGCAATATGGACAACCCTGATACATCTTAATGTGGAAAGCAAGCGAGGCCTGCAACACCATAATCTCTATGGTGATAGTAGGTGAACAGGGCTCTTATTTTTGACTGCATGTTTCCTTGAAATATTGTTGACTTGCAGTAGACATGTATGAATATTTTACATTTTGGGTGGAAATGTAATGTAAATATCTGGCTGATTTCTTCGTTGGATAGGATGAATGCTGTATTGTCTTACTCAGTTAACTTAATAAGATACATAGCTATAGGCCAAAATATTTAAAAAAATACAATTTCATCCATTCATTTAGACTCATAAAAACTCTGGCATAAAGTGGAGCCTTCATATTACCCACTTGTGTGAGGGCGAGGCCACACAGTTTGTGGTATTCAGTTCTACTTAGATGGATATTTTTCCATACCAAACTAAGATTTGGTCAAAGAGGAGCACCACAGCTTGGGACATATATATAATGAGCTTTGAGAGCCCTAGACCAATTTCCACAACACAAACTGCCATCAAAGCCACTCAGCAAAGTCTCTAGGCACGTGGCTCAAAGCAGCCCAGCATCAGGAGTTCCAGCCCTGGTGGAGCTTGGCTCCCAAAGATGTTTATGGAGTCCAGAAAAGCGGAACAGAGGACATTTCCCTGAGCAGCAGCACACTCGCCAGGGCTGATAACAACCTCGGTAACAGCTTTAACAGATGCAGTGACAGCACACAACCTGCTTTTTCTCTGCCTCCAACTGTCAGAAAAACTTTATTTGCTGATGAGGAATTAGAAGGCCTCCATATCTGAATTTGCAAACGAGCTGTGTGTGAGGCTATCTGAGTCATGCAGCATGTAGCAAGTGTTCCCCGATTGGTCGCTGGCCTACTGTGACTCAACCAGTGTCTCTGGAAACAGGCTGTCCGCCTCTGCACAGCTGTCCTTCTCCTAATGAGATACTGGTGCAAAGCTTGACACTCTTACAATGCAGGCAGAAAGGCAAAGTAACAGTACTGGTCCCATGACATACGGATAAGATCTACCATGCCGCACGCTTTGTTCTTGATTTTTCCTTCAGTTTTCAGCCTCCAACCCCCATGAAATTGAATTTATAGTTTATGAAAACACAACATCATCACACTCACGTGAGTGCAATATTCACTCTGCTTTTTATTTTAACAGGTAAACACTGCAGAGAAAAATATGTGGCTCTTTCACAGCTAAATGCTTCAGTATGTTCATCAGCTAACAGGAGCAGAGTTTCAGTTTCTGTGTGCTGTCAGTGTTTCAGTCTTTGCATTATACTGCTGCAACAGATACACAGCATGTACCATGTCCCAGTGCTGGTTCGAAAAGCAGCTCAGCATTAAAATGTAATAAATGTAGGAAAAATCTACAGCCTCGAGCAGGTTGCATCCTTCCTCTGACAAAAATGCAGTTTGTCTGTTGATTACAATAAGTCCTGTCTAAATGATATATCTATAATTACAGATTTCTTAGGGTGTTACACAATGTTTTGTTTCTTCCCTCATGTACTCGGGGAGGAGAAGGGAAAAGAAATTCTGTCTTAGTCTATCAGCCCCATGAGATCGAGGTGTACATCATTCATCCAAATGCCAATGCCAATAAAATATTCTGCCTTTCTATCCCCATGTTGAGTCAGTCTTCAAGGCCTAACTTCTGCTAAATAGGAAAATGATTTTTCTTTGGGGATGAAGTGGACAGGGCAAGGATGTATTCGGCCATAAATCACTACTGGCAGGAGGCAGAGAGAGCGTTTATTTGGCAGCGGCATACCTAGCCACATTGACAAAACTGCTGAACAGCACAGAAGCCAGATTCCTCCATTGCCTCTGGTGTACGGAGCAGTAAGTTAAGACTTGGCAGCTTGCACCTACAGCTCATTGGACTAAAGGGTAAAACTGGCACTGCCTCAGAATCCAACCAGAGCGGTAAGAGAAAGAAAAAACACCATTTTTTTTAGGGGTGAGCAAACTGCCTTGCCAGTCGCTTGTAATTGAATACAAATAAATCACAGAACCATACTTAGAGTCAACAAGTATTGGAAAACATGTCAAGTTAAAGCAAGCAAAGTCTGGAATCTCATTTCTTCCACAAGCAGTGATGGATTCTCCGTTGATTTAGATTACACATCGCAGAGAAGTTTGCGATAAACCTGGTGCCCTAATCAAACTGTGTGTGGAGGAAGTGTTCTCCTGTAGCCATCCAGTGATACAGTGACCACATAATCAGCCACTGTGGCTTTCTTGTTTGTAAGCTAGTGGACAATGAGGCTAATGGCTTTTATTGGGAAAAAGTCAACAGGGTGGTCAGGACCCCTGGCTGACTTCATACAAGAGCTACAAGAGACCCCATTGAGAGTGAAGCTCATAGCCGGGCTGACCATGAACTCCAGCTTGACAACCAGCGTTTGTCCTCGAGACATTCCCATCAACTGTGTGTCAATGGAGCGCTATCAATCAGCTATTGAGCAGAGGACAGAGGGGGAAAACGGTAAAAAGAAAGAAAGAGACGGGAGGAATAAAGATAGACAGACTCTGAGACTTCAAGAAAGAATGCGCTCATTCATTTTTAAAGCAAAAACAGCAAAAATACAAGTTCTCCATCCAAGTGTGTGACACCCCCCCTCCCATCCCTCTGGGGTGCTTCGCATTCTCCAGAAACAGACCACACACATAAACAATTCATCACAGTCTGTAATAAAAGGGAGGAACTCATTTTTGTCTGTTTTCCAAAAAAAAGATGAAGCTCAATTTATATTCTCGTGGCACCAAAGTAAATTCCACGTCGATTAAATCTGGAGAATGACTCTATGCTGACATTTTGACGCCATCTCTTTCTCTCTCTCTCTCTCACACACACACACGAAAAAACAGTCACATTTATTGAGATGCACATTCTCATGAAGGCTTTCAATCTGTTGCGTAATCTTTAACCTTGACTTTAATTTTTGCCTTTATTTGATATAGCCGAGAATCAGACAGTAAATCTGACATCAGAGAGAGGAGCTGCACAGCAAAGGTTCCCTGGAAGGCTTCAAACCAGGGATGCTGCCAATATGTGATATGCTTCTCACCATCATGTGGATTTAGCTGTGTCACTTTACAGCTCTGGAGACGAGCCGATCTGAGAGTATTCTAGTTGGTGCCCAAAGTTTGTGTCACTGAACCGTCTCTCACTGCTCTTTACATTCAAGTCCAGCAGCTCACATCTTTTTATCTGACCATGAGGATGATATTGTTGTTGGTTCATGAAATGTTTCTGAAACTATTGCATGGATTGGTTTAGTGTGCATTTGAACTCATGAATGAGTTGTGGGTGTCGTGCCATGCTAACATGCTACCTTTCTGAATGGGTCTGTAGCAACTCGCTCTTCAGATCAGATTTGTGTACTTTGCTACCAGGTGTGGCTCACTGAATGAGATTGTCTGCACCAGTCGCTTGTTCTTAGACTCAGCTTGTGTTTCATAAACAAGTGAAACTAACCTGGCTGTTATTCACAGCTGCACATGCACAAACCAGTGTAATCAGGTCTTTCATTTTTCAGTGTTGCACATGCGCAGAAACAAAATGCAATTCTCCTCTATGCAAGCCACGGAGGAAATCTGAGACAGATATTTTAAAACCTCGACAAATAAGAGGAAAATTCATGGTAAGATACCACTTCAAGGGAGAAAATGCATCCTTTGTAATTTGGGTGAACCAGCCATTTAAAGAAGCAACAGTCAATATGTTCCTACTCTGAAGTCTAAAATCCTAACTGGTTATGCAAAGGACATTTCAGTGCCTCTGCATCTGTGCCCTTGCTTACTCAGACACACACATATGCACACTTGTGTAAAAAAAAGTGCTTAATTCATCCAAATAATAAGCCATTATCCCCATCCTTCCCATGGCTGTGCTAATGGTTCAGGACACCAGCCGCCACTAAGTAGTCACATCTGGTTGAAGTCATTTTTGCGTTGGACCTTGACCACGCTCTTTATCTGAGGCCAGCCGGTGACCCGCAAACTCGTTACCATTTTAACAGTAGTTTGAGATTGCCACCATTCATTAAACTGCTCAGGCAGGGAAGAGAGGAGGGCAATTACATGGATCTTTGCTTCCGCTCGCCTTTCGCTCTGTCCACACAAAAAGCTCGTGCTGACCTCACTCACAGGAGGCCGTCTGCTCAGGTGAAGCAGGAGCACATCTGGATTCCACACCAACTGTGGTAGGTAGTGGGGAAATTATTCCCACTTTGTTATTCTTTTATACTCTCTGCATATAATAACTGAACAGTTTCAGTGTAGGAATAATGGACAGTGGTCAGAGAGGTTTCTACTTTTAAATGGGTTATTATTTGGGAGGTTAAACTAACAGCTTGGTTTGTTGGGTAAAGCTTTCAAAAAAGGTTCAGTTTAACTGAAAATATCTTGGTAGTTTTTGAGTAACCATTAAAAAGCATTATGGAAATTCTTGCAGCTGTTTAAAGAACTGCATCGCTTTGCTGTTTAATTAGCCGCATGTGTATACTCCTTTTTAACTGTAGAGGCTGATTAAAAGGCCGTGACATGTACCTTGTCACTTGATTTTAGCCATTTAGAAGCATAGTTTGTCAGCTGCAACAGCTGCCTGTGCAACAAATGTATACTCTTCTTTCCTTCAGCAGTGTCAGAATGATTAGTTCTTTTTCAATGGTGTCAATGGTGCATGTTAAAATTTTACACATTTGATACAACAGAGGAATCACACTAATTTACTTCATTCCCTTGAGAAAGTGCATATATTGTGGTGATTCTTTTACTATATCAGCCTGTAGAGGCTGTGATATATTCTCGGGTGTGTCTGTTTGTGTTTTAGACAAGGAAACAACATGATAATTATTGTACAATCAGGTAAGATGAAATCTACCTGCAGACAATGACCCAGCTAATTCTCGCTAGAAATGAAACCACAGTATTGATGTGTTACAGCGCGTGGAGAGCAAGGGAGGCGTGCACATGAAGACAGAAAATCTTTGCACAGAGAGTGTGTGGCTGCTTTAGTAAAGAAAATTGAATAAAGAGCCGTGCGGTCAAGTTTGTTTTTCAAACGGCAATGGAATTTAAAAGACTATGGCAGAGCTCGACAAAGACAAACAGAACAAAACTGCTTGGTCTAATCACTGCTGTTCTTGCCAGAGTACATATTTCCCGTATTACTACAACAGAGGTGATGAGTAAAATGTTATCGTGAGCACTAATCATAATGTGGGGGTGATAAGTGACAGGTCGACAAATCATCCAACACTGAAGATGCATCTTTTTGTGAAATGAGGATCTAAATATTTTTTGTAACATCAGTCCATCAGAGTTAAAGATGATTCTACCTGAGGTTTTACCCTGCTAGCATGACAAATTATGGAAAATGTGTGCTTTTTGGTTCATGTTTGATCTGAAAGTGTCTGCCATTTCCAAATCTCCTTTTGAAGCAAGAACTTCTCACTTTTTATATCTGTGAAGATTCTCAGTGAACCAGGTCAAAGTAATATCTAAGAGTTCTGAACTAAAGAGGCCTTTCAGATAAGAGGTGAAACATTTTCAAGAACCCCGAGCAAGACTTTCTTCTAACTCTTAGACATTTTCACTCTTTACTGTCCCATTTTACCTGCTTATCCATCTTTTACCATTGTTCCCCCTCTTTCATGTCTAACAGGTTTGTTGTTTCCAGCTTCTGTTTTGGATCTCAACGCTCCTTTAAATCTCTGCGGTCTCTTCCTCTGTTCTCCCACGAATATCTCAGCAATTGCGATAATTGGGCTTTGATCGAATCGGGGACTTGTTTTCCAATGAAGAGACCACATATGGCCGACGATGTTCACACAAACGCACGTGCATCCTCCCCCGAGCGTCTTAAATTATGGGGTGCATCCACAACAACAGGCTATCTTTAGTAACACACATCACTGTAATTCCACTGCAAACACCAAAGAGTATAATCAACACACATTTAACCACAAACTACTTATCATGTAGATTGACTGATTCTCAATCCGACAACTAATTGGACCAACAGGACTGAGGAAGCTGAGTTCTTTAGATGTGTGATAATCCACTGCTGGGAGCCCGAGGCCTTTGGGACCGAGACGGAGAGTGTTGGGGGAGGGAGAATATGCGATAAAGATAGATATAGGATATAGTGGGAGACGGGGAAGATGAAAGGAAGATGTGAGAGACCAAGAGACAAAGAAAAGAGCTGAAAGGAGAAGAGGGTCGAGGATGGATAAGTCAGAGGGAAGACGCTGCGTGAAACAAAGGGAGAAAGAAGAATTATAGTTATAGAGCAACCCAGGAAAAAGAGAAAGGCGGCGAAGGGCTGGAAATGGATGGAGGAGGAAAACAAGAGAGTGAGGCATCAGAAATAAAATAGGACAGGGAGATTGGGAGTGCGAGGGCCGTAATGGGGATGGTAATCAATGATGCCGAGGAATCGAGGCGAGCCTTCTGGCCCTCAAATCTGTCCATTGATCTGAGCGGCTTACTGGGGATGAGGAGATGGGGTTCGACAGGGCCGCTGGGACGGCAAACCCAACTTAACCTGGCTCTAAGTAATCAGTGCTGGTCTTCAAGGGGAAACCTGATGAGGTTCACGACCTTACCTCGACGTGTACTGTAATTCTGTAATACAAGCAGAGAAAGTGGAGGCGAGATACATTTGTCAGGCCTTTACAAAGGTAAGACCCAGTGGAATGTAAGTGTCCAATAAGGTCTAAGGTCTATTTTCTAGCCTGTGCAATGGTGGAAAAGTTTCTTGGTTGAATTTTGTATCTGGATTCACACTGCAGAATTTCAAGTAGAAAAGAGCTGCACTACAAGAGTCGAGTTTTGGTGGCGTGACATGCTGCAATGTGAAGATTCTGAATAACGCATTCAAGTCCCTGTTCACTTCGCATTATGCACTTATCTGTTCTCTTGAAGATAAGAGGGAACAATTATGAGCAAGAGTGGAGTAGGAGTTCAGATTTCAGAAATAATAGTAGCGGGTAAACAAAGCATTTTAAGATTACCAAGGACTTCTCTTATGTTGATCTGGGCTGAAGGAACATGAGAATAAAAAGAAGTGTTCAAAGCGTATCCAAACCTTTACATCGTCAGCTTGTGTATTGCATTAGGGAAGCGAAACAAGACGTAAACACAGCTCTGACATATTCTAACCTATTCAGTTCATATGGAAAACATCAACTGACTATTTACAGCAGATACAACGAAACCTTTGTATTCCAAGTGCAAGATTCACTCTCTTTAGCTCTGCTTTGGTCTCCACCAGCTGATGGAAATATTCACCTGCTTCTCGTTAATTTTGTCTGCATGCACTTTGGTGCTGGATGGTAGCAAACAGTGGCTTTATCAAACCATTGTCACTGAAAACAGCTGGTTACCAGACTGCATTTTCTGATATTTTGCAGTTAGCGGGGTTTCAGAGGAGCACTGGGCATCCTGAATAGAAACATTGCAAATTGGCATGGTTTATGCTTGGCCCAGGAGCGGGAGATCACAGAAAAACTGGCCTGAACATCTATAGAGCGTGTGTGATACTGGTGAGGTGAGGGGCCTGCGTAGACCCTGAGGGATATGAAAAGAAAAAAAAAACAGCCTGTTCACCCTCCCATCATCTGGCAAGAGATAGAGAAGTGTCCACTGTCGACTACAGAGCTGCTTCTCTCCTCCGGCGGTGAGACTTCTAAATTCATCCTCCACCATTATTAAGAGTTTTGGGGGTTCATGTCTTATTTTTGTTTGTGTAAAGTGACTACAACCTACATTTTGTTAATACAACCCTGTGTTGTAAAATTACAACTTTGAACCCTCAGACTGAAACTGCTGCAGAACTGAACAGTAAATATTGTAAAAAAAAAAAAAAATCAATCAAACAAACAAACAAAAAAACCCACATAATATTGACTTGAAAAAAAGCCTGGTTGCAGTAGAGTCTCAAAAAAGGGCGTGAAATGAGAAATCCCATCTCTATATATAGGTTCAGGCATCATTTAAGAACACTGTCGTCCCCAAATGACACTGTAAGCTTAAGAAATCTTTCTGAACCTCAATAATCTTTTGAACCCTTTCTTTATTAATCTGATGATAAAAGACACAACTCAGTGCAGTTTTGATTGACACAGGGACAACTACATAAACACTAACTGGGGGTAAACTGTGCCTTTAATCTCTAAGAGTACATTAGTACCATATGCTCCCAACGCTTCTGAGGACTTAGAAGCATCAGAAAGCAGATGCCTTTGAATACAGAAGCTGTGATGATCTGTGATGTTTCTATCTCTTTCATGCAGGCTGTTGCAGTGTGAAACAGTGACGTCTCTGCTGCCTGACAGCAGTGTCCCACCTGAAAGTCGTAATTAGAAGAAGAACGGTGGAGATGGATAAGAGGCTGGGGACGCCTCTCCGTCTTCCAGGTGGACAGATGTTGTATTGTGTTCCTAAAGCCCCAATAAAATCTTTCTAGACAGGAATATTAGGAAGAGAAGATAAACATCAGGGAGTCAGAGGCACAGGTGGAACTATGCTAAGAGGCCACCTGTGTGAAGTGTAGCCAAGTGTCAGGTAGTCCCGCTGTCTTTGTTCACTGCACGGGAAAATGTATTTGTGTCTGTTTATATCTGGTTACACCATGACCACCACACAGTTTTTTTTTCTGTAAAGCAAGAAAAAGTCTGAATAAACATAAATATTAAGATGGTACGTCTGTCTTTTTCTTTCCATCTTCTTTTCTCATGGTATCCTATGAATTGCTATTTGTTCATGTCCGCCAGTCACAACTCCATACATCCATCACCCACCAGTGGATGGTCAGTGACAAAAGATGCCATTGCTTGCACATGAAATATCCCTCACCTTTTACAGTTCACTGAATTCATTCGTTCAAAGATAATATCTGGCACATTGTGGCGAGTCTTTCATACTTTCACTCTAGCGTTTTGTTTCATAATTCCTGAATGGAGATTGATAAAAACAAATAAATACGTTTCTAATGGCATTTGTATTTTGAAGATGCAAATGTAGTTGGATTTGTTGAAAACTGAAGCGTATGAAGGAGCTGTTTCTTCTGTGATTAGGTACTGCACTTCCAGCGAGTACAGTCAAGACATCGATTTCAAATGTATGCAGTAGAGGCCTTCATGTCCTGATTTTTATTTCCTACTATATTCAAGATGCAAAAGTGCTGGATCCTATTTCCCATAATTCTCTCTTATTGTTTATCTATATCTATATTATCTATATCTATATCTATATTATCTATATCTAGCTTGATTAATGTCCACATCTTTCAAATTCCAAAGTAATATTCCCCTTGAGCGCCCCTTTAATAAGCGATTGAGATTTGTGTGCTGTAAGTTTGCAGAAACTTTCTGGACTTTATATTAATGCCAGTTTAATATATTCAGTTATCACCTGTTTACTTTAAACAGCCATTTGCATGCAGCTCTGTTTTCTTTGTGTCTCTGCTCTGGCTACCTTTGCTGTCATGGTGGCATGGACAGAGGCTCCTGTCCTAGCTCAGGCTTCATCCCCTTCAGTGGATACAGCTGCTCGCCACAGCTGAACAGCTGTCGCCTCAGCATTATCATAATCCCCGTCCCTCTCCCCCTGTCCCTCCCCCTCTTCCTCCTGACATTCCTGTTGCTTTTTTATGTCTTTTTTTTTTTTTTTTTTTGCTTTGTCAGAAATGCCCATTGCCAGCTCTCTCGCTCGCCCCTTGTAACCACACTCAACAGAACAAGGTCTAAAACCACACGCCATTAACGAATGCAGCTATTAACAATCCAGCGATGCCTGAGATTGTTTTGTTAATGAGAGTTAAAGATGACTTGGGTAAGTGGAGCAGAGTGTAACAAGTATTGAATGCAACATTAAACACACTGGAAATACTCTCAGGGTCTAATTTGGGCAAATGTATTCGGGAGCTGTTCTAATTACACGAAGGAGATACATTATTTATCCACGTACATTACTATACATAGTGTTCCCAACAAGTGGGGTTCAAGCACAGTTTATCCTGCGTGCTGGGTCTGAACATCCATGTGTAAATGTGCTGTAAAGATTTGACAAATGTTATCTGGTTGTCATTTAGCGTGTTTCCACTTCTGCTGACTCTCAAGGAGACTTCGGGCCTTTGCCACGACATTTCTCCACCTTGTCATTAAGTATCGTTAATGTTATTTCACAGGGCAGTGTTTACTCCCCAGGAAATTAACAGGGTTATTACAATACCACGAGTCAAAGCCAAAGGGATATATTATGGAAATGACTTAACTGAATAGAAATGGCTTATCAACATAAACAGTTGGCTGAGAAAAGGCACAGCTCAGACAGAGCAATCTTTGGCTGTATTGAAAAATAATTACTATTAACCCTGCAGTCCATCCCAAAGATCCTCCAAACATCTATGAAGCTGCAGTTTGACTGATTACAGATTGATTGTGGACTTCAATCAATATCTGTTGCTGATGGGAAGCTCTTAACTTGAATTGATTCTTATTCGATATTTGCATTGGATTCCAGTCCAGCAGATGCAGATGTATACTAATTATCTTCAGGGTGTAATCATATTGACAGGAGCACTATTATTGTAGATGTGGAAATACCTTTAAAATTTTGCATGTAGCAACAGTAATATTACACAAAATGCCATAGTGGTGGTAATGACATGAGCAAGAATGGTGGTTTTACTAGTTTTTGTTGAGGTTTGATGACAAAATGGGCACTACTTTTTTGGAGATTTGGTAAATTCCAAATTTCAGAATTTAAAGTTACGATTCTGCCTGCTGCCATCTGGCCCACTATACCACAGCAGCTTCATCGCCCAAGCAATAAGACTGTTAAAGTCTACATAACTACTATTCAGTAATTAAAACAGTATTTCTACATTCTATTGTATATTATCCTTAGTTATATATTATCTATGTTTCCTCATGTAGGTGTTGTCTTTCTTTCTAAAATATTATTGAGCATTGTTTAAGGAAGACAGAGACTGAAGAACCTCATTGCCTGTGACTGTTCCACGTAATCGCTGTGCACATAATAAAATCTTGAATCTTTAATTTTGAATCTTAAGTCTTAAAACACACTGTGTTAAAATGGAACCTTATTTTGTACTATAAGGGTGTAACGAAAAGTGTCGGGGTCTGAATTTGGAGTTCATGTGGAGGAACTTTTTTTTTAGTACAGAACTAGACTTATTTTCTATGTTATATTGTTTTCTACTAGTGCTTAATCTCTTCATTTATATATGTGGTTAATTGTTCATATAGCCCAAATAACTTTATATTTAAGCCAAATACCTAATTCATTACATAAATACATGTATTAGAAATTCACCTAAAAATGTCACTCTGGCCTGGTCTACATGGAAATGGATAATAAAAATAGAATGTGGATTTTACCTCAAGAATAGCTCAGTTGGTGATCACATTTAATTGTTTTAATGAACTTAGAACAGGGAATGTCATTAAGCAAAATTGAGTCAGTGTTTTCACCCCGCAGCCTTATAACAAGTTAATGTGTTTGCAGTAGCAGTGCTAACTGGTGTAGTAGAAGTAGTAGCATTTGTAGTTGTATATATATACATATATATATTCATACACATATATATGAGTGATTGATAGAGAGAACAAAACAGTCCCTGCCCAACAGAAATATTTGCCTTGACTTGAAAGCACTGTACATGGTCCGGTCCAACAGGCCGCGGGCCGAGAACAGTGTAAATAGATGAGGACTAACAGGGGCAACCAAATGGAGCAGTAACACGGCTAATTGAGTTCGGTGCTTTTTGGACGCCATGCTTCATTACTAGTCAGCCGAGGCAACACTAAGCCCATCTCCCCTCATGAGATCCTCCTGTCTCTCAGCCTGTCTCTCTTATGGGAGAAACATTAATTGAGGTTAGCAAGGTTGCAACAATATAATAATAAACTCTTTCTTTCTGCCTGTCAGTGCCTGTATCTGCGCCTCACACATGTTCCCCCGCCTGTGTTCGCTCAAAGTGCCACTGTCTTTTTCTTGTGAATTGAATGGGGAGTAGCTTCAGCCAGACCTGAGGGGGAAAGAAAACGCCACAGCTTGCTTCTCACGAGAAGAACGGAGGTCTGTCTAAAGTTGGGCTAAAGTTTGGACTGCGTCACCCATCATGGAGCAGTGTTTTATTTGCGAGCTGACTAATCACATGGAAGAGCAGTCTGGGGTTTTCACGCTGTATCGCTGACACTTTACAACAGCAGCAAAATGAAAATGGGGTGGGAAACAGGTAGAGGCTGTTTCTCAGTTGGGAGAACACCGGCTGTGTTGTGGAGTTTCTAAGTGTTTGGGAGTTGTACCTCGGGACTGTTTGCTGATGGTGGCAGCTACCGTTAGTCATTATGGAAGCAAACACACTTTTCATTATCAGCACAAAATGCAGTCGAGGCAGCGCTTTCTGGACAAAGAAAAGGGAAAAATGGAAAAGCGTAAACTTGTCCCCACTGTTGTTTTCCCTGCATGAACCCCCTGAATAAATTCCTATCTAATTTTCCTGCCTGTTTTGCTTTATTTGCTCCATCCCAGGCACGGCTTCAGTACATTCAGCGTCGCAAGAGACCTTTGGATGAGAGCAGAGCAGTCCGGTCCACCCTCAGAGGGAAGGCAATTTTATTTGTGTAGCCCAAAAATAACAAATACGCCTCAAAGGCCTTTAAAATCTGTTCAGTATGAGACATCCCGGGTTGAAATGAGGAAAAACTCCCACAAAAGCCCCTTTAAGGTAAGAGATTTGTGGTTTGGTTTTTAGCTGTCAAGCCTCCGAAATATGCTTCTCCAATCCCCTCATCTCCAGCCAGGTCTCCAAAGAGGTCGTGTTTAGCCGCAGACCCACGCCGCGGCCATTGTCACAAGCCATCAGCATTTCCTCGCCATTAATTTGACCCGCCCATGCACACATAGACATACACACACTTTCCATCCCACCTTCAGCCCACCTCCCTCGCAGAGAGACCCAGAGCTGTGGTCCCACTTTAATGCCCTGTCACACTTCATTTAGCCTCTAAGGAGGAAGAGGAATGGAGTGTGATGTGTGCGCGGGCTGCAGCACATACATTACACCGGCCACGCAAACATACCTGCACTCTTGTGCACCAACACACACGCACGCACAAATTAAGTCTGAATCTTTTTTTTGTGCTGCTGTAAGTGTTCTTAGAAGCTGTGCAGACAACCAGAACTTGCTCTCAGGTTTTCTCCGGTGTTCCCTGCTCTCACAGGCCTTGCTCTATGTTCCATCTCTTTGTACTGTCCTATTCAGGCCAAGGCCACCCAGCTATAGAATGAGGTCAGAGCGAGTGTTAAAGTCTAAACAAGTGGAAACACCCAGGCCGCTTCACCCACTGAGGGACGCAAATGCACTTGGACAAACGGCCGAGCCGCGCTGTCCGTCAAACCGAAATGAAAACAGGAGCCCTCAGCAGTGACTGAAAGGGCTTTCAAATCTCGTAACCTTTGTTCCCGGGCCAAGTCTGTGAAGTAAGCAAGGTGCTGCATCATTAAGCAAACCGTGTGGGTATGTTGTAAACCGAGCTTTGGCCAGTCGCTGGTGTAAGCCGCTGAATGTGTGGCACCCAGAGGAGATCCGAGGTTTACGCTGGCAGGAACAAAGTGGCATGTTGGGTGTGTTAAAGCACACACTGTGTACCACAGCGACACACACTGCAAACATGCCCAGCCAAACTGAATTAAAAACATGTTGCATATAAGAGAAAGTGATTTTTACCTGATGCCTTAAGATAAATCAGGATGACATTATTCAACCCGAAGACTCAAAATAAGATTAAAAAAAGGTTTAGAAGTTCTTCTTGGTGTGTTTCATTCAACCACAAACCAAACACTGAAAACTGAGGGAATAAATACGTGAAATAAAGTCTAACTCTTGTTTCTACATAATGAAACTCCACACAGAGAAGGCCTGTATGGAGGCTGAACTACTGGACAGATTGTCATGAAATTTAATGTTGCCCTTCTGTTGTTAGCCCATTTCTCCAAACTTTTCAAGACACTATCAACAGGCCAACCGCATCGGTCCAACTTAAACTGATGATAACATACCTGCAACGCTAAACACATTAAATCATCTCCTCTCATCAGCTGTACTTAACTTTAAGGTTGATTAGTACGTAGCACGTTTTGTTTAAGAATTTAGCTCAAAGCACCACTGTGTCTGACTCAATGAATTTACGCCAACCACAAGACTAAAACTTGACATTAACACTCAACACTACAAAAGTCCTACAGACATGTCATTGATATCTTTAAAAAAAAGACTGAGTGCAGCAGCCATGACGTGATGTTGCCTGACGTATAGTTAAATGCTAAAGTTGGCATGTGGGCGATTAGCAGAGGGATTACAATTTGTCCTTTACGGCATCAATTTGTGCAACAACGTCATGGAAGTCCTTTTAATAGTTTATAGATATTTCACTCCGACTATAGAGGTGGAGCAGCAACTGTCTGTGAAAATAAGCCCTGCGTAAGGCCATTTCTAATCAAGACAAGTGACACATAGTCAGTACTAGATAATCCAATCCGAAGCAAACAGGATATCCAATCTACATATTACATTATCACAGTGTTTTTGCAGTGCAGAGTTCATCGCCATGCCAACCGTCTGTGCGTGCACAGCCAATGAGTAGCAAGAGGTGGTGAATGGTTTTGTCACACGGTGCGTCAAAATACTCTTTTCTGTAGAGTCACGTCAGAGCTCAGGCAACACTACCAAGGCCACAGCAAAAGGAAACTGGAATACAAAACACACATGCACACACACACCTACAGTCTGTGTTTCCATCACTTTGGAGCACATTGCATTGACTTGCATTCATTCCCTGAACACTAACCAACCATAAGCACTACTTGCCTAGCCCTTACTACATCCTGAAATGTAATGATTTATGTTAAGAGGACTTGCTTTTTGTCACCAAATTGAAGTCGAGTCAGATTTATGTCCCCACAATATGAGTAATACACACCCCTGCCACACACACACACACAAACACACACCCTAACAAGATAGTCCAACTGCATTCTACACATGTCATGCGGCTCACACTCGTTCCTGCACACAAACCACATGGCGGCATGACATTACGACAACTTCAAAATCCTGCACAAGCCGAGAGGTGAACACCAGATGCTCGCGCTCCCTCACTGGTGTGGGAAATGTCAGCCGTGCAGATGGCGGAGGGTTTTTTATTTTGCGGGGTCCGGTTGCGACCTGTCCCCGAGGTACGCCGTGCGACATCTCATCCATAAACATGGCGGTGGGCTGTGGATGTCGTGGTTGGCCTGGCAGCCTGCAGGAGAGATGCCAAGCTACTGTACAAGCCTTTCATTATTCATAGCGGGGCCGCTCTTTGTTTTGAAGCAACACAGATGTGGAACATAGTCAAAAATGAAAGAATAAATCCATCTGATACAAAAAAAGAAAGAGTGTGCCCTTCATTTAGCAGAAGCTTTTGTAAATACATTCTTTATTGGATGAAATGGCTTTTTTTCCCCATTTTTGATTAGAGTGTCTGCTGTTTCACTTTTGTCTGTTTCCGGGGGAGACATACCTGGAGTAAAAATATTCAAGGACGAATTTGAGCACACAGACATTTCCCTTCCTTTCTTTGGCTGCTTTGTTCTCACACAGTCTAGGAGAGGGAGACGCTGGTGTGCACACGCATGATCATGAATACACACAGGCAGCGATGCAGTAAGGCTTCCTAGCGCATGCTACGACTGTCACGATCGCGCAGCTTTAATGTCAGAGACGGTGTGGAGTAAAAAAACAATGTCATTTTTTAGAAAATAATCCATTGAATAGACAGATAGCATCTCATAAAAAATAAAAATAGTTACTTTGCCATCTATACTTCCAATAACACAACATTATATCTGCATGATGAACAACAGCTCATCACAATGATGCACTGACTCATCACCTTGGCTGATTCACACACGCCCATCGACCTCATTTAAAATATCAATGGAACAACAATGAAATTCTATATGCATGTCTGCTATTCAGACTCAAATGTGGCACTATACTAAACGCTCTCTAGGTACACTAATGGTCTGAGGGCCATTAGCTGCTGATGCTGGCGGAGAGATATAATGAACTAACAGTTACAGGGTATAATGAAGTGTCAGGAGAAGAAGTGAGCAGGCCTTGTATTGTATGCATGTACAGGGGGGGGCAGTAAATACTGAAGAAGGGCTGGTGCCGGTCCAAATGTGTCCCCGGCACAGAGCAGCCGAACCTGTGAAGAACAGAAAGCTGGCAGCAAATGTGTGATAAGTTCTTGTACAGCTGCTTGTGTTACAACAATATAAAAAAAAGAAATAGGTGCACGTTTCTTACTAACTGCTCGTGAAGAGGAACTACACTGCTGAAGAAGGCCGTCTGAATCCACTCCTCTTCTCCTGGCGGTGCACCGATACACATTTTCCCACCCACAGTTTCACACCTCACAACTGATTTCCAACGCCGACGTTCAGCAGCGACCCCAGAAGTAATCTGCCCTTTATTTAGTGAGGCGGAAAGTAAGGGTGTGGAGGTCGGGCTGGCGGAGGGTAATGTAGCATGTCTAACTTTCAGGCAGGAGGACCCAGAGTTTGACTCCTGACCCGCAGTGAACATTTGCATTTTTAATAGACAGAACCACAATCTTTTCCCAAAACCACAGCCTAGTGTTTTTTTTCTCCTTCCTGACCTCAGCGGCTGTTTTATCAAACTTTAAGCTTATCGTAATTGCCATGCGCAGATGCAGCTGAAACCAAGAAGAAGATGTATCACTCCAGTGACGCACCAACGTTATTGGAAAGTGGGAGTTTGCAGAAAAAAGACAATCCTTACAGCTGAACTTTAAAACACACTTTCATATGGAAATTTATGTTCACTTGACACTGCTTCACGGCCAGTGTGGCGAAAAGGAATGATTTCACCAACTGACAGAGCAACAGGGGTACAGACAGCATGGACCCTGTGCCTTTTAACAACTTTAACAACTCCTCTGTTAAATGAAAAAAAAGAGGTTTTGTAGAAACTCCAGAGCGAGGTATGAAAACATATTGTTTTGCCATCAGTACCAAAACTATTGTGTTGACATTTGAATGACAAAATGTTAATCAATACAAGCCCCACAGTCAAACTCAAGAAATGCCATCATGACTGACATTATCATTTTAACACAGTTTTGGATTTAGATTTCTTCATTATATTCCTAAAAGAAAGAGTGGCTGCCAGCACACACAGCTGCTATAAGCACAAGAGTGTAGAGGGTAACTGTCAGCGCCCAGAGAAACTCAACAACAGACGGTAGAAAACTTTTGTGACAACCTGTTTGTCTGTACAGTACGCATCTTTATACGCGTGAGATCAAATCAAGGACGGTGGAGGAGAGCACACGCTGAATGCAAACATCATCTCTGAGCGTGTCCCTGTCGCGTGTCGGGCAAACGTAATCAGTCAGCACATAAAAAGGAATGCATGATTACTAACAAAGACTCCTGCCTGCATATGGCCATTGACGCCAACAGAGACAAAGAAAGGAAGAAGATAATGGAAGGAGAACAAAGCCAGAGAGAGAGGAATACAGGGAGAGGTGTGTGGAGGGTATAATGCATGCAGAAAAAAGACACCACGTAAAAGAAAGTTGTTATTGCGTAGTGGATTTATAAATCCATTTAGCACCTTTGTTGTTGTTCATTTGTAAATCCAGCACACACAAATAAACGCATGCGCTGAGAGACGATTTCATGTTAAAAATGTTTATCTTGTATCTCGTTGAGGCTTCGGCAAGATTGTTTTTTTACTTTGTTGCTAATAAAGTGCAGCAGACTGAGGTGGAATTGAATTGACAGATGCAGAAACTGTGGCGCATAAAGCAAGTAAAACGGGGGGGGGGCAGCCCGAGGAGCAAATAAAAAGAGACTGCGCGACTCGGAGAGACGCTAACAAGACACGACATGAGTGACAGCGGCCAAATGCACAAACGCACAGTTTGATGGGAGCCATCGTTTCTAGTGTAGCCTCTCAAATCTGTCACTTTAGCTTCTCGGCGGCAACTCCTGGGAAAGATGGACACTAAACAAAACTAACCAAAAAAGTGGGCACCAGGGGGGTATTCCACGAAGCTCGATTAACGGAAAGCCTGGCTTATTTCGGTAAGTCTGGCTCATTTTAGACAG
>JBAJHX010000042.1:14868134-14879967 GCA_037176925.1 Amniataba percoides | reverse complement strand
GAGCATAGCAAAAAAGCTCATGTTAAAAGCCTAAAGTTATCAACGATCAACGGTCCAAAACAGAAAGAAGTTTTCCATCATATATGTTAAATCAAGGCATCAAATTCTGACATGTGAAAAGCTAGAACCAGTAAAGGTTGAAAATGTCTAAAATGGTGAATCCATCTTCCAAATAGCTGCATATTTTTTCTGCTATCAACTAATCATTTTAATCTATTAATTGATCACTGATAACTTGGAGATCATTGTGACAGGCCTGTCAGACTGTGTGATCAATGAACAGTTAATCTGTAAACATAAGAAAAGTTTTTTTGTAAAATGTATTAAAAATGACACTTGTGAAATGTTTCAATGGCCCGTATATTCTGTCGTTTCATGTTTTACTCTGACTGGCTGGTCTGTAGCGTTGGGTTTTAGCAGCAGCCACATTGTGAAAATTGGCCCTCAGGATTTCGCTGCAGGGTGTCCAAGTGAGATCTGCCGGTGGAACGTGTGAGATCAGCGACCACCGTGCTTCTCCTTTTGTCTCAGGCAGCCAACAATCACACAGTGCAAAGTTAAAGTTAAAATTAAGCTAAATTGCAGTGCACTGGGCTCTCCCTCTCCCACCATATTCCGAACTTCTAAAACTTTTTGCTTCTTGTTTGCTGCAGTCACAGCACATATAGTGCTGTAACAGGAAGAGAAAATCATGAAAAAACTCAAACGAGTTGCTAGTTATCCTCCATTATCTTAATTATCCGAGTCGCCTGAAGTTAAAAACAATGAAACGTTTTCCTGCGGATTGTTTGCACCACTGTTCTAAAAATCTTATTTTCCCCCTCAGATTTTCTTTATCTCTTTTAACACCGTTGTTCAAATTGTTCAGATCTATCAAATTAATTGCCATGCATTCGAGTGATGTAATTCATGTCCCCAGTGTAATGTAATGAATTCTAATTGATTGGAACTGGTCATGTAAGTGAATACGGTTATTTATGCAACACATGAACCTGTAGCTGCATCCACAATGAAGTGTGTGTGTGACTCATCTACCGTGTGTGTGTGTGTTTTTATTTATCCGCGCACGGGCTGCGTCTGTTTATGTGTGGGTGAATGTCTCATATGCATCCATGCATGTCTAAAAAGGTCATCTTTAACCAGGCTGCGGCTGCGACGGCCAGACAGACCTGAGAATAGCTCCCTACACTTCCTCCCTGAATTAGCATAACAATAAAGAAACCCACACACTCATCTCCTGCTCCTGCTACAATAATCACTTATTTACCTCCTTCCACAGGGCTGTTTTGTGACCTTGAGCGCAGCCATACGCGGTGTGTGTGTGTGTGTGTGTGTGTGTGTGTGAGTGTGTGAGAATAAAAGGCAGAGCCTGTGTTTCTGTTGCGCTCCTCGCCGCTGTCTACGTGCGAGTGTGTCTGTGGCAGCCTGTGTTAACATCCAAACCTAAAAGCTGCCGTCACGTCTTTAACAGTCCCCCCTCAGCACAAACACACACACACACACACATACACACACACACACACACACACACACGCCAGCTTGGGGAAGAAAAACAAGTGAAAGAAAAAAAAAAAAGAAAACATGCCAGAAATGAGGCAGCCAGCACGTCTGGCCTGTTCCGATTGGCTGGGCAGCGGTTGAAGGTTATCCCAACTAACAAACATATCACACCAGCCATGGAAGCACACACATATACACAAAGGTATACACACCAGTACTGCCTTTTGTGGCCAGACAATAGTCTGTAACCTTCAATTCTGTGGCAGTGAAATACAAGGTGCAACAAACAAAGTGAGTTCCTTACATCGACCGCGACGCCAAGGCAGCTGTGGGGCTCCTGGAGGTGTAACGATTTAAAAAAAACCCTCCAAAATGCAATAAAAGTAAATGTACTAAAGCCAAAATGTGATGAGAGCAGACAAGAGTTTTAGCTAAACAAACATTTCTGGGAGGCAAAACTGTTGTGAGGTAGAAATAACTCTGCTGCTTTAGTTTATCCTTTAAGTAAAGGATTTTCATTTATTCATAGACTTTGTTACATGTAGTTTCACTATTATCCTTTTGTTCCATTAAAGAGAATCAAGCTCATCACGTCCATGGGGAGAAATGAAATGCAACAGAACACCAACATAAATTCAACATTCACACCGACAGACTGGACAGGCGTGTGGAGGTGAGACACCACCCTGCTCTGAAAACACACAACCACCTTTGAAATGGATGATACTGACCTGGATGAATCTACAATATGATGTACAATTTACAGCTCCTCTGATTTTAAACATCAAAGTGTGTTTAGAGTTCTTCTATATTTGTCAAAACCGATGAATAAAGCCCTTTGTGGCTCCACGGGGAGGCAGTTCTGCAGCACTGATTTTTATCAGTTCATTTTATTTTTTTTCTTTAACTTTCCATCGTGAGCCCAAGAATCAAGTAAGTGCTCTTTTTAAAGTGCAGCAGCATGTTAGGAGTTAGCTCCTCACATATATTACATGCATATATATGTTACACCTTAATACTATCATGTGAATCAAACCCGGACAAACAGCACACAGCGACGGCAAAGTTATGAAATGTGGTCGGCTGAAAACTGCATCTGAGTGGTGTGTTTGTGCCGCTGAGGCCAAACATTGTGTCCAAACCTTCGTGCCACAGCAGGAACAAAATACAAGGCTGAGCACAAACATGATAGGAGGCCATCAGGACGAACAGTCACATGTGAGGAGAACAGAGGGACACAGCAGGTGAAAGAGACAGAGGTGGAGTGTAACACCAAAGAAAAGAATGTGTCGTTTTCAGCAGTTTGTATCATCTTTTTACTGTTTTGTTGGAGTGCCACCATTATTAATTTGTTACCTTTATATAAATGTACTATTTATAAATCGCGCTCACGCTTTTAAAGCCACAGACCTGCCCTTAAAATGAATTCCTCCACTTTACACACTGTTGGCCTTTGTTTGCAGCGACAGACAGACACCAGGTGGGATCATTAGACATTTATGAACATCGCCCCCCTCTCTCTTTCTCTCTCTCTCTCGCTCTCTCTGGTCGGTGATGTCAAGCTCAGCTATTTCATCTCACACTTGACTGAAGCCAGCAGTCACAATGAATTAGGGAAAGATGGGCAGGTTTTGGTGTTAGCTGAGGGCAGCGTCGGGGTAATGTCGACCTGTCAGGATGTAACCTGATCCACCGTCCAGGCAACAATGCTGCCATGAATGATTTAGGGTGGGTGAGAGTACAAAGCTTTTGTTTGGCTCTCCCACAGGAGCAATCCTCCATTTCACCCGTCCAAAAACAAAAAGCTGAGGGTAACTGACTGTAAAAAGGGTGTGGCTCCATAGATGCATCAGCACATTTCATCTCTCCCGAGCTTTTTCCAAGCTAATCTGCGCCGAAACATAATAAACATCAGGAAAACGACAAAACACCCAAGATACACAAAACAGGACAGCCATGGGGTGATTAATTGGATTGCCTTTGGCCGTGATTTGTGATCAATATGAGCTTTTTCCTCAGCAGTACTCAACTCAGGCTGGGTGTCAGTGCCTAAAGGTGGAATTGGATCGCACACAATAACAATTCACTCCAGTGTGCAAAGCAAAATGAAATATCTAAGCAATTAGTCAATTAAAGTCGAGAGCAAACAAGGTGGTTTTACACCAGCCCGCAGCCAATCATTGGATTTTAATAATTAGCCGGCATTCTGGGAAAAGCTCCAGAATTGGAGGATTGTGAATTGATAATCAGTTAAGTTTTACACATTTTTTTCCTCTCATGATGGGTACGACATGTACAATGTCTTCTATAGTTCTGAAGGTGCTTTGTCTGAGAACACGGCCCCGATGATGCAAAGTCAGTCTGCTGCAAGTCACAAATATGTCTCAAGTCTTGGTGAGAAGTTCTGAGTCAAGTCCATCCATCCATTTTCTAACCCGCTGTATCCTGCACTCAGGGTGCTGGAGCCTGTCACAGCTATCTTAAGGCGAGAGGCGGGGTTCACCCTGGACTGGACATCAGTCAGTCGCAGGGCCTGAGTCCATTTCAACAAAGTTCAATGTCCTAAAGAGGATCAAGTTATCAACTAGTAGCTGCAGAAACATTAGGCTAATTTAACCCTAGCTCTTAGCTAACGTTATCTGATGCTGTAGCACACTGATCATCAAGTCTCAACGTATATTTCTTTGTGTGACCACAAAGAAATATCTTTGGACATGGGAAGCGTAGTCATTAGTGATTTAATGAAAAGGCTAATAGTCCAAATGAGCTCATGAGTCATTGACGTTGAGTTGGATGTTTCTCTTATTTGGTTGAATCTAGTCAGAATGAATGAGTCAAGTCTACACCAGTTTTATAATGGACAGCCTTCTATACTGTACTGGAGGCACAGAGTTAGAAATAGATGGGCCAGTAACGTCAATAAAGCTGAAGTTAAGTTGCATTATGGGAGCTGTAAGGTCTATTGTCTGTAGAGCTTTCTAGCCCATTCTAGGGATTATGGATGAGTTTATCTTTGTTCCCCTGGAGATGACAACCCAATGACAAAAGACAATAAAATCTAATATTTTCCATCAGTGACTTAACAGATTTAACAAGTGAGCGTCCATCTATTGATCTTTTATCTGAATTCATTTATCATTTGAGAATATTTAGGCCTTCACTGTAATCTCTACGGAGGTCAAACCCAGGCTTTTAAAAGTGAGTTTAAAAAAAAAAAAAGATTCTGGCTCTGATTTCTTCCGCCTCACCGCCCCCCCTCTTCCCCGCTGTCTGGCTTCCCCGCCTCTGTTTTCCCTCTTCTCATCTCTCCATCATTTACCTGCCTCCCTCAGCCTGCCTCTCCCCGAGCAGGTGAGGAAATCAATCACTGATTTGTCGATTCTCTCTGCAGCGGCTCACACCCAGACAGAGGAGATTTTAACATCGACCAGCTCCTCCCTACCAAGAGTCGGGGGGGAGGTTTGTAGGAAGACGCTGCGAGGAGGGAGTGTGAGTTTGTGTGTGTGTGCAATTTCAAATAGGAGTTGAACAAAGGAGGAAGAGAAGCATCTTCCTCTCTCATTCCCTAAGGACCAACTCACGTCTTATGGTTATTCTGTTTTTTCTCTGTCTCTTTGTTTCTTCTGTATCTCTCAATCACACACACACACACACCCACACGCACAGTGTTTCTGTTGCCCATGTTATTATTTAGTGAGCCCTTGTGTCTATGGAGATTTCTAATGATAGGGCACGGTTAGCTGTGCTGCTGTTATTAAGATTTCACAGGATGCGAACACACACTCGCCAACCCACACACACACAAACATGCACCCATACACACAGCCCCATCATTGTCCTGTCAAAGCCGCAAGCTATTTTTGGAAACCTTGCCCACAGCCCTCAGTGCAAATGCCCCCCTTCTCCTCCCACAGCACCCGTCAACCCTCTGTCGCCCTCTGTCACCGCGCCAGCCAATCAGAGCCCTCGCTGAGTGGCTCCGACAGGAAGTTAAGCTGACAGCCCACCAATCAACTAATAACTACTCTCTGCAGCAGGACGTTGACGAGGCTCATCGTGGATATGGATGCAGTATTTATGGTTATTTATGGTATAATTACAGCTTGATTACATGAAAACACTCTGACATGAGACAGGCTAGCTGGCGAGAAACACACAGCACGTTTGGAACAAAAAATCACTAATGCATTGTGATGCAACACTGATGCACAAAACTACTTAACTGGAATTTTAATAAGCACTTTGTGAATGGAAATTATTTTTTTAATGAGGGGCATTCGCTGCGCAATTTATGTTAGACAAAAAATGTAATGACAAATGGAGTTTGTGTAAACCAACTGGACTGTGAAATGTAAAAAATACATGATAATGGCAAGTACTCCATGTGTAAGGTTAAGCTGTCACACGTAGACTAGTTTAAAAGCAGTGGAGAATGACTCTGAGCTACATTTTGCATGTGGTAAAAGTTGAGGGGGGGAAAGGAGCTGAAAAAAAAACAGCGCAAGCAAAGTCATGTAATGATAAAGCACTTTGGCAATGCAGCTAAGGAACAAAAGAGCCTATTGTTGAGTCATTGATACCAGATAGGGAAGCCTCAAATCCTCCATATATTTCAGAAAGGGCTAAATGAATTCCTAGGTCTGCAAAATGTCATCAGAAACCACATTTTCAGGGCGTCCTGGTGGTCTGGTGGTTAAAACTCATCTTTCTCCCCATTCTTCCTGTCTAAATCTATACTGTCGCAGAAAGCCAAAAGCACACAAACAAGGGAGGACTTGAGGCACTGGAGGCAAGATACAGCATACCATCAAAGGGACACTTGGCTCAAACTGATGTGAGCAATACCCACACTGGAACTAAATTCATCCAACATTTTAAAGGAATGCTCTGCCGCCACGTTTGACTATCAAATAGTGCCTGCAGGCCTGAAGGGTGGCACTGAAAAGTTTGCAGCTCGCTCCTTCATAGAGGACGGTAGTTGTGGTCATGTTGGATTTGCAGCAGTTAGAGTGACTTCCATTGGTGAAAGTCCCTAAAAGACTTCTGAGCGGCTTCGCCTTTATCCACTTCTTCACCTTTGATCTGTGTGAACCTCCAGTGTGCTCCCAGTACAAATATATAAATATATAACTACATCCGCTTTTTTGCAAGTTGCTTCCATTTGCTTTCCTGGCACGTCCAACTGGTACACCCAAGAACACACAGGAGAGATGATCTCATCCGAAACAAATGACGCTTGTATTTATACTTCTATCAGCCCAACACTAAATTTGAGGAATGACTCTTTAATGAAATATACAACACGACATGAAATCTTATCATCCGAAAATCCAACTGGGCCCTCTCAAAGTCACCTTAATCATACTTTCCAGTTTTTTCTCTCTAGACATAAACATGAGACATAATGGGTGGAGACAAAGTCTTTTCTCCCATTGTGCCCTGTGGAAGATGGGGGCAAACTTCTACAAATGAACACCAAGACATCCAGTGGCACGAGTTGATGAGAGGAGCACTGGGCTGAACCTCTGCCTCTCACATTAAACCTTCCCCAGCCAGCAGAGACGACGTCTGTTTAATTGAATGCTGAAATACACTGATACTTAATGCTTAATAGTCATTGGTGAACACAGGCCCTTGATGCACTCCCATAATTGCCTGTGCTCTTGCAGAAAGGACACCTGTAATCATTAGGGCAACCTCACCGGTGCAGCCCGCAACAAAAACAATTCATAAACAGATTAAATGAAAGAGGTGGCGGCAGAGAGGAATGGGGGGAAATTGAGGTTAGGGGAGAGGGAGAGGACAGAAATGGACTGGAATGGAAATGCAAAAGCTCTGAAACGGATGAGTTAGGGAGGACAATCCGAGAGGAAAATGTTGATAAATGAACTAACACCTTTTATAAATCTGCTCCGCTCCGGAGACGTCTGCTCACTTCAGGCCCCTTCAAAGAGCCCTCCTGCTTACTGCTCACAACACAGACCGCATCCGCCTTTCTTCTGCTGGCGTCTCCGCAACACGCGCAGACAAAAGCCGTCTGGAGAAAATGTTTTGTCGCCCATGTTGTTTTTTTTTCCCCGTGTAAATCATTAACTGGCTTTTTGAATCAAAGAGGCTCGCGGGAGGGTGTCTGTCGAAGTGGGCTGTCTAGCAAGCTGCTGCGTGCTGCTACGACGGCCTTCATTTCTGCAATCATCATCTGGCTGAGCAGCCTACACTTGACATTAGAGGAGAGGATACGGGGCGGCACTTTGATTTCAGTCACTGCAATTTCCTATTTGATGGTCCGATTGAACATTTCAAACATGACTGAATGCTCGTCTAAAGTATATGCAGGGGAAATGTTTATTCTTAGCAGGGAAGTTGTATTCAGGGTTGATATAAAGAAGCATTTTGTAGTGATTAATTGCCGCCCCGACCTTTAAAACCGAAGTCAGTGCATTGCAGCATATTGGTGCACTCTAAGGCAGAGAAATGTTCAAATTAAACCAGCGGTGCCAGAGCGTCCATGCACAATAATTAGACACAACTTACTTTACCCAAGCGAATAATAAGTTCTCCAGCAACAATACACAGAATATTAGGTCACAGAGGAGCCAAAGCACACACCTCCCAAATCTCTGTTATGTGTCTGCCTGCGCATCAAATAAAGAGGTGGACGGATTGAATCAACTTCAGTTTGTAAAAAAGACACATAGCTGCATACACATGTGCTGCATGTTCACCCTGTTTATTTTAAATATGTCACTGCAGACATGGAACCACCTACTGCTGGACTTTTCTCTACATGGAAGTACAAAAATGGTGGAAACAGCAAAAACAAACCTGCAAATTCATCACGAAATTGTTCTTGAGAATGACTGCAATTATGTGTCTTTGCCCTGAGACTGTCCCTCCATTCCAGTGAAAATCACTCCAGAGCCAAGCCTTCATATTTCAGCTTCTCTGTTTTCCAGATAACAAGAAAGCACCACTGGGTACTGACAAAGATGAAGTCAGACTTTGCCACTAAGCAAAAGAGCGGCCTGGTTTCCTCCACGGTGATGTCATCCGCAGCGTGTGAGATAAAAGCTGATGCTGATGAGAGCAGATTGAATTAAACCTAAAGAAGCAGACACAAAGAGAAACGGACACAGCAAAGGGGAGGGGGAAGGAAGGATGGGAGGATAGAAATAGAGAGGTAAAGAGATGAGGCAGAGAGGGAGGAAGAGTGAATTGAAAATATCTGTGACGAGCGCCATGTAATTACAGCGCTGTTCCATTATTAATCGGTCCCAGTCCAGATAGGACTTGCATGAGAGTTGTATACATAATTAATAATGGGGACTGGAGCATCCTTCGCTTTCTGTTCAATTGCGGAGGGGTGGATGGCAGAAAAAGGGGCCGAGGATGAAAAACAATGATGATCCCAAATTAAGCACCAAATGCAGTGTTTTACGAACCTTAAGAGTGCTGGCAGTGAGAGCACTTTGCTTTCAGTAAGGGCTCACATCCTAAACTTTAAATTAGAATTTAATAGGAAAATTAAAGAGGAAACAATCTATTGCAGTACAATTGTTACCTAAATAGTTCCCTGTAGGCTCATGAATAACCAAATGAAAGCCTCTTTTGAACTGAGCTCATCTATATTAAGCCGTATCTAGATTTAATAATGCAAAAGGGGTCCCTGCTGGTTGTATATGCACACTATTTGATAGATCATAATTGACCACAGTGTTATTATTACTGCCATATTGGATATAGTGAACCAGTTAGCTCAAAACTGGTGTCAAAACTGGATGTGTTAATAAGGAGAGACGTGGTGTCATAATTTCATCATCTCAAAAGAAGTGTTTTCCTCTCTCATTCAGCTCCTGCAGCTTGCAGTGTGAGAGTCGCAGACACCCGAACTAATGCACGTATGCACGCACACGCTCACACACGCATGCACGCGCTCACGCCGTGATTCTCTATCTGGTTAAATCATATGATTGCATTAGCCCGCTGTCCCCTGACCTGGTCTTGTCTGAGCCATCCAGATAGAGGCGCAGAGAGGATTAGAGCCCAGCGAAAGGCCAGAGGGGAGCCACGGCTTACATCCAGACCAACACAACGGCGCTGATTTCACGCGGGCTTTGTAACCTGCCGCATTATACAGCCTGTCACTCCCCGTGTTGTCTTAGCAGGTAACGGACTGTGGCAGATGTACAGGGAAATAATCGTATCACAGTTTCTGCCTGCTGTTTAATTGAATACTTTATTGATCCCCATAAGGAAATTCACTCTTACTTTTGCAGCCTCTACAGGGAAGTCAAAGATGTTGTCAGTGACAAAGGAGCATCCCTGGAGCTGGTAAAGAGTCAGTGTTTTGCTCAGAGATGCCCCATTTATCATTAGCCAGGAACCATTAGCACTGAAATAAGATGATAGATATAAATTAGGTAACTCTGGTACAGCTCAATGCTGTGCACTGTCCCCGTCGAACAGACAAATAAAGAAAAGAAGCGCAAGATAATGGAATATATAAAAGACAATATAACACTGTGCTCCTTTCATACATAAAACGGTTCAGTCATAAGTCATTAAACACACTCTTTTTCAAATACGTTAAATGCATTTAGGTGTTACCCCTGCAAACTTATAAGGTCTGGTATGACCAGGAGTTGGCAGCTAATTTCATCTGATGTAATGGAAAGTTTAGATTGACATTGCGGTGTAGCTGACATCAATGAGTCACTCTTTTACTCTTCTCTACTGCTCTGCTTTTACACCACATTTAGTTAGAACCATTATGATATTATTTTAACTAAAGGTTGCTTTAAAAGCCCTGCATATAAAGGGACAGATGTTATGTGACAGTACTATGTATTATGTAGGGTTGTCAGGGTTCAAATGTTACAAAACACAAGAGACAAAAAAGGCTGTTCCAAGGCTTTCTTGAGCTCTTCAAAGTGTAATGACTAAAAATAATAACAGCAACTGACCTTGCATATTAACAAATCCATCTCCATGACAACCGAGCAAACCGTGTGATGTGGAGGAAACGTCTGGGAAAAGCTACTGAGTGGACCTTAAGTTGGGGCTGTTTTGACAAACTACCGCTCCCAAGGTTAAGAATGAACAGAAAGAACTGAGCCCATTTCATCCTCCAGTCCTCAGCCCTCTTTCAAACCTGTTTGAAAACCTGCAACCTGCAAAACCTGCAAATACGCTGTTTCAATCAGCGTATTTGCATACGTAAGTGGACTTTGTTGGGAAAAATCTCGACTCCACCTCAAGCTTGACCGAACTTGTGTCTTTCACACAACAAACACTTGAAAACTCTCGAACCTTTTTTGAAGTGGGGGGGGCTTGCAGTAGTTGTGTCGAACACACACTGACTGATCTGCATTTCAAAGTAAATGCTCATTTCCTGAAATCTTGTGAAGGTTAACGAGAGCCTTAAATATCTGAGCGAGCCGGACCGGGCCTCTCCTCTCCCGGTGGCCCCTCCTGAGCGGCAGGAGCAGCGAAAGCAGTCGGGCTATCAGTGTCAGAGGCAGATAAACAAGCACAAAACAGCTTTTCTAACCTTTGGGCTACAAAAACACTGAGAGAGAACTCCACGTGGTCTCTGGTGAGGCGTACCAAAGCTAACTGGGATATCTTCTAAAAGAGCACCAGAGGAATGAAAGCAGAGGTGAAGAGGGCCTCTTTGATGCTACGTTGGCGCGGGCCTGAATATGTATACAGCGCGCGGTAATGCTGAGTTATGGGATTTCATCGGGAGGCTGTGTGACCCTCGGGGAGTACGACTCAGTATCTGGGTTGGTAAAGCTCTCCTCTCGCCTGCAGCTAACAAAGAGAAGGTCCTCCCAGTGAGCAAAGGGGGAGGGGGGGGGGAGAAGCAGTGGAGTGGATGGGAGCAGGCTGGATGCTGGAGGTTGTACGCAGCATTTTCAGAATCTGTGATTTTTTTTTTTTTTGTTCCTAAAATGCCAGCGAATGAACGGCTGGTTGTTGTTGTTGTTGTTATTGCAGCATCCAGGATTTGTCACAGCTTTTATTACATTTCCAGTTCATTCAGAATATACCTTTTCCCACCGCGAGGCACTGTTCCTTCCGTAGATGCTGCGTGAAGTCAGTCAGACTCTCATGATCAATCTCCATCTCTCCTTAATCATACACACACACTGTACACCTCATCCTGCACCGCCGCCCTTCTCCTTTCATGTGGAGCTAATTAAGTAACAGTGTTGCTGTTAATTAATTACTAGCCCGCGCTAAAGGCCCCCCGCTCGTTTGGGTGAATTAACGACGTCCTCATTATTGTTGCTGTCTAAGGAGCGCTTTGGGTTTGAGCAATGCGTGTGTG
>JBAJHX010000042.1:14833039-14864729 GCA_037176925.1 Amniataba percoides | reverse complement strand
TGAAGCTGTCAACATCTGGCCAACTACAAGGTCAGATGAAGGAGGCCTGGCTGAAAACACCATCATACACATTCACGCCCTTTGAAAGGTCATCCTCTCGCTCTGCAGCCACAGCGCCACGTGTCAGGAAAGTTACAAACAAAGTGTTGCATGTATGACATGCAAGGTCGTGCAAATCTGAGCTTTCGGCGCTGGATATCTCTGTCAGAGTCTGAGGAAACGTCTCCACAGCGTCAGTCTGCAGCCATGTTACCCATCATTAGCCCGCAACAGCTGCTCAAATCGGCTCAACTCACAACACATGCTGCACACATGCACGCTTGCAACATTCACATACGTTGTTTAAAACGTTCCATCCTTTTATTATACCACTTCACACACGCCAAACTTAGGAATTCAGTTCAACACTACATCCTGTCGCCTCACTTATGCGCACAGCGTGACACCTCCAACACCTCTGTTGTTTAACCAGCTGAGCACGATGCCGCCGAGGCACTCAAATGCCACACCTTCCACACACACTGTCTGGGTACATTAGCATGGCGTGCATGAATGTGAGACTGTACGCAAGACTGCTCACCGCAAATCACAGTGTCCTCCTGGGCTGTTTAAAGCTGCTAACTGTCAGGGCTCGTTGTGGAGTCACTTCCTGGACATGCATGATGTTTATACAGCCTGATGCTGGACTGGCCAGCAGCTCCGTGACAGTTAGAAATCCCTCTCTGACACTCTCAGTCACCAGATCATCTATTCATAGTACAAACAGTAAAGACTAAATATGGAAATGCAATATTAGAAGAAGGGAAGAAAATTACATACAAGGAGCCTCTTTGCTGGTCGCACTGAACCCCAACAAAGCCCATCTCACCATTCCTATTATCCGAATTATATACATGTTTGTATGTTCACATGTATAGATACATATGTATGTTGTTTTTCATCACCTCTCTTCTTTATTTTTTGGAAATATTTATACTTCTTTTCAAATGTTTTATTTATGTATTTATTAACTCCCTGTATCCCTCTTCCTCGCTCTCACAGATACCAGCACATTTCTCTCCTCCTCTCTCTACCTGTACATACACAAACACACACACTACACTCATAAACATGCACAGATATATAACTTAGCACTTCCAGTAAAAACAGGATATAATCTACCAAATTAAAATTATGACCTCATCTACTACATCTCATTTCTCATTCAGGATTCAGTTATGGTATCAGTTATAATGTGTCCCTTATAAATGAAAACAAGATTACCGGAATTATTACTGGAAAGACATCACACAAAAAAAGGACACATAAAGGAACTGTGGGTAATGTGACAGCCATAATAAGTTAGTCTGATGCAGGAAAAGTTTATTTAAAAAAAACAAATATCAAGATAACTTCCAAAGATATTCAGTGGTTCTTCCAAAAAGCGTCTGATATGCCACTGAAAGCAGCAGTGCTTCATCATTGATCTTCATAAACACTGAAAACACCTTGCTTGCAAAATTGTTTTACAGTTTCTGATGTGCAGAGATCAATAAATGCTGAATGCTGCCTGAGGAGGAGTGCTGAGCTGAGACTCACTGCATATACAGATCTGCATATTTCAGATATCTCACTTCACTTCAGATTCTGTCAGTGTGATCGGTTATATCAACCCATCAGAAGTCATAAGCTGCTGTAGATGTTTTTGTTTTTTTGCTGGTACAGTGCTTCTAGCTCTCTGTCTCTGTTGAATCTCTCTGGGCCTTTGGAAGCCCTGTTTCCACACTGCAAAGACGCAACAAACAGAACAAAATTGATGAGAGTGATACCAAAGTTTACCCCAGTGGACATTTTAATTCTGCGCTGTTTGAAAAGCTTAAAAAGCTGCCAACAAATCGGAAATAGAGTATTTCAACATTTAAAGAAATGGTTACAAAGTGCCATGTAGAAAAAACACTTTTAATTTTAATATTTGACCTTTACTGACTAAGAAAACAAGATCATGTTGACATAACATACTATTCTTATTTATATGTTGATTTTATTGTCTGTACTTCTTCTTGATGCGTTGCTTTGTCTTGTGGTGTGTTCAGGGTTCTCCTGAAGGACCACAATAGAAACAAGCCTCCAGGCTTTGTTGTGTTTACATCCTCTGTGATTCGTAATGTACGTAATAACTGCAGTGCGGTGTTATATGTGTTTTTAATCCTCAAATAAAATCAGTCAATCAAAACTGTGTGTGTGCAGCAGAGCGTGTATGGAATACTGCAGCGAGGCTGTACAGTACATACAGTATGTATGAGTGTGTGCTCAGCTGCTGAGGCTTACGTGCTTTACATTCCACACCAACACTATTCTTGAAGACAGATAAACATGATCTGATGTCCTGCAGCATATATCATTCTCCTCCATTATCTCACTCAAGTGTTGTTCCAACTACGTGTGAAAAAGGACTTTCCCGTAGATGACCCCGTCTCTTCTTGAATAACAAAACAGTTCCCCTCCCGGCGCAGGATCTTTTAACCATCTGTCCCACCACACGAAGATGCGAAGTCGAATATATGTTGTGTGTATGTGTCGGTTATATACGAGTGAATGAATGTCCATCTGTGTCTGCTTTAAGCAAGGAAGCCTCGTGGGATGGCTCCAGGTGAAGGATTGCGGGAAAGAGCACAGCTGCTGGCTCTCATACCCTTTCAGACCGTTGAGCGCCACATACCCTGCATGCCTTCGAGTTTAGGACTCCCCCCAGAACCAGCCACCGTTGACCCGCCTGTTGGTATGCGTGGTTTGGAGTCACCAGAGTAATCCAAGGAAGCAGCGCAACCACCGAAAGTGGGAGTGGAGGAGGGTAATAACCAGGACAGCTGAGTCCATCTGACTGCAAGCTTACTGCACATCGCTGGGTTGCACGAACGCACTCGTTTTGATCCCTACTTGAGGGATTTAACCATCTTGATACATGAAAAGAATGTGTAAAACAGCACATAATTAGACAGACACTAGCTTTATCATCCAAGACACACCGCTATCGAACCCCCTTTTGTGTTGCGCCGACAATAGACACCGTATCGCCATCTCTCCTAGAGTCTAGACATAATGGGCAAACGTCCCAAAGATGCAGCAGAAGACAGATTGAGGCTCAGAGATATTCCACCCTGGGCAAATTGCAACAGGAAAAGACAACTGGGAGGAAAGACAGCGATCAAAGCCAAGTCGCCCTGAGCAGGAAGCAAGCTAGTTGGCACAAGTGAAGATTGTCTGTGTTTTGGAAGATTCATGACTCGGTAGCAAAACCAGCTTTTCCTGCTTTGTGGTCTCAAAGTGGGTGTTCATCAGAGCTATGTGTCTGCCATTGTGCAACAGTCAGACATACTGCTGCCTCAGTCGATTAGAAAAATAACAAAGAAATGAACATTTTGTAGTATTTGGTTTGACTCAAAGAAAGACTTACTGGGACGGATGTTTCCATCAGTCACATAGATCTACTGAAGGTCAGACTGCAGACTGATTGATCAGACAGAAAACAGAAGCTAACCTTGAAGAAAATATTGGACAACACAAGAAGCACAATCATTATTTTTCATCATTTCGTATTTGTGGATTAAATCAATGATTAATTGTTCAAAGCAGGTGACCAGTTCTTAATGGATCAAAATAACATTTTTCCTTGGGGCCAATATGTTTCTTGTCAATCTATTTCTTTCTTGGTTGCACCTTTCAGTTTCATTAAGCACTGACTGAAAAAGTGAAACATACAAAAAAAACTGTATGCTGTTTTGTAAGAAACATGTTTATAAAAGTCCAGCTGCTCACTGTGTAGTGTTCGGGTAATCACAGTTACCTGTGTGAGGCTTTGGGTGTTGATACAGACAGACAGAGCAGGCTGGCAGTTACCTACACCCAGGATGTGCTGTTCCTTCAGGCTCTGTAGGATTGGATCACTGCCACCTGCCAAGACTTACCCTGGAGAATGGCTGTTTTTCAGCTACGAGGATAATTTTGGCAGCCCGCACTTTGATGCACACCCAAGTATTCCGCTTTTGTACGGGCGGTAGCATTGCATTGTTCAGGAAACATGCCACAGACGCAAAGACAATCAGAACACTTAATTACCCGCCATGCTAGGTTAAGCCATATTATTCTACATGAATGTACGCATAGAAAAAAAAGTGTGGAGAGAAACTGTTTGCTGGCTGGCTGCCCTGATGCGGCACTATGGAGCACAAGAAGCCTCAGAGGCTGAACCACGACCGAGACCAGGAGATACCAGAGGAGCAATGACAGGTCCTTCATTAGGAGGTCCTGAGGGGGCGGCAGCTAATGAATGAAGCCATAAATGTGACGTGACAGCTGACATAGATGAACATATTTCAGCACATTTTAGTACAGCTGTAGAGGCTTCTCAAAACAGCACCGAGACACCTGTGTGCCACTGCGAGTCTGAAAACAGAGATGCGTATCGATTTGAGGCCGAGCGAGGCACGGCCGAGAGGGACGGCGAGGCGCGCACTGAAAAATACGCATGCACACTGATGTGTCTGGGGAAGCAGGAGGTGGCGTGCAGAGGGCAGAGGGTTGGCAAACGCTGGGAATTCCTTGGAACCGTTGGAGTGAGTACGACCTTGAGATGCCACCTGACAACATCTGAAGTATTGACCAAAATCCAGAACGTCTTAATCAGAGCTGCTGCTGATGTCCTGTGAGATTAAAGGCAGCATGTGGAAGCTTATCACGGAGATGTTGCAGTTACAGTTGATCGGGCAGTTATAAAGTACTCCAGTTCTGCTACAACACTGTCAGACTCACAGTAAACAGTTTATAATGTCAGCTACTCTGTGGTGATTTTTTAAAGAAATTGTGTTGTTGAGAGTGTCACCAAACCTAATTTCACAGGAAAAAACAGTTGTTTGCACTGAAACTGAGACACCTACTCCAAACCTCATCAACATTACCACACAACTTCCATGGCTATTAGTCTCACTTTAAAATGCCGTGATTACGACAGCGCCCCTTCTGCTGTCGGTGTCCTCCAATCACTTTTCATTAAACTGGCAGTATACAGTCCATCTGTGTGGTAAGATATTGTTGGGAGTATTTGCAAATGAAGCGTGAGTGCAAAATCTGTAACTACAAACCAGTTGAACAAGTGGCTCATTTAGACATTCAGGATGGGTTTTCTATGCCCAAATCAGAGTGCAGGTGGACATCAAGTGCAGAGAAAATGCGGAGCATCCCTCTAACGTGACAGCTAAAAGTCCTCTTTAACCACTGGGACATATCAACACTCATAACATCGAGAGGATCAGACACTTCTACACACACGGTTGCCAATGTGTTTTTTCCACCTCAAAGCTCACACATCTTTGGGGCCGTTATTCCTCTGCTACCACATAAAGTTTGAGTAAATTAATCTGAATAAACATTCGTTTTTATGTGATTTATTCCCAGGAAGTGATCATTTAAAATCACAGAAGCTCCTTAATCCACAACACTGTGTCCACGATCATTAGTGTTTAATCATAAGTTGGTTTTGTGGTCACCTGTCTCCGCTTATGCAACCAGTGTGGACAGGTACTTTATTCTGTATTTGCCCATTTTTGGGATAATCTGTAAATCTTCTCCAGTGGGGTCCATCCTGTGTTGACTTAATGCGTTCTGCACTGGGATCACAGCGATGTTCTATCTCCAGTATGTCTGTGTTAGCGGAGGTGTGCTATCACATGCCTGCCTCTCCGTGTGTTCGCTGAGGTGGTTATCAACAGTGCTAACAGTGTGCACCCTCTGTTTCCCTCTGTATCCTCTTTCATACTGGCCCGATTAAGACAACAGTCCCAGGGCTAATCTCCACACACCTTATCTGTCCACGGCAGACCGCGCGAGCGTGCCTTACGTGTGCGCGTCCCCGATCAAAGAGCAACGGCTGCACAGAGGGAAGAAAAGTGAGGAAAAAAAAACAAAACGGAAAACAGGAGACGGCCCGTGAGCGAGACAAAAGAGACGGAGGAAGAAAGAGAAATGGCAGATGATGAGAGCGGCAACGTGATGAAGAGATTCTGAGCCCGAAAAGAGCTTAAGAGGAGGCGGAGGAATGAAAAGACGTGGGAGAGAGCTGGGGGAGAGGAAGGGGGAAAAATAGAAAGGGCGGAGGAAGAGCCAGAAAGCAAGAGGATGAGCGCTAGAGAGAGATACGGTAGACTGAACAGGGACACCCGGCCTGTACGGCTGCAGAAAGGCGTAGTAGAGAGCTCAAACATTAATGGCTCTCTGTGGATTGAATTTGCAAGTGGATTCAGTGTAATAGTTCTCGATAGCGCAGCCTCTCTCCTATTGAAACGTTTCACTGCTCTATCAGCTTAATTTTCTACCAGGCAGAAAGCCATCGATAGGAACCGCAAACACACACGAGTCTTTGAAGTCAGCTCTTTCACCGCCCAATCATGTGCAGGAAGATGCTCTTAATTGCCTTTTGATATCCTGAGCACATTGTGATTCACCGAGCTGGGGAAGAGAAGCCACCAAATGAGATAACCTTTGACCGGCTCAGCTCTTATCGCGCCGGGGTCATTCCCGTGGTCTGGAGATAAAGCAGGTCCAGAGTCGAGCCCTCTGGTAATGGCATCCAGTCGCTCTTCACGGTGTCTCTTAGCAAGAGGGCAGGTTGCATCGCCGCAGTAATTTACACTGGAATTGAGTCTTAAAAAGAGCTGCTTGGTTTTTTTTTTCCAAAACCTGCCAGTGGGGGCGAGATAATTTCACGCTTCGAGTGACTGAAATGAGGCGTAATTCTTTACGAGCATCACGATGTCACCTGATTTTGCGAAACTAGTTGCATTGGAGACGCGCTGTGTATTGGGACCAAGCAACGTGGCATTTCGAGATTATCCATTTCCTTTGCCGTGGGATCGCCACAAACTCTGCCCCTAATTCGGACGTTAAATGCGATCAGAGAAAGTTCCAGTGCTCACCAAACAAATCTGGAAAACCTCTCAGCTGAAATAAATTCCTGCTCAGTGAATGCAAACTGGCTGCAGCGACCTCTCAGAGGGATGACTCAGAGGATTGGATCCACCGCGAGCGATTCTGAGGTTTAAAAGGATTCGGCTGCCTGGAATTTGAAGGCGTCCCCTTTTTTTTTTCGTCTGACTCTCAGTGGAGCTCTGCGACGAAGCTCATTCCATCTCCTGTAACAAGTGCCTTTTTTAACCTCTAGGGCACCCTTATCCTCTTCCAGCTCCTCAGTAAATTAATTACCATGTGTTAATTACAGCCAGTACACCTGAGCCCCCAGGCTGCCGGGCAGGGGTTTAATCAAACACTAGTGACAGTCATTAGCTTCATTATTAAGCCAAATGCCAGTGGAGAGTCTATGGGAACTGGCAGCATCTGGAGGACCCAGAGCCTCATAACACCACGGTGCACGTACCTCACGGAGCATTTCATGAGGCGATGGACAATCTGGGATGTCATAAAACTGCGCGCCTCCTGTACTTCTATGCACTGTATATATTGAAAGAACATGTCAAAATGGCATTTGGTGGAAGACAGTTTCCCTTCCATGCGCAATAAATCATTTGTGAACACCTCCATGGGTGTGTAGTGACAGTTTTTATATCTGTTTCAGCTGACTGGGGCAACACATCCGTCATCCGCCGAGGTCTGACAGGGTTTCACTGTTTGCACATTCTATTGTTTCACACAAGGTGGTAGAACATCCACAAAGGAGCTGCGACTGCATGGTCTAATTCCTACTAGCATATTCATACTGTTCAGGCATCAGCAGGACTGCCACGGCAGGTAGCGTTGCCTCTTTTGAAATTCAGGTGTATTATTCATGTCAGATATCCCCCTTTTTCCACATTCCCCTCTCTCTCTCTTTCTCAATTTCTTCAATTGTCACAGTTGACTGGTGCTATGTTCCAGTTTTCCCCTTCGGGCGAGCACACTGAACAACTAAACAATTTCTCCATTTACATGCATGGGGGCATACAGTATCATTCACATGCACTTAGACACTCGCACCGGCAAACACACAGCGCTGCACACACGTCCTGAGCTTCGATTCACACTCGCAGCGAGCCACCGTCCATAACAACTTGTAATCACTGTCAGGATCAAGCGGTAGGAATTCAAACGCTTCCACACTCCCATGACTTCTGCTGCTGGACGCTTCTGCACTATAGAAGAGCACAGCAGTAAAAAAAAGCAGTGGTACCCTGTAAATTGTCGGGATTTATTGTTCATACAGTGATATCATGTCTGAGAAAGAAACGTATTCGCATGACTCCACATGGGTGTGTGCTCGGGGTGTGAGGTTACAGAAGAAGAGCGATGGCACTCCTGAGAGCTGCGAGTCAGCGAGGAGGTACGAGCACCCAGCAGACAAAGGGAGGGCGCCGGAAACGCCAGCACCCACACAGGCAGCGCGCACTGAAAATACAATGAAAGAAAATGAACAGACCGAAGAGGTGCCATTTTCACAAGCTGCAGGTTTTTTTACCCCTCGGGTGTTGTCACGTAACAGGCGCGGGGAATACTCCGTCCCTGATTTATGAGCTAAACAGACATTTTACAAAACCTCACATTACACAGGACGATTTGAGCATCTCGAATCATGAGGGAATCCCCGTCTGCATCATGAAATCACATCAAGGCATCCTCAAGGAAAGAAAAATCCCATCCAGATTTTTTTTTACGGGTCACTCCACGGGTGCTATCATCGCAGCTCAGCTCACTTATAATTACCAGCGACCCCCAAGGTCATCCACATTAATTACAGGTGTGACCGGACAGGTAGGCTTTTAAAAGTAGGCCCGTCTCAGCTTCTACAAAGAGCCATTGTCTGAGCGGGAGCTCGTCACAGGGGCAGCGAAGGCGCCTTGTTCTAAGATGGCAGCTGCCTCTTCTTCAGCTCACCCCCATGTCACCCTAAACAATGACACGCTGACCTCTGCGTGAACTTCATCTAAACGAAAGAGAAGCCGAGTGTGGTCTTGACGCCGCACCCCATGTGAGACAAAGCCTATGTGGGACACAGAGTTCTAGTCTGGGTCAGTGTCGGCCAGCCAGCAGACGGAGATGACCCTAAACTACTGTAAACAAAGCAGCTCTGTTAGACAGCTTCACTCACATGGCGGCCGAATTGTGTCCTGACCAGCTGGGTAGTCTAGCTCGTGGAACAACACAAGACTGCCATAAAGCCCAACACCAAATGTGCACTATGATGAAAAAATGTATTTTAAAATAGAGTGACAAAAAAGAGGTTACACATCAAGTCTCCATATTTATAAGTAGCAAAAATCGAATTATCTTTAACTGGCTTGTGCAATAAACACATATTGAAAACACGCTAACAATAATGGATCTATTCTGCATGCATACTCTACCCTTCCCCCAGTCTCTAATTATTTTCCACTTGCAAAGAGTAAAATTAAACAGTAGTATGAAGCGCTCCGTGTTTCATAAGCCATGTGTTACAGTGTTACACTGGAATTTGTGACCTGCTGGAGTCGGTGATACTAAAAGCTTTATTCTGGAAAAAAGACAGAATCATGCAAATATTAAGAGAAAGGGTGTTAGATTTAATGTTCATGTCTGCTTTATTAAGAGGGATTACTTCTCTTGGCAGAATTCTCGCCACTGCTCGGATTCATTGAAAGCTCCCTCAAAGAACAGCCAAATGAAATGGTACAATCATTTGTGATACTGGTCGATTCCTCGTGGGGCCTGAAGTCAGACTTTATCTTATACTTTAAATCTAATACAGCATATGACTATAACGTATTTATGTATACACTTCTTATCTGACATAAAACTGCATTCAGATGCAGGGACATAGCTGCCACTGAACACACTGAGGTCTTATTTCTGTATTTTCTGCAAAATACTGCAGTCAGTCTATGAAAGCTGCACCTGTGTTACTTTAAATAGTAGAATCTGGACTGGATATATCTTCTGGTATTTGATATTGCAGCACTGCTGATCTGTGCAGTGTGTCGATAGCCTCTCCACATGCAGTGTGTCTTTACCCTAAGCCTGGCAAAATAGGAAGCAAAGACTTCCAACTGAGTGACTGGATGATGACCAAGGAAGGTTCAGCTGTGGTTGTTTTCACAGCTGATAAGCTGGATGACCATCTGCACATCTGCTGTGTTAACTCCAACCCTGACGCTTGATCACTCAGCCCTGCAATGAATGAATGAATCTTCAGTGACTACATGGTTGTAGTTATCATCATAACACAAATCACATGTTGACACAGGTTTGCTGGAGGGCAAGATTTTCTGAATTGAGTGAAAAAGTTTGTATTGTATGTCAGGTAATCTTTGCATTTCATGGACAACCTGCTCCCCCGGCTGATTTCCATTCACGTCCGTTTCCATTCATTGCGATACAGTGGCTACACTCTACCAGAGACAGTAAATGTCACAGACAGTGTTAAGTTTCCGAGGCATTGTGAAAGAGTTTCCACCAAAGGTCAAGACTGATCTTTTTACTTCCTCTGTTCTTCTCACAAAGCTGTACAGCGACAGCTGCTTTTCAGCGTGGTCCAGGCTGTGACGCAGAGAGAAGGTTACACAAGGCTCCGATCAACATCAAGTCAGCGGTGAGACGGTTTACAACAGTGATGAGAGCAATAAGGTGTGTGTTCACAGTGACACTGAAAAAGTGCTGGCTGTGTGAGTCTGCAGAGGCTGAAGGACGAGGAAACCAGCTTTCAGGATGTCCACAGAGCATGAGCAGCCACAGAAAGTTGCATGGGAACTAACACAGCAAAATACTTTCCTCCAACAGGTCATCAAGGGGAAATTATTCAGCTGGGGTGATTCAAGCAGCACACCTGGATGAGGTGGGGACACTCAGCTTTTGCAGATTTTCATGCAAAAACACAATCTGCTTCTCCCTCTCCGGGGTGACTCACAAATCCTTTGACATGACATCACATAAACCTCCACAGCTGCTCTGCTGCTCGGGAGATTCATGCGATTCTTTTGTCCCTCCACACATATCTCTTCAAATGGAGAACAAAACAAGCCGGGGATAAATTACTTAATGTGCACGAGGAGAGCTGCAGGGAAGGTGAATGCCAGAAACAAACAGCCTATCTTTGTCATTTCAGTGCACAATTACCTCATTGGAGAAGCTGCGTTCGAAAGATACCGGAAGTGCTGTGATTGGTGCACCAGCCAGTCTACCATCCCCGTCTGTCACTTTCACACAGGGTCACATCCTCAGAGGTGAACGGCCTACAAGCCGCCACACAACAATCTGGCTCTTCTGTGTTTGGTTTGGTGGCCTGTCAGGATGAATCTGACCCCTGTGGATGAGTTCACAAAGAGGATTCAGTCCTCTACAGGATGTGTACCCATTTAAGGGTCAACACACAAAGCTCCACACAACGGCTGATGCTGGGAAAAGGCTACGGCTGGAAAGTGGACCGGCACAACCGGACTGAGAAGGTTCACATGGAAGGCACGGTCAGAACGGGGTAGGCCAGAGCAGACGAGGGTCACAGCGATGGAGCGCTGTTCGATTAGATTACTTTCTCCCTGCCTGGCGAGGAATACAGCGCAGCCTGAGAGAGCACAGCTGGTAATGGGCCCCATCGCCTGCATGGCACAGTCCATATACAATGTGTGTGTGTGTGTGTGTGTGTGCGTGTGTGTGTGTGTGTGTGTGTGTGTGTGTGTGTGTGTGGTTGGACCATGCGGAGTCATTGTGTCATATTGTGGTCAGATTGTTACTCATACAGTCAGCAGCTGTGTCTATAATGTGACTTTCTGGATTTTTTTTATCTCCAATTTTCTCTGTTGGTCCCAGTAATATTTGTTCTAAATGTGTGTGATTTAAAAGAGAACTTATTCTAATTCTTACTATTCTAATTATACATTAAGCCCCTGCTCTTTCATCTATTTCTGTCTGCAGGATGTCTCGTTTTTCTGACTCACTGGGTGCTGACTGTGTCTCGGTGGTTGTTTTTTGGGGTGTTAAACTTTGCAGCTCACTGACTCTAAAGCTTGCCACTGCAGTGAAAATAAAATCACAAAGCATTTCACGATCAATCAGCTGATCCACTTCACACATACACGGTTGTTTTTGCTGTGTGACGGGTGTGTCACTCTGACGTTAACCATGGTAATCCTTAAAGTGGCACCGTGCACCTGTGATGCTGTGGGTAGATTTAGAGGGCTGCTCCTGTACTCATAGTGCACATAGATACTAATGTTCCCTCATATTTGACTTTGAAAGAGCAATAGCAGAGCAGTTATGTGTCCATTTAGAAAATGGCCAAAAATTGTCCAAAAGTCCAATATTCACTCTTTTTAAGCTTCTCAAGTGTCATTTTTAGAGTGTTTCCAGTCAATCCATCAGTTAATTGTCCAACTTTTGCAAATAAAACTCACCTCAAGTTCAAAACCAACACTCAGGCTCACCTGAGGTGCTCACAGCAAAGCAAAAGACACGTGAGACACTAAATGCATCCGGCTCGACAACAAAGGCAGAGAGGGCAAAGGAGAGCCGCCTCTGAAATCCTGTCCGTCTTTTCGCAGCGAGGACAAAACAGGCTGGTTACCTACAGCACCTACCTCACCCTTTTTTCTCTCTCCCTTTCTGTTTCCCTATTTCCTCCCTTTCTGTCATATCTCAATGCCTTCAGACGAAAAAAAAAAGCTCTCTTTTGATTCCTCTTTTCCAATCATCCCACGCCTCAATGTGCTGACTGGCCCTCTCCGCTCCCCCATGCGCCAGCTCTCCCCCGTTGTATCCACATGAAGAATATGTAATTACAGGAGAGTCCGGGCCTGATAGATGACTGTGTGTGAAGCCACAATGCAGCCCGAGAAGAGTCATTCTGACCAGGGGCTATTATCAGATTAACAACCCACTCTTCTGTGTTTGGGCATCTCCGAAATCTCCTCCGGGTCTCTTACTCCCTCTTTCACTGTATGTTTTTCTGCCTCTTTGTCTTTCCCTCTGGTCTCCCAGACGTGCCAGGTTACATGCCATTGTCCTGCTGTGTTCAAGGTACTAAGGCCACTACAGGAAATAGATGGAGATAGAAGGAGAGAAGTGAGAGACCTGTGAAGAAAAGGACAGATAAAAGTGCAAATATGCAGCGATCAGGAAGTTACATAAGTGCTGGGCGGTTTTTGCGCAATCCAAAATGATATGGAATGTCCTGTTTGGACGTTAGCTTCTGCTAATGTTTTAAAATGCTTGTGGAACAATAATGATAGGATATTATGTGGGTTTGCGAAGGCGAGTTCATTTTCAGTGTGTAGTATTGGTTTTTGGCGGGGGCATCCTAAAAAGTTCCCAGGCTCTGGATGGTTTTCTCTCATCGTCCACTCAGCCAATAAAGGCCAATTACCCCTGAGCGGTGAGCACACAAACACAGTGACACCGTGTTTTCCAAACTTCTGTAGCTGACCTCCCTCTGGAAATATATTGAATTTCACGCTGGTGGAGATTCACTGCACACATGATAGAGAAGAGGGGAAAACCCTTTGCTGCAAATGCTGTTCCTGCAGGATTTTCTTAACGTCCGTTGTCTTATTTATAAAATAAAAACTACAACAGAAAAGAAAGCTATGCATTTATCTGTTCACATCAAAATCTACATATGATAAAATGGGGCTACACCTAACATATTCATATTCCCAGTGTCTAATAAAGAGGGTATTGTCACCCTTTATTTAGACCTGATATTCATGTAACATTTGTGCCAAATGGTCAGTTTCCTCCTGCAGCACTGAGGTGTTTGCTGCTGTGAGGGATGTTAAAAAAGAGGTAACTGACTAACAGAGAGCTGGTCTGATCATAGAAACAGATGAAGACCGGGCGTCTGTTTTAAACCCAGGGGACGACGCTTCAAAAGATTTGCTTAACTGGAGGAAACAAGGGAGGGGATCACAGCAGAGGGAGTGTGAGTTATAACTGGGGGTAAGTACACCTGATAGAGGTGTCAAAGCATCTGCATAAAGGAGAGAAGAAAAACTAGATCCTTTTAGACAGAGAGCTCCAACTGCTACATCCAGTCCTACAAATGACCTCATGGTCACATAGTGGGAGAACATGTTGTACTTTAAATAAGAGGGAATGGTTAGAGATATTTAAACTTAGAGATAAGTTTAAAGCATAAATTTTAGTTAAATGACATCATAAACTCTGGCTGGTAAATCACTTTTCAATTATGAAGCCTGAACATGCAGTCATCATTTTCATCTAAAATTTTGAGGATCAGTTTATTCTATTGTATGACATGGAAAATTGGTAGAAAATTTGTTTCCCATTAAAAAAGAAACATGATTAGGCAACTTCCATTGTTTATTTTCTTGTCGATCTATAAAGTGCTGCATGTCCTACAAAACCCTACAGCTGAATGAAAAAAAAAAGAAAAACATTTTTGGTCCACTCAAATCGATCCCCATTTTTTTTAAAAAGCTTTTGGTTTTGGGCCCCTGTTTACAAAAATCACACCTGGAGCCAGAAACCTTGGTGTAACAGTGACCTTTCATCCACAAGTTTAAAAAGTTGTCCAAGCCTGTTTTTATCAGCACAACTGAAGAAATCTGATCGTTTGACTCCAGATCTCCAAGCCACAACACGATCTCACCCCACAAACCAGTTTCTTTGGTTTTACAAACACTAGAGCTGTTTTTAAGATTTTACTGATCGTCTTTAAATGACTTCATGCTTTTTCTCACAGTTACACTGCTGTCTTATTGCTCCCCTGTGAGCCGGAGTGCAGTCTCAGATCAGTGGCATCTATTCAGTCACCTCTTAATACTAATCAATTTTAATAAAACCTCTGATTAATGCTTCCACCACTCCATTTTATTTGCAACATCTCTTATCTTTTCTAATATTATTGCTGTCTATCTTTCTTTATTGTTTGCTATTTTATTCCACTTCATTTTTGTGTTTTAATTGTCTGGTTTCATTTGCCTCAGTCCTGAAATCCAGGACCAAATCCAGGTCCAACCATGTCAATAAATTAGCTAGCTTAGCTTCATAATAATCAGAGAAATCACACTGTTATGTTATTTTTGAAGAAGTTGTCTGTGTCAAATATCAGCCCATTTTAAAGGCCCCCATCTCCTGAACAGCTGGTCAGGCTGGTTAACCAAACCTCACCAAACACTCTCTCACCAAGGTTCAGATGTAGGAAAAAACAGTTCAAATCAAAAGGGCGAGTTCAGAAAGTGATTTCTGATCAAACACCGCGGCAGCTTATCTGAAGAGAGATTCTTGGGGCCAGACGTGTATGAGTGGCAATAAAACGCTACAAAGCATGTGTGTGTGTGAGTTAGTGACAGAGAGAGGCGTGTATGTGCCTATGCAATCATATGCACTTGTTTTTGAGCAACTCCTTCAGCAGCCATTGTCTGACATGGGAAATGAACCCAACAGGCATGAGCTCGCCTAGATATACACTCATCACTGTTTCCTGAAATACATGAGAAAATTATATCAGCTCACTGCAGCAGAGCAGGGGCGACAAAGGAAATGATGGCGTCCTTTGTGTAAAAGACAGAAGAGCCTGAATTCAAGAGGCTCTTAGCGTGAGGGCTGATGACAGGCGCGATTCTGGAGTTTGGTGGTGTTACACTACAGAGGCCCACAAGTGTTCTGTGAATGTGACGGTGCAGGGAGGGCAACAACATATGGGGCAGCCAAAATTGAATCAGATGGGGATACTCATAAACACAGCGCACACACACGCACGCACACAGCAGGTTATAATGGCAGAGGCATGCGGGCGCAGCATGCTCTGAAGTCACACATAAACAGGCAGCTGCGAGTGTGTGATTGCGACTCTCTGGGGCTCCGTTTCTCGTAAGCGTGTCATCGTATAGGTGCGCCTTCCCGTGTGTGTGCGCTGAATGTGACGGCATGTGTGCGCACACTTGCCGTCGCAGCTGTCACGACCCAGCATCACCATCCTGCGCTCGCCCACCACCACCGCCACCACCACTGTCACCACCGCAGAGGATTAGCCGCCGCGCATGCTGGGGACCACATCACAGCCAATCACGTATTCATAGGAAATTCAATTTCTCCGACACACTGGGATGATTTGTACCCTGACACGGGGCTCTATCTCGCCCGGTGAATTGTGTCTCAAATTGAAAAAGCAAGCGAAGGACGTCTTTTACAATGGGGCCCGCGCCGAGGAAAATATAGGAATGTGAGGCGGGGCAGTGGTGGGGAAAAAATAGTTAATGTGTGAGTATTTCCAGTCCACAGTGGAGCGAAACAGCCCTGGCTTATTTGCTATACCCTTTCCCTGTGGCGTAAGGGAAATTCATCTACATATCAATGCTATTGTACAACTCTGCAGATTAACTCTTTCCATGCAGCCGATAACTGCCCGGAGGAAACCTCCTTGCATTTTCTCTCCTCCACTTTCTATCCCACACCTAAAATGCAGATGTTTTCCCAGCCCCACCATCAGTAATATGGATTTTGAGGCAGGTGTTCACCCCCTTTTCAGCATCATTAACATCACTCCCTCCACCCGCCCATCTATCTCAAGATAATCCTGTCTGCCAGACAGATAAGGAATCGTCATGGCAGTAATGGAGGCGGCACCGTTGGGACACGCAGGTGCCAACGGGCTAATTGAAGCCAATCGGCATTTCACATAGCAAGCGTCACCCGCATAATGAGGCTGTTACCTCCAAAATTCCCCACAGTGCTCTGCTTATTTTCCCTTCTCCGCTTTTTACCCTCGTCCCAGTGGCGATGGCCTGAATACGCAGATGACGCCGCTGTGTTTAACAGTGCAGACTCGGCATATGGCAGGGTCACGGGTCCGCGAGGAAGAGGTGCACGGTGGGAGCCCATTAGAGGGTCCTCCTCCACCAACTGTCAGCGAGATCTCGGCTCCAGGTGAGGCGTCTTGCGAGGGAGCGTAAAATCAAACGAGATCGACGGGAGGTGTGGAGATCCCTTCCACCCCCACCCTAACAAAGAAAAAGAGATCAAGATAGAAACTGTGGGGCCTTAAAGATGGAGATATTTCTGGAGATAATCCCATCTCCGGGTGGGAGATTTTGAAGAGGGGAACCTTTTCATCACCCTTCATTTTGCTATTTTATCTTGACTCTACCCGGCAGCAGGCATGATGATTTTCTTTCTTATCCTGACTGTCTCCTAAGGTAAGAAACACACACTGTAAGAGGATTGTAGCCCTTAATTTAGTAATTCCAGGAAGCATAAAGAAGACGGTAGAACTAACGGGGACTGCGCCGTGGACTCATCACTCTGATGTGAAAGGCAGCAGGTTTGATTTGTTTTATATCACTCTTGTGTAGGCTAAATGAATAAAGTGTATGAAAGGCTGCATTCAGCAGACTTATCCGCCTATTAAGTTGTTTGTCTGCAAACCTTGACTCAACATCCCTGCTGTCGGCCTGGAGCTACGACTTATTAATTAGAATGGGAAATTTGTGTTAAAAACATTCCACATGGCTGCATTTCTCCAAGGTGCACCGCTTCTCATTTTTTGGCGAGAGCGTCCACCGCTCAACATAATTAATTTGAGAGACCTTCGAAGGAGCCCCGTCGCTCACGCGAAGGCGACAGACCCGCTCGCATAATTATCCGCCATGTTTACACACAAGCAGACTTTGTGCACGCTTTCCACGGCGCCAAACAATCTCCAGCCCCTTTTAAAAATGCAGCGGGCGTCGCCTATTCAGGAGCAGTGCTCCTTGCCGATGAGCCACAGCCTGGCTCTTTGTAGTTGGAGCAGTGCTAATGAGAATGAGGTCATGGGGATTTTGGCAGCCATTGTGACGGATGTGGAGAGAGACACAAGCTAGAACCATAACACCCCTTTTCTACAACACACATACACCCCACCCAGTGTGTCCAAACATGCTGAGTTGTTGGGCCAGTGGCAGAAGCTGACTGGGAAATAAGGGCAGCTTCTTGGCAACTGGCACCCACGCTGGAGGCCAGTTCCAGTAAAAAGGATTTATGAGGGGAAGATGAAGAAAGAAGGGGAGAAAGTTAATTTTATCTTTTCCATTTGACACTCAAAACCCCGACTGAGCAACAAAACCGACGCAGAGACGAAGCACGCCAACACACTCAATCAAAAGAAGCCTGAAAGAGCACTTTTAATTTACAGCCATCGGGCGTTGTTTTTCTTCTGAATGGCCAGTGACTGACTGTCTTTCACTGCCTGAAGAGCTGGAGAAGGGACAGAGAGAGAAAGGGGCTGTGAGAAAGACGAGGTTTAACGGGGGAGGAAACAAGGGGAATGGGTTTAATAAGGCTGTAACACTGTAGAAAAGAATGTCCTCTTTCCACGGGCCACTGAAATGGGACTAACAGGGACGGACACAGCAACACACATACACACACAAATTAGCATCAAAGAAGGATACACTGTCATGTTTCATCATTAAGGATAGATTTGTCATCAGTTGCATACTAAAGAACCTCCTGTTCTCATCAGACAGAGCTGTGACTCCCTGCACGGCCCTCTGGGTACACGGTCAGGTCCGACAGTGACCAAATATCTTACAGATGATGTCATTAAAAAAGCTGATGTGCAGACCTTGCTCACAGAGAGAGAGATTCTGCAAAAATCTACAGCATAGTTAGAATAAGCAGCTTTCTGTGGAAATATGAGGCTCAGTGTGTGACGCAGGTCTTCTGTTAAAGAACAAAGTCAAAAGCAACTTTGCAGCAGCCTGACAAAGATTGACATGTTCTATCTTTGACTGACACACAGCAGCCAGGGAAACGTCAAGTCTTCTTACCCTTTACAGGCCAAAGTGATGCCAGCATGCTGTAGTACCGTACGTCAGAGGGGAAGTCAGGTTATGTTGCAGGTTGCTTATGTTGAAAAAAGGATAATAAACATTTGAACATCCTGAGGGCTAAACTGACTGGATGAATGTAAGTATATATGAAGTATCTATGCTAAATGTTCCTCAACTTTATTTGGGTTTTTTTTTTGTCAAACAACTATTTTCAAAGTCAAGAATGAACAACCATGAAACTCGCAGATGACCAAACTTAGCTCAGGGCAGCCCCCTAAATGTGTTCCTTCAGTAAATCTGAGGTTAATCTAGGCCACACGACTGCAGAGTTAAGCTTCATCTGTATATTCAGAACAGGTGGGTTAAATACTTGTTCACAAATTTTAAAGAATTTTAGAGTGGTCAAAGGCCAAATCACCAGTGATGCACACTTCACTGAGCGGGTGCGCGTGGTGACTGCAGATGTTGTCCACATTTAAATCTCCTAGAAAACTCTGAGTCTCTGTGAGCTCTGTGTGCTTTGAGGGCGTTAAAAAAATCCTGCATTTGTTTAAGGTTTACTTGATCTCATTATATTTCATCCTGTAGTTTTGAGAGGTCGCACAGTGGATCACAGAAGCTGATTCATGCTGCTGTGAAAGTTACTGGGCAAATTCTCAATATGAGAGAATGAAACTTCTGCAAAAAAAAAACTGCTTTTAAAACTAGAAAAGTCTCTCTGCACTGTCATGGAACATTCTGACTGTTGCTGTTCGTACTAAATTACAGGACAGGTGATTTTTTAGGAAGCAGCATCGTAGACTCCTGTTACCTCCCCTCTGTGAAGGTTTGTGGCTGTTTAATTACCCCCTTCATGCTCCTGACTTCTTCTTGGACGTCATAATCGTTGTTTGATATTTATGCCAGCGGTCTCATAATGCGAGTGCAGGAATAGGCCCCGCCGTTCCTCTCGCTAACGTCGTGACCTCCAAAATCTCTCGGGTGTTCTGCTCTTAGAAACTCTTGATTCGGGGTGAGTGAGGTGCCAGAGCTGAATCTGTGAATCGCTTTCTCTCCCCATCAAATTGGCACGGGCAGATTTTTATTGCCCTGATATGTTAGTGTAAACCGGCTGGATGAGTCATGCTGTGGAGCTGCACAGTTCTTCACAATGCAGCACAAAGACCTTGACATACAAAAAGAGACATGTCCAACAAGGACCTACAATCATCCCACAAAACGGCACAGACTTCTTAGTGAAAGCAGCTTTACAGTCCTCCGCCACAGACAGAAAGAACCACCACACTCCGGAAACGGACGAGTGTTTTTGCATTTGGCGCTAAGCTGTTTTTCCAATGCAAATGTAAAGAAAAGGATGATAATGAAAAAGGGGATTAACCGCAGGAAAAGAGGAGAGAACCGGTTGTGCCTGTTGCTGAACACACACAATAAATGAAAAAAAAAAAAAAAAAGGGCAAACAAGCTTTCCTCCGCCGGCCTCTATTGCCCTGCTGGAGTGTTGTTCACCTCAGCACGACAGCTCTGAACCTCTACGGGGTTTTCTCTGTCAGTGTGTGAGAGAGAGAGAGTGTGTGTGTGTGTGTGTGTGCGCACGTTGGGCATGGGGGTCTTCCAAACGACATATTTGCATACAAACAGCCTGTCCAAATTCACAGAGGGGGAGAAGGGGAGCGGAAGGAAGGGAGGGAAGAAAGAAAGCTGGCAAATGGGAGTGTGAAAGTGCGAAAGTGTGCGTGCGCATGCGCATCACTTGCGCAGAGAGAGAGAGAGATAGAGCGAGCGTCAGAGAAGGGGGTTTGTTTGTCCTCCTCAGGTGCCGAGGGGCTCTCGATTTAAGCAGAGTGGAGAATCTCATTACCTGAGTGATGCACTGCCTGTGTTTACACGCTTTATTCCAAGGAGGCTTCAATGCTCCTTCATTCCACCACCTCTCTCTTTCTCCGCCTCTCTCTGCCTCTTCTTCTCTGTCCCGGTCAGGGAGAAAAAAGTTCCACTTGCGATAATAAACAGGCCGGGGCAGCCACAGAGGCACTGAGGCATCAAACGGCTCTTTTTCCCAGAGCAGGCTGTGGCAGGTGGAGGGGGTCTTTGGTAGAATTACTTCACTGAGGTACGACCACCAATGACAGCACTTGAGGACATGAATACTGAGATGGGACAGGAGGGAGGCTCTGAGGTGTGAGAGCGGCCAGCAGCTCATTTCTAGCACTGGATTCACTGTGGACTCTGTGGATATAATATGTGAAATGTGAATAATCTTCTGTGTACATCTGCCATAAAACTGATATTTTCTATTTTCTAAATCTGGCGATCCATGTGGACAAAGGCAGTAGTGTTTCACCCAACCTTAGGTTACGTGCTCCCTACGCTTCACTCCCGGTTGCAAGGGGACTACTTCACCGGTAAGAAGCTCTGGAGATGAACCTTCTGAGTCTACATCCCCCCCGAACTTATTATCATCACTCCCTAATCCCAGAGATTTGTGTATCCTTGTGGGAAATGAGAGACAAGACAACAAACATCAACTCTGTACATATTCTGCATGCATAATAATTCATTCCATTTGGCTGACTGTGTGTTCTTGTTTTCTCACTCACTTGTGTTCTGTGGCGTTTTTGTGTGCCGCTTCAGTGACAGAAAGAGAAGTGATGGACCGTGTAACGATAAGTGGCAGCAAAACTTCGACAGAAAAGTCTATCCCAACATCCTTACATCAATTTTCACATTTATGTCAACTTAATAAATATATTTGTAGGCTTCACTTTTGACTGACTGCTGTCAGCAGAAACATAATCTTGATTTATCCCTTACATTCCTCTCAGTTCAGAGTTTCTATCACTTATTTGAGTTCAATCTTTTGGCTGCAAATGCAATTCTTCCTTAAAGAAAGTTATACTAATTTAATCTAATCTCATCTTCCTGACTGCTGCAAGCCTCAAGCGCTTTCCATCTTTAGAGACTTTCAAAAGAAACGCCGGCGCATGAATCCATACCTGAACAGCTCACATTCAAATGACTAAACCTGCATATTAAAGACCACATAATCACCCCTTTAGTTTCCATTTAAGTCTATTTTTAGCATCCCAGCGGCTGACTGTCACCTTGCCTGTGAAAGCCTCTCCGTCTCTCCCTTTGCGTTGCACAAGACTGAGATCACCTGATGTCACTGTTGTGACAAGCAGCAATCCAAACAATAATTCAATTTGTCGCTGCTTTGCATCTTTATTCTCACTCACGGGCGCACGTCTCCTTTCAATCAGGCAAAAGTAAACCAGGTAGAGAGAAAGAGTGAGAGAGAGGCAGCAAACGGAGAAGGAGCCTGCCAGAGTTCGTTACATTGTTGCCCGCGTCAGATCACAGCGCGCGGCCTCGTCTTTTTCATGTAAAACAACCGCTGTTTTTGACAGCACGTTTGTTAGAAACCACCCGGGGAACATGCAGAGTTTAGATGAAACAGGTCTCAGTGTGGAGTGATTGCTTTTTTTTTTTCCTTTCTTTTCCCGACTTTCCTGTTCTTTTTCCTCCCACACAATCACAACCGCCGCCACTCCTCCCGTGATACTCCTGTGCTCTAATTGCTATCAACGTGAGTCACAAACATTCAGTCTTTTTTTTCCCAGGGAGAAGAATTATTACTGGCAAGCTTCACGTCCATCAACACATGGTAATTCCTACTTTATTGTTTCCAGTCACCTTGTGTCTGTAGGTGTGTGTAGGTATGTGTGTGTAAGGCCTGGCACTGCAACCGAGCATGTCGTTCCTGGTAGAGCCTGGGTGGCAGAGCTGTCTTTGAACTGCAGACGGGGCTGAGTTTAAGTCTACGTTCATCTCCAAGACAAACTTCAACTGGAAACACAGCATAACTGCAACTTAAAAAAAAGATATTTTAGCATGAAACAACCAGAAAAGTTCTCTATAGCACCATCCTGACATTGATTTATGTAGATTCAATGGTGTTCATTACAAAATCCTTAAAATCCACAGTTTTGTGACTGACTGTGGTTCCATATAAAATCACTATCTTCACCAGAGAACATTTAGAGAACAGCACTGTATCTCACTGATGTTACACAGAACCTGTTTTAAAATGCCTGAACTTCAGGACTTTTCTCCTATTGATCTTGCAAATTAAATCAGCAAATGTGCGGCGCATACAAAATACATAAAATGTGCCTCAGTTTCCTCACAGAAATGCGTCTCCCTGCAGGTATAAGCAAAATGCAGCCCAATCAATACAGATCTTAAATCTAGAGGGCGACGCCATCAGCTCGAGCAGTTGTAAATATTGCAGCTTTTCTCTTTTTAGTCAAATCCATAAATTTAAGTTAATAATATCATAAATACATAAATAAATGATTATGCAACTGCTTTGTGTGTTCTCTGTGTATAATTGTATTTGCCGGAGCCCATCATAACCAAGGACACAGACAATCGGCTTTATATCTGTATTCTGTCGGCTGACTTGTGAGGAAGGCTTCATGCTGTTGTTGTGCAATTGGCTTAAGACAGAGACTGAAAATATCCATGTCCCCGGTGAGGGGTGGAGCTCAGATGGAGGGGGTTTGAGAGGGAGCGGGGACGGCTCAGCGCCAAGGGAAGAAGATCCAATCTCTAAATGTGTTGCTGTGAAGGTGAAATACTGGAGAAACCCCACTGAGCCGCATTTCACAACTCTCTGAGGGGCTCTATAGGCAGCGCTTTCCCACTGCTCCTATAGTAGCTGCAGGCACGCTGGCACACACACACACATCTCACACCACCCCCTCACCGACACATAACACATACAAAAAGTTTTTATGGAGCCAAATATTGCAAGCCTGTATATATCTACATCTAATCAGGTAGAGACTTCTCAGTCTTCTGTCTTGATGATTTTAGGGTTTTATCTTCAGAAAAGAACATATTTACATCCAAAAATATAGTAAGGGTTTCAAGCAGAACTTCATCTGCTTCTAAAGTGCACAGAGAGGGGAAAGTATCTGAAAAGGTCAAAACTGCAGCAACACTTGTAGTACACAGAACAACGTCATTGTCAGTTTTGGCTCGTAGCCTCCGTCAGGGTCAGTGAGGACTGCGTTTGGGAGCATGAACGTGCTCTGCTAATTTCATGGCTATCCTGCAAAAAGACAATGATATTTGTGTAGAGAGGAGGAAATCCTGGCCTATGTTTAGTTAAGGAAAAAACACCACAACTTTCAGAACTGTTAATCCTCTGGGGATCAGGAATAAATTCAAATTTTTGTTGAAATTTCTTGGAAATCCTGTGATTGTTTTCTGAGATACTACACAACACACATGGATCAAAGACAGCTTTTGGCCTGATAGTGGAACACCTGACATTTCATAGAAATCTGTCCAGCGCTCGTCAAGATATCCCTCTCTTAGCAGGACGGCTGACAGAAAGACTAATGGGAAACAAGGTTCATTTCCTCTCTTCCTGAAAAGTTGTTTTGGAGATATGAGGATTTCACCTGACACTCTCAATATGACTGCTGTGTATTAATGCCAGAGGTAGACATGAAATATGCAGGACCTGGGAGAGGGGCCGCTCTGAATTCAGATCAGGAATCAAACCACTGGAAGACCCCAAAAGGATTCCAGTGTGGGTTGCCAGGGCAACGTCAGCGGGAACTTCCAATCATGGCAGCCAAACTGCTGGGGGTGTGGGAGGGAGGGATGTGGGGGGGGGGGGGGGATGGCTCTGTTTACAAGGACAAAACTTGAAAAACATTTTAGCGGCGTAACAAAAGAAAAGAAAGTTCAGTGAATGTCTGGGATGTTGGAGCAGAGGAGAGGCCTTCACGTGCGCCGCACACTGCCAACTCCCCGTTTAGGCCGTCGCTGGGTAACACACAGGCATACGCAGAGACACACAAATGCTTATATTGACTGATTATGTCTTTAAAAGCTCCTCCCCTGCCAAGTTGAGAGGACAAGTTAGGAAGGAAAAGAAGGGAGATGCTTAGCAAGAGACCACACACACACACACACACACACACACACACACACTTGTCCTTCATCCACGGCACTGCAGGAACAAACAGAAAACAATCTCTCAGCCCTGCAGCCTCTGAACAACCTGTAAGACAAACACGTCTCACTGCTTTTATTTAGCTGCCGGGCAGCCAGCTTCCACCTGGCATCACTAAACACTTTGTAATTATACAGTAACACTACAGAGGCATACTGCTGCGCGTACTTTCCCAAGGTCTCGTTAGCAGAGCAACCTCGCCATCGAAGCGACAAACGCTACCTGCCGCCAAGTCGCAAAGAGCGGTCGAGTGCCAACACTGAGGCCGTGCTAAGAGGAAGACTTTGGACGGAGATCTTATCGATGGATAAGCTCGATCTGCCACACGTTTTTTTTGTGTTTCAGACAATGCCTGCTAGAGCTTGCTATTGTTGTCTGCATCTACCCTTCCAAAGCACACAGAGATGCATGTCTTATTCAGGAACATCAGCGCTCCGCCGTGCCAGTTGGCCTGATCAGATCGTATTGATATTGGTTTTGGAAGCTCTGACAGACTTGTTTTGTTTTTTTTTTTGTTTGAATTAGACATTTTGTGTTCGTATGTTTGAATTCGAGCATCTTCATGGATAGAATATCCAGAAAATAACATAACATTCACTTCACACTTTTCGGTCACTGCCACAAATCACAAGCTTCTAAAAACCACTTGGACCATAATGAGACATTAAAGAACTCTATGGACAATGAACGACTCAGAGCAGTTATGCAGCGAAAAGCAGGTTGGACATCAGTGAAGCTGCTATTACAAGCAGGACTCCACAGGGAGCTTGTTTCTTAACTATCAAAAGCTGAAAGGTTTGCAGCTTGCTCCTTCAACAACGGGAGCTTTAATCTCTTCTCAAACTAGTCTGAGAGCCACAATATGATTAAATGAAAAGCTCCTTTTGTTTGTTGTTACCATGATTTGCATGCAAGCCAATTTTATATAAAAAAATGTGGATTAGGTGCAATTGCAACAACTGCGAATAGAGTCTAAATAAACAAATAAAAGCACCGTGGCCCTGTACTGTGTTCACTGTGCTAAAGCGGAGTAGCTGGTCTTAATAAACACTGAGACGATATGCATGTACTACGAATCTTCACATAATAGCACACAAATCATATTAAACAGAAAGAAGTCCAAATAAGAATAAGAATAATAGATTTTATTTATATGGGAAATATCACTGGAACAAACTGGTGAAGTGGAATAATGCTGCAGCAGTGGTTTAGTCTATCTTATTTTAATGTTAAAAAACGTTCTGGTATTCAAACAGGAAAATAGACATTTTTAAAGGCCAATATTGACTTGACATAACATCACAATGTCATCACATTCAAACCCATAGTGACATATTGGATGTCAGGCATCAATCATCTGTGAGAGGAGCCATCTGAAAGACACTTAACCGGGCTACCGTGTGCTCTGATGGTGATGCTGGATAGCAAACCCACTTTAAAGGTCCTGTACTATGGAATATATACTGTGTAATAAGGGGGCAGTGCAGGATTTAGCCTTGAAAAGAGAACCACGCAAACACGTCTGATGATTAATAGGCTGCGTTTTGTAGTGTCTTTTTAAGCAGGATGAACGAGGACCGACAAGATAAATGAGAAAAGCTCTCCTCACATGTGCAAACAATTTTCGACCGCAGAACAACCAGGGGCCAAATGAACTGTCTGCTCAGTATGTGAAGCGTGAACAAATGCCTTTCACATTAAGTCAGGACCCTGGAGACCTACATAGTGTGTGTGCTTGCGCATGTGTGTGACCTGAGAGAGAGAGCGAGAGAGCAAGCATGTCTCCTTATTGTTGGCGCATATATGTGTGTGTACACACCTGCATGAGCCATGATTTGCCATGCAAATAAAGGCAACCACCCTATTATAAAACATTATGGTTCCCTCTAAATAGTCAATTTAAATTCAACCAATGGCGTGTTTAGATTAGATGTATGCTGCAGGCAGATAATCCTTGGACCTAATTGGCTAAAACAATGCTTGCAATCTGGAGGTGGTGTTGGCAAGGTAACCTGAGGGGATAGTGTGAAGGAAAGAGTATGACAGTAAAGGGTGATATCACCTAGAGAAAGACAAGAAGGAGGAACAGCGATGACAAATGTATAATATACAGATCGCCGATAAAGGTAATTCAAAGTGGCCTTTAAACTGCTGCTTTAAGTGTAATGCACTCAAGCAGTGTTATGCGGTTGTGTAATGTGACCTGCGTCAACTGACACCCATAATACACAGTTACAGACTGAAGGAGTAAACATAATGCAGAGGGAGGAGAGACACCCTGGGCTGACATAGAAAACAATGGATGCAGGTGGTCGGTGTGTGAGATGAGATGTAGCAGGTGTTCCAGTTTGTTGTCTTTCTGAGTCTCAGAGCTCAAAATTAGCAAAAAAGTTCAATTCAATTCTATTTTACATGACACTTTGAGCTGATGGTGGTGCGGCTGTATGGATGGCAATGTCAGTCCACCTCTTCAGACAGAAATATGGACTCTTAAATTAATTTACGGTCCCCACAGGATAAATCCGACTGACTTTGATGATTCACAAGCATTAAAGCAGCTGTTTTTGATGGATGACATTTGGCACAGACATTCATGTTCCCCTCAGGATGAACTGTGGTCATAATATTTCAAAGTTTTAGTTTGTCAAAAACCTTGGCTTGACCAAACACAAACTACAAACTACAAAACTCTCCTTCCCTTCTTCCCTATCTGCCTCCACTAACCTCAGTATTGTATTCAGTCTAAATCAGATGATGTTAGTGTGCTGCATTAGGACAGTTTTTTTAAAGTAGTAATCCATCACATTTTCCCCTCAATCAGCACGTATTGACTATTTGTAAAAATCCAGTTAAAAAGCAATTTTGTTGAAGCCATATAAATGTGTCTTTAAAGATCTATATAGATAAATACAGAACTATTGTGTACTGTAAGATATGACACTCTCACTGCATTACTTCAGTGTTGCAAACTTTGTTTGATCTGGCTGTTGACTGATGAGGATGAGCTAACATTATCTGATGTCTATACATACTGTGGATGAAATTATTACTGTACTGTTTATATCTTTGAAGTCTTGAACATTCATGAGTCTATAAATTTAGCGTTCCTCCACTTTCATTTGTTCCCACCCAGAAGGGCTCTTAAACCAGGAAGTGGCAGGAATTACCCACAATTCCCCTCTGGGGGTAGAAGGAGGGGGGGTGATAGTTTGGACTGTCAGCACCCCTTTTGCCGCTCATTAATCACTTAGGCTACTGTGGGACAGGCCGCCAGGGATCAGCAGCACACACATGCAAGCACAAACACTCCCAGATTTAACAAAGGTGTGAGCGCAATACCAATTCATGATCAGTCTGCAACATCATGAAACAAAGAGGACCCGCCAAAGAGAGGAGCCCTATTAAATGTTTCCACACTGATACAAACACACACATCAGGCTGGTTCATCACCATAGAGAGGAGACAGAAATAGAGAGGAAACGAACGCAGCTAAGAGTTCCCCGAGGCTGGTCAACAACTCAGAGAGAGAGAGAGAGAGAGAGAGAGAGAGAGAGAGGCACAAAGAGAGTCCTTTGAATGGTGGAGGCTCTCTTCATTCAGAGGACTGGTATCATGTTATAAAGCCTCATGTTCCCATCTCAGGACGTCTTCCAAGAGTCTACGTGTCAGTGAATCTCTATATGCTCTTTCTAAATATTTATGGTATAATTAATATATATTCTACATATCTGATGATATAACAAATTTGGACAATCCCAGGGGAGATTTGTATTGTCTGTGTGTTTCTTGAATGTCATCCATCCCAGTGTCTGTGGGGTTTTTTTAAATCAACACAAATGTCATCAAAGTCAGACATCTAAAATTATACTTCACATTAGTATTCAAAGTATTACTCAGCTTGTGAAAGAAAATGACCCCTGATGATGTCATCAGGGTCTCTCAGTTTGGATTTGGAGACCACCATTTTGCTTTATTTTTAACAAATACAGTGTGTGGGATCATGAATCAGCATCACAGGTCATTCTTCTTTATAGAAAAGAAATTTGATATAATCATCCTCAGTTGATATTCACCTCACTGAGCTTTCCATTGAGCTTATTTTCACAAAAAGTTGGTAAATGGACCTTTTTAGGATTATGTTTGTCAAACTGGGATTGGATTAACATGGTCATTAAACAGGAAGAGGAACTAATTAAAAGAGGCAATTGCATTATGGGAAGTTTAGGATGCAGGTTTCTTAAAGCTTGACCCGCTGCAGGGACAATGAGCCATGTAATCTTGCCAATCTCTTGCAAGTCCTCCACATTTATAGACAGGCAGAGTATCTGTAGATTGAGAAAAAAATCCGTTTTCTATCAGAAATCTTTTCTATCAGAAACACAGCACTGATGCAATGTCCAGGTTGTGAAAAGTTTCATATTTACTGTTGTAAACATGAGGAGTCAGGGAGCCTTTTCATTTAAAACCTTCTCAGAGTGTGAGAATGAGCTGGAATGAGTGAACAGATGACACAAACTCACAAGATAAACTTCAACGACCGATTTAAGGTGAAGGAATGGCAACTACCCAAGGAAGGTGTGGTCGTTTTTCCTTGGAAATGCAGGCACGCAACAGTCTTCCTCTTAAAAACAACTGATAGTTCACCTGAAAAGCAATTCAAAACACCACCACAATGATCGCCTGTGGTGATTATGTCTGACATTTTAACATGGAAAAATGACTCAGCCCATGCCAGAAGGGATGTCCTTCAGCCTGAAACTGAGTAAAACGAGCGTACTGCCTGTTTGCCTCTTTGATATTTACTTAATGAGATGTACTGTTCATGCAGACTTTACTATGTACAATTACAGACACAAATACACTGAATAATGAGCCCAGTAATTCAGACTAATCCCTTCTTCCTCACCTCTGAATTATTTTTACTTAAATTCTCGAGTGGTTGCTCAATCTGGGGTTCATAAATATAATCAAGAAGCTGTGGATTTGACCTTTGACCTCCTCGATATTGGCTCTCTTATCATTCTGATGATCAGCCGCCTGAAGGGACTCTTTGACTCTTTCACTTACTGTATTTTGATCAAGATTCCACATCCACTTATTTTTCCACTTTCCCTGAATATCTACATGCTCTCACTCTCCCTCCTCCCCCACGTACACACACAGACACACACACACACACTCTAACAGCTATCTCTGCTCTTCAAGGACACCTCTGGAGAATGCCTGAGGGAAAGCTCTTTTATGCTCTAAGCCATCAATTGACCAATCAAGGCCTGCCGAAGTAAAGTGACTCGGGCTGTCGCTGCTACAGAGGACGGAGGAAAACACAGAGCGGCTGTTTTCAATAACGGCACTTTTACTATAAAGCCAGATGAACAATTCATCCTCCGGCCGAAACGTTCTGCAGCGAGAGATGCGACTCAAACATATAAACATGGTGATGCAACAACGTGGCGATCAGCCTGGGAGTTTCACCGCTTTTCAGGGAAAATGATCCATTCAGACGGCCTCTGCTACATCGCTAACCGTCAAGACGAATGGGACAGCCGGAGTCCTCTGCGCTGGGGACCCTCTCATCAGTAACTTAGATTTGGAGCAGTAAAGACTCGAAGATGAAATTACGAAACAAGAGAGGAGGCAGATATTCATTTTTCCCACCCATCAATCTGCACGCTGCTCATAAATGTCAGCCTTGGGGAAATTGAATGGCACCATTTGTCTGTGTTTATTAGGCTGGGATGAACTCAGTTTCAATGACCTTTTAGAGTACAAAAAAAAAAGGTTGTCTGGCACTGAGTTTGCAGAGGCCGTGAATGATCTACCCTGATGGTGATACGCAGAAACGTGTGGTAGGAATCAAGGTATCTGTGCCAACATTCACAAGCTACTCTAACTTGCCTCTAATTTCCAAGAGAATCAAACCTAAACACTCCTTTAAGAGAGTAAAATGGCCTCAAATGAACAGAACCTGACTCTCTAATTCAGCACATGAACCTACTTTCCAAATTCACAAGACTTCTGTCTACTGAAATGTGTCCTCCTGTAGCTGTTTGGAGCCTCCAATGTGTGGAGATGTTCAGAGCAGCTCTAAGTTCAATAAGCTGTTACCTGAAAATGTCACTCCTGACATTATTTACCAAGCAGTTTACCACAAAACTCCAGCAAATTTGAGCATGATAGGTTGAATGGCTGTTTCACGGTCAGATTATTTTCTTTTTCATTTATCTGTGTGCGTATTTTTTTTTTTAGCCTGCAGCTACTGCCAGTAAAACAGCAATGTGTTACACTGACAAAAAGGCTCTGATTGCAAGTGATGTCCCCACCAGCCACCACCACTCTCATCCCCCCCCCCCAAGCGTCTGTCAATACCCATCACAAAGACTGCTCTTGTTTACATAGTGTAGCTGCTCTCACTTGACCTGGCCCTGAGGAAAAATCACTATGAAATTCATTCAGCGACCTCATCTTACTTTGCCGTGTCTCATCTCCAACATAATCATTAAAATATCCCTAAAATATTCATATAGGAGCTCCACGCAGTGTCTTGGGAGTATTAGTAATGACTTTGTGTGGATCTATCATATGTTGTGCTATTTTTGTCTGCACTGACATCACTGTTCAAATCCAACTGGGACATTTTTTTATTGTCACATCAGTCCAACATCTGTCCAAATCTACTTCAGACACTCATGTGGTGAAGATTTTTTTGTTTGTTTGTTTTTTTTTTTTTTTGTTTTCTATGAGCCAAATTGCGTCTCAGACCACAAATAAACAGGCCCTGCAAAATTCATGGACAAAAAGCTCCATCAATATTTCAGCCGTGGCTCAGTGTGACTAAATGAAGCACCTCTCCTCAGCGCGGTGCGTTCACGGGCGCGTCCTCCCGCATGTGGCCGC
>JBAJHX010000042.1:14803396-14830518 GCA_037176925.1 Amniataba percoides | reverse complement strand
GGTCAAACAGCCAGGATTTATCTTTTTCTTCATGTTGACGTTAAGCTGCAGCCAACAAAATCCCAATGATTGTTTTTCCATCCCATCATGTTTATTATTAGTTTCACTCATCATAAAGTGCTGTATGCGGCTGACAGAATTAACCGTCCTCCACGATGAGCACCAGGCTGTGCGTGTGCAGGGCCTCCGACTATGTGGCACACTGTAGATACTCATTGTAGATATTCATCGTGCGTTTCAGGAAATTGAATTTCATCCACTAGGGAGAAAGTAGGCTACTGCTCAGACCCTCAGTGGCCCTCAAAACTATAATATACTATATTATGGTCATTTATAGTCATATGATTAACAGAAACTGAAATTAAAAAGGGCTTTAAGGTAACATCTTCATATATGTCGATGTCTGCCTTAATCAAAAAGTTCAAAAATGAAACATATCAACATGTAAATATGATATTAAAGCTTACTGGAAGAAGTTTTCAGTGTAATCTCTAAGAGGCAGGGTTGGACATGATTATTTCAGCAGAAGCTCTCAAACACAGGGTTCTGGAGTTGGTGACCTGTGAGCAGTACCACTGTTGAAAAGATGATCTTTGTTAATTATTTACATGCCACAGTCCTCCTGTTGTCGCTGCTGGTTGGGAATAAGTGGACAGAGTGGTGGTGTTGGTTCAACTGGCTCTTAGATCAGTGCACTCAGGTGTCCGGAGTGGCAGAGCAGGAGCACGGTCAGTCTGAATATTTCATGTTTGCGAGGGCAGAACCGGTATTACAGAGTGGAGGTGAAGACGAGGACTGAGCAAAACACATTTTCACAATAATATCACACCATCACGCTGATTTACTGTGGCATCCTTTATGGTTTCTATTTCTCTCCGCCCACCGTGAAAACCAACAGACTGGAGTTTTATTAAAGTTTAGAGACAAATACTGTATGTGGGAGATAGAAACCTCCAGACAGACAAATCCAAAAACAACAGCTTGGCAGGTAATGCGAGACAACGGAGGAAGAGGCTCGGCATCACGAATTATCAGAACGCTGCAAATGATACGTTATTGGTTATTCATGATTTATTCAGCCATTAACAAAATAATTCAGCAAACACTGTAAATAATACAAATGCTTGGAAACAGTTGAATAATTTAAACTACTTGAATGAAGTATCATGTGATGCCCACAGAAGTAACAGATCACAAACACAGCCTCGTCATCTAGTGCTTCAAATGATAAATGTATGAATAATCTTGAATGTAGGTTCACATTGTGCTTTAAAACGAGGGTTTAATGTACAAGTGAGCGAGAGCGGAGGACGGCATGCTGTGCACCCTCCACGACCTCCAGAGCCAGCATGCTGTCTATAGTTGCACCTCCTTAACTGGAGCTGAAGTTTAAATATTTCATACCACTGTATGAAATACTGTGTGTGTGTGTGTGTGTGTGTGTGTTTGTGTATGAGCCTCTGTGCACGAGGAACACGAAGGATAAAGCTGCAGGATGAATATTAAGTCTGAATGCAATCTTTTTATAACTGCAGCAAAGGAGACAGTACTGCAGACAACGTAGTCGCCAAACTGAAATCTGAAAGCCTGTCCACACGCTCTGCCCCAGACAGGACACGTGGGAAAATATTCTAAATGTGAAGACTGTTTGTTACTGACACTTGTTTGTCAGTTGTGCAGGGAGCTACAGCTGCTGACATGGACTGCAGCGTGAGGCAGCATTCAGGAAAGTCTGGCTTGCCTTTGCCTGATATTAAGTGTGAATGCACTGAGTACTTCTTGCCTCAACCAGCATTGATTGGGGCAAAAACTGTGAGATGTTGATGAAATTCTTGAAAATCAGAAATCAATATATTAACTTATATATTTACAAGGTCAGCACTTGTTAGGTTGGTATATTAGCACTCTCCTTTATCTGCAGCATCAGAGTTACTGTTTGCAGAAAAAAAAAGTAATTCTTCACAGCTCCATTATAACAACCTGCTCCTCTTGACTGAGGTAGTTGGCACGTGGTTGCTTGATTTTCTGTGGAAGTCAAATGAGTCAAATGAGGCCCCAAGTGCCTCCTTTAATGACAACACACACGCAGAGGCTGGTGAAGAAAACCTGGTTAATCAAGAAAGCTGATAACCAGTGTTGTCATATGTCTGACTGGGGTTTTAGGTTTCGTCGAGCCAATTAACCCAAAGTAACCCTGGCTATGTTCAAGCTGCTTTGTAGCACACCGCTGAGATGCACTGTGAGTTGTAAAAGGCTGCCTGTGTATAGTTGTATAAATCTGATTATCTGTGGCTCTGGTGTGCATGTAAACTTTTAGTATGGATCCTGATACTTCCTTTGTTGTCATATACTTATATTGGGTTGTACGTTTGATCTTTTTCTTACATCTTACTGTTCTTCACTACTCCCCAATACTGATGAAATGTGCTATAGGTCATACTTTACCCCCTTAGTCAAATAAAATACAAAAAAAAGCCATAATTTCTTTCCCAGATTGTTACCCCATTATTCATTAACTGCACAGCTTGTTGATATCAGTTCCTTAAACTTTTATTATAAACTCATGTTTTTTTTATGACTTGAGGTTCTGGTGTGACTCACCAAAATCTATTTCAGTGAGTCACACCAGAATTTGGGTTTATTTATAAGGCAAGTAAACAAATTTAATTTGCATGTGTGATATGAGGGATCAAAAAAGGAGACTTTGGCAGAAAGCCACTTTTTTCCTCACCTCATACTGTTTGCAGATTTTGTCTCGTCGTGCTGCCACGTTACAAAGGGATCACAGCCAGTGTGGACAGGAAGGAATGATCACACACCTGCATGTCACCTGTAAGGCATGTGAGAGTTTCATGTGAAACATTTGACTTAAAGTGGCCCCATTCTGTCACACTCAGTATATATAGTATATGACTTAATTGCTGGATGCAAGCAGTCCAGAAATGATAACAGTGGTTGTTGTTCCTCAGTTGTTCTCAATCTGTAGCTTCATGAATGTGAAGCCTCCTTCGTCTGGATTCTGGTAAGAGACGAGAGAAAGAAACGAACAAAGCGAGTCAGGAGGTGTAACAGAAAGCAGTGAGAGGATGAGACATCAGACAGAGCTTGATGCGTCTGTGTGGGGGACGTGTTTGCATGTCCGGATAGTTTAGTTTCTGCGTGAGCTGAACTACTGCAGTTTTACTGACAGATGAGCACACACAAACAGTGAAAGCTCATCTCTCTATCAGGTCTTGTATGATGTCATATACAGCGAACTGATCAGACGACACACAGTATTTTTGAATGTGAGCAATTTGAAACGCGTGTTGATGAGAGCTCTTCTGCATGGCCTCTGTCACGCTCAGTGTGAAGGTCTGATTTCCCTTTCTGTGGTCTTCAGTCCCTGGAGAAGAAAACGAGATCAGCTGAACCTTTTGCTGCGCGCTGTGTGAAAGTAAGTGACAATATGCAGAACAAATGGAGGATAATGACAGAAAATGTGTGACTTATGGAGATGACAATGTCTTAGCTGCACTTGCAATGCAGCCATGCCGAGACTGTCTTTTTGCTCTGTCACTGAGTGATGGAGAGAGGGTAGGATGGAGAGGTGGATAAATGCCCTGGGTCACAGATGTAATGATGAATGTCCCTGAGGAGAGAAAATTCAATATTTGAGTTCATAAACTACAACCGTTCCTCCAAGTTATTTTATATGAAATATACTGTAACAGCCTGAGTGTGGCTGTGTAATTCCTACATGGATCTCTTCTCTGTGTTTTTGATCAATACTGCCAGCAGAATATTCTATCCCGTAATATTTCATGTGTTCTTAGGGCCGTTATGTTTCTGTAGATGAAACACATCAAACTGTGGAGCCTGCATGCACACAGATCAAGGACACACACACACACACACACACACACACACACACACACGTTAGAAACCGACCTCAAAACAAGACCCACTATGATATTGATAATGAATATGTTAGCAGCTGTTTGAAAAAATACAGTCAAAGAAATAAAAGATTAAAGCTGTCATCTTGCCTTAAAATATTTCTAACTTCATGCAAAGTTTATGAAGTGAAAAATTATTTTTAAGGTGTTTTTATTGATCATTTCTGCAGACATCGCTTCATTTGAAGAAGCACATACTGATCACCAGCATCAACATCGATGAATAGATCAACCATTCAGAGCTGGTTTGGCTGCAGCAACAGATGGAGACGGTGGAAGAACAGGAGCAGGCAGCAGCTGGTAGTGGGGGGGTACCTGTCGCACCTCTGGATGATGATGATGATGATGATGATGATGATGGTCATTGCAATCAGCACACAGCAACGTTACTTGACTGTTGTGTTTGTCGAACAGTGTTCCTCCAAACATTTAAAAGAAGTCACCAACTCTGAGGTTTGCAGAATCAGTGACTTCTTTCAGGATGTTAACGTCGTGTTCACAACTCGTTCCCACTGACACCAAGTGGTCATAAACTCTGTTAGTGCAGCTTTAAATGAAATATTAAGATAGTTCTGTTTTTATTCCAAGACACTTTTAAACACAGAGCCAAGATTTCAATTTTATTAATTAACAATAAAAAGGGGGACAATGACCGGTGCATTGATTTACCTATTGTAAGTGCTTTATTGACACTCCTCTCACAGAAGAGCTCCGTTCTGCTCAGCTTGACCGAGCAGAGATGAAACAGCCTCATGTAGAGAAACTAAGGCTGCTGCGAGTTTTATTACTGCTGCCATGTGAACACATACTGTATAAGAGACGGTTACCAGCCTGTGTGACTGAGGTGACTGAAGCCATTAATGATGGTCCACATCGTTTTGGCCACATACTGAACGTGAGTTGAACTGAACACTCAGAGAGGTCTTCACTTTAAATCCTCAGAGGTGATCCATCCAAATATATGTTTCCTGCTGTTGAAAATATGCTGCACTGATATGAAAAGACACTCATTTCACAGCCATCAAACACTGGCCTTTGGCTTCTGACAGAAAATCAGGATTTGAGTGGAACATTTCTAAAAGATTCAGGTTTTTCTGAAAGATCCTGTCAGGAAAAACCTGAATTTATGTGTGCTGCTCAAAAAGAGTCAATGAAGTTAAATTAGTGATCAGACAATATGTGAAAAGAAGGAATTTTAATAGGATGATATAAAATGACATTTACCCTAATCTCATTTGTATTGCCCAACCTTCATGAAAGCCATCTAAAACTCTCCTCTGTGAATGTTTCACGACGAGAATGTTCAGTTAGAACTTAGGAAGTGAATCACTGATGCTTAACATACATGTTTCTTTGAGAAATAATAAATATGAACCTTACAATAACACCACACAATAACACAGTTCTGACATCAGAGAAAGGACATACTAATTAATGAATTAATTAAATTGGACATTGCCAAAAAGACAGCTTGAGGCTCTTTTCTTCATTGAAACTCATTGTTTTATATTTCAAAGGTGGAGGCTGCTGATTATCTTCTTATGAATGATGTATTTTTAGGATTACACAGATATATACCAAAGAGATGCAAAGGATTAAGGCTATGGAAGCACACACACACACACACACACACACACACACACACACACACACACAGTCTTCACTCACTATTGTTTTTGACCTTTTAATGTTTAATTAGTTAATACTCATAAAAGTATTCAAGGCCAGCAGACTTATCTTTAAGATTTTTACCCAAAAGACAGTTGGAAGAGGAAACATTACTGACTGCTTTTGTAGAAGTTTTGTAGAAAGTATTTTGTGTGTGTGTGTGTGTGTGTGTGTGTGTGTGTGTGTGTAGACCTATTTTCGATCTTTTTTCATATAGGCGCACCGGACTATAAGGTGCATTACACACAGTACGTATCACTCCGCGAGGCTCCTGACTACGGTGGCCGTAATGCTCCAACAATCCATCCATCGCAGCTTCGTAGCTTACCAAAGTCAGACTAAAACATTTTGACAGGTTTTTGAGCGCCGTGTATCACATAAAATCGGTTCGAGGTCAGTAAGCACAAGCAGAATTCATACATAAGCACACTGGATTATAAAGCGCACTGTCGATTTTTGAGAAAATTTAAGGATTTTAAACACTTTCTTAAAGAAACAAAGATTTTTTTTCTCTTTACTATAATTCATAATAATACCACTTATTTAAATGTTGTTAATTTCAGCTTTCAGCTCATAGATTGAGGGTATGTCACATTAACCCAGTTTAATTTGTGTAACAAATGATCTGCACATCGTCTGGTCCACATGGCTCGTCTGCAGAAATCCACATTAAATGTAAATGAAATCATCTATTCAAACCTCATTTAAAGATCATCAGTAAGTTTGTTGTTCACTTCATCACTTGTCCTGATTAGTTCTTTTTTTTTTAGTTATTACTAAATTACTAAACTGAATTGGAAGTTTTGACTCTTGTTGTCTAAAATGTAAGTTAGCTAAGTTTGCTAAAAGGCTAATTGACAAAGAAAGAGATAAGGTGTAATAATAAACTGCATTATGAAGTACTGATAACATACTTTTAAATGAATTCAAAGAGTCATATTCTAACCTGCTCTGTGCTGAAGGTGTAGAATATCTGTAGTCAGTCAGTCTCCGTCCTCTGATGGGCTTCTTGTTGGTCTCTTTTACCTGCAAACAAACAGTTCAAGATCAGTCAAGTTCTAAATGAGCTCATCAGTATCTTTATATGGAAACCATGGCAACCAGAGAGTATTTATTTGTAACTTTGTAGGAAAAACATTTTTCAAAAATGTTTATTTTTAATTCTAACATTAGTCTTTCACTGAATCAATACTTTAACACACTGGATCAATTTATTCTCCATAATTTGGTTCTTATTAAATGAAACTTACTTTAGTGGGGTTTTTTTAATAGTAGGCTACTTGAAGTAAACGTGAAGCAGAACCTGACACATGTTGATGGTGTGATCGTCATATAGAGGGAGATCAGCAGAGGGGCGAACATTAAACTCCAGGTGTACGTGTCGACCACCTCAGCTTCACCTGCTGCTCATGATCAAGGTGATGATCCACTGACAGGTGTGGGCGGCACAGTGGATCCACAGACAGGATCCTTGAGCATGTCTGGACAGTCGAGGTATTGCAGGATGTAGTTTAGTTCAGCCCCGTGTTGACCTGTTAGTCCGGTACACGACCTGCAGGGGGTCCAGCAGAGGGTGTGTGATGTCCTTCGGGTGGGCCGACACCAGTCTCTCAGCAGATTTCATAAGCACAGATGTGATGGAGGGTTTCTCGGGGACGGGGACGACTGTGGAGCGTCTGAAGCAGGAGGGAACTTCACACAGCTCCAGTGATCTGCTGAAGATCTGAGTGCAGGCGGGGGGCTCAGTGCAGGGGGGAGGCAGGGTGGTGGGGGTGGTGGTGTGATGTCAGAGTGGGTGAGCAGTGTGATTGTTTGTGATCGTCACACCTTCACTTTTTTGGGTTTGTTTTATGTGCAGGAGGTTTCAGTCGGCACACAAAGGCTGACGTAACGCTGCCTGTTGGTGGCTGTGAATTTGTATTTCATATCGTGCCACCCTCTGCCTTATTTCTCTAATGATGATGTGACGAAGCCTCACAAACGAGCTTTGGCAGAGTACGGATGGCCGCTTGAAGAGAGAACTTTAACGAGACAACCAAGAAGTTTGTGGCTCGTTTCAAAGAGAAATGAACATTAATCAGTCACAGCTGGTATGACCTGCCACTGCCAATGTTTGTCATTTCAGCCAAAGTGATGATCAATCAAATAATCTAGATTTTACTCACATAAAGTTGAGCCCAAGATTATTCATCCCCCTGTCAATTTTAAAGATTTTTCTCATTTACGCAGTAGCTCTTCACCTGACAAATCAGATCAAATGAAAACAAACTATGGTTTCTTAAGCAGAAATGTGTAAAGTAACATTGTAAATGTTTCGTGAATGTTCCAGAGCAGTTTTCCTGCCCTGTATAAGTTGAGTGGCTTGTTAAACGTCTTTTGAAATACACAGCAGCTGCCATGCCAAAGACCAATGAGCAAGCAGTTTAAAGTTAAAGTCAAAGTAATTTAAAGTATTGTCAAGTTTAGCAAAGAGTTTAGCACTGAAAACTCTCCAAGGACGGGGTGGGAAAGAAACAGTGTCAACACAGCTTGCCAGAAAGATTCAGCGAATAATCTAAGAGTTACTCCAAAGACTCCTCTGGCAGAGCTGGGCTCAACTGGTGTGAATATATCAAGGCAGACGCTCCAGCGGACGTTACATCAAGGTGGCCTCCATGGACGGCGACCAAGAAAGACTCCTCTCCTTCAGCCAAGGCACATAAAGGCCCGCCCAGCCTACGCAAAGGCTCACATACATAAAGGTGAAAGCTTCTGGTCATCTGTTCTTCGGTCCGATGACACAAAGATTGAGCTATGTGAGCACAGAGACGTGGCTTTTGTGTGATGCAAGAAAAATGAGAAAAGCATGTGGGGGGGGGCAGGTTGATGTCTGCAGCAAGTAGTCCTGGTAACTTAGTTAAAGTTTAAAGCTGTAGTTAAAGCTTGAAGTGGAAGACATGAAAAATGAACAGTATCTTAAGATCCTCAAAGAAAACATCAAGCAGTTATCTGAGAATCTGGAATCAGGGTTGCAGCAAGGAAGCCTTCAACCTCGAGGATCCTGAAGCTTGTGCCAAGGATAGATGGTTAAAACTTCCTAAGAATTTTGCAATAAACCTGTGAGCAATTACAGAGATTGTTTGGAGGATGTTATTACAAATTGAGGTATTGCAACTGAAACAGCGTATGAATGATTTTCAACACAATGATTTTTTTTCGTTGTTACAAATGCCTGAAGTTGTAAAATAAGTTGCGTATGGCTGAAGGCTTTCCAACACTGATTCCATTAAAATGCATCAGGAACATTTTACATCTAAATGCTTCTGTAAAGTTAGATCTAGTAGGCTCCAAGTGTGTGAATACTTCATAATAATTGAAGGACATTTTACTACTCTGACTCTCAAAGTTTGTGTATATTTTTAAGGATGTATAAAAAAAGAAGCCTTTTCATTTCACCATTCTTATACATTCAACAGCCATACTAAACTAATATGTATATATACATATATCCCCCCTCCATTTCTCAGTGACCGGGTCTCTTTCTCTCTGCTCACTCTTTCTTTGTGTAGTCAGAGAGAGCGTATGGCAGGATGGTATGTGCATGAAAATGGAGAGAGTGATGAATGAAAGTCCTCTTTTGTGTTTGTGTGCTGTCCTGTGGGTTACACTGACAGTGAGAAAGCCTTCCCCCAGGCTCTGTTGCGATCCGCATGTATTCCTCCTGCCATGTCTCAGCTCAAACACTTGAAACAAAGCTATTCAATAAAACATGGGTTTGAATGCCCCCTGCTGGCAGTCAGCACAGCTTGCTCTTCAAAGGCCGTGGCAATCATCTGCCTTTGGTGAGCTTTGTTTCTGCCCTGAATCTGATCCATGTGCACAAATGTAAATATGTCATATTTTTATTTGTGTGGGGGGAAAAAACAATTTGTATCCCCCAAACTGCTCTCATCCTTTCTTTCTTTCATTTCATTCTTTCATGGGCTCTGAAGTGAGCTTCCAGTGTTTTTCCTCTCCACCTATCTGTGTCTATGCCCTTCACTCATTTGTATCTACCTCCCATCAGCACCCCTCTTTGTTTCTCCTTTTATTTGACATCAGATTTTAGAGGCTAGTTGGTTTAGTGTCTCTGGTGAGCAAACAGGCAGCTCTGTCAGCTGCTCTGTCTCCAAGGCTGAGAGCTAAAAATGACTATTCATATGGACTAAATCCCCCACAATAAGTGTTCAGTTGGGGGATGTAAAGGGACAATTGGACCCAAGAACATGCCAGCAAATTGTCCCCCACAGCAACACAGAGCCATCAAGGATTTAGCTTTTTCCCTTTATTCATCAGCCAACTTTAATTAACTTGTAAAGTTGAAGTGCTCAGAAAAAAAAATGGAAAACTATATTTAATAATCTGCTGATGAAGATACAGTAAATCTGCCACTTAGATGTATATCAAAGTAGAACAATAATGCCCTCCTTCCAGTGATGAAATAAATATTTGACCTAATTTAATACTTTATTTTTTTAAACAGTGGAATACAGTGGTGAAAACTCTTAATTATTGATAGTGCACAAATACAAACACGGACAAAGTTTCTTGCGTGGACTCACGATTCAGCCAATCACTCATGAAACCTGTCATTATTATTATTATTATTATTATTATTATTATTATTATTATTATTATTTACTATAGAGTGCTGCCCTCTGCACCATCAAGTCATCAAGTGAATTAACTTATTTTTATTGAATTTTTTATTGAATTAACTATTAGATAGAGGACAAAGAGGATGCTAGTGCTGAATTTGTTTGTGTTGCATGGCTGAGACAGTGCTCTTTAGAAAAGAAAATACAGAATAGATTAATTTTTGCAGCTAATTTACAACTGTAAAACATATTTCAAAGTAATATTGAATTGCTTACAAAGTAAAATCCTAATACATTTAGTCATCAAAGACAGATCATACACACTGTAAGTGCTTTATGTCGACATGTATCATGATTACTGTACAAAAACACACATCATGTACATCTTTTCAATATTTAGTCTTTTGTGAACAACGCCCATTGTGGCTCACCTCATTAGACAAACATGTTTCATGTGTCTGGTTTTCTCACAAAATGCAAAATGAAACTAATTGCCTCCTCCCTTTTTCTCCCCCACTGTCTAGACAACTAATACATGAGAATAGGTGGCGATGCAGGGCTTTGAAATAAGACAGAGAAATGGCATGCCTATCAATAAGCTTAGATGTGCAGTGAAAGACAGAGAGAGAGAAAGAAGGAGAGAGGGGAAATAATTGCATAGGTGTCTGTGTTTCTTGGGAAGAGGAGGAGAGAAAGTTGATGCAGGGTTTCTTTTTATCTACAGTGAGGCTTATTAGTTTAGAGACGCAGACATGGAGACAACTCATCAGTGAACGAGGGCTGTGACTCAGGATGTCACTCAAACGAGACAAACAGCTGCATGTAAGCTGCAGGAAATTCAACAGTAACAACTCGTATACTGGATTAGTATCTGCACACACTGCAATTATCAGGTGGAGCTCCATTGATAACTTAAGCTTAATCAATTCAATTGTCAGTTTGCTAGAATTTGATTCCTCTATTGAGTAGCGAGCAATACTAATTATATAAACTTCCACTAATTGAGTCTCTTAAAATTTAAGGATAAAGTTGAAGCACACCAGTCTAAATGTTAAAATTCTGGAGGGGAGAAATTCATATATACTATATTGCCAAAAGTATTCACTCACCTGCCTTGACTTGACTCGCATATGAACGTAAATGACATCCCATTCCTAATCCATAGGGTTCAATATGATGTCGGTCCACCCTTTGCAGCTATAACAGCTTCATTTCTTCTGGGGAGGCTGTCCACAAGGTTTAGGAGTGTGTTTATGTGAATTTTTGACCATTCTTCCAGAAGTGCATTTGTGAGGTCACACACTGATGCTGTACGAGAAGGCCTGGCTCTAAGTCTCTGCTCTAATTCATCCCAAAGGTGCTGTGTCGGGTTGAGGTCAGGACTCTGTGCAGGTCAGTCAAGTTCATCCACACCAGACTCTGTCATCCATGTCTTTATGGACCTTGCTTTGTGCACTGGTGCACAGTCATGTTGGAAAAGGAAGGGGCCAGCTCCAAACTGGCACAAAGTTGGGAGCTTGGAATTGTCCAAAATTGCCTTGGTATGCTGAAGCATTCAGAGTTTCTTTCACTGGAACTAAGGGGCCAAGCCACATACACAGCATCCGACGCTTTGCATTGCACTTGGTGATGTGTGGCTTGGATGCAGCTGCTTGGCCATGGAAACCCTTTCCATGAAGCTCTCTGAGACTGCTCTTGAGCTAATCTGAAGGCCACATGAAGTTTGAGGGTGTGTAGCGATTGACTGCAGAAATTTGGCGACCTCTTCGCACTATGCACCTCAGCATCCACTGACCCCGCTCCGTCAGTTTATGTGAATTAGTGGCTGAGTTGCTTGAGTTCCCACACATTTCCACTTTCTTATAATACAGCTGACAGTTGGCTGTGGAATCTTTAGGAGGGAGGAAATGTCACGACTGGATTTGTTGCACAGGTGACATCCTATCACAGTTTTACACTGGAGTTCACTGAGCTCCTGGGAGTGACCCATTCTGTCATAAATGTTTGTAAAAGCAGTCTGCATGCCTAATTGCTTGATTTTATACACCTGTGGCCATGGAAGTGATTGGAACACCTGATTGTGATTATTTGGATGGGTGAGCGAATACTTTTGGCAATATAGTGTATTATTCTTTTCAGCACATCAGAGATGAAGAGAATTTCAGCTCTTACCATTCATGAGTTTTTACACACATTAAATAATAACCAACCAACCAACCTGTCGCCAAATGTGCCATGTTTGAGATTTTAAACACCGGACAGCCATAGACTTCCCATTATAAATTCTAGTATTTTTTTTTAATGCGTAAAACCACTGAGACAAACAATAAATAAGAGTAATAGCATTAATTTCCCCAACAAGTTTGATGCTGAAATGCAGTGGGGAAAAAACAGACAGAAGTAGAGACACCAAATAATTAGGATATAATAAATAAAGAAACAATGAAGAGGACATGGGTATGAGAGTTAATGAAGATTTAGCAGAATACAGATTGCTTCCATCATTAACACCTTTAACAATTAGTGGGTAAACAAAGTGGAGCATTAAGGAGCTTAAGAGTCAGATATTTGTCTGAAGAGTTATAATGTTCAAATCACCATCATCAGCATTATAAAATTGATTAGAAAACAATCTGGGTTGAATAACCAACGAGTAACCTCCTGTTTGGTAAGGCTTTTTTCTTTTTTCTTTTTTCTTTTCCACTGTCCTTGGTCACATGTGCAGCATTCACCTTTAACTTCAACTCAACCAAACTACACGATCGGCGTCAAACCCGTATCTGAATATGATTGGTTGAGTTGGAGAGGCGTTCTCTGTACTCATTCCTGATTGGTTCACCCCACACTGCACGGCCATCACTTTTGTACGTCCCTTCAGCGTGTGTCACAGAGGAGGCTCTATACTTGCACGGCGGAAAAATGGCTAGCTGGTGTGTACGAGCGGTGAGACAGAGCTACTCTCTGGTAGCTTCACCGGCACTTATCAGGTAACAAGGTCCACTGTGTTCACTGAGGAGTGTGTGCTGGGTGAATGAGAGCAGTGGCGAGGTCCAGTCACCTCGCAGCACTGACACTGGAAAATACACGGCGATAGTGAACGGAGCCGAGCATTTAATGTCGTTAATGTTGACTTTAATGTGTCATACACAGGCGCACAGAAGTGTGTGTGTACGTGTGTTTCAGCCTGACTTAAGTCAAACCTGCATGTGTGTCTGAGAGCGTGTGTGTGAGACATTGCTAGAAACAGGATGATGACATAACGTGACATCCCAAGTGATGAGTGCACTGTTGTTTATTATGCTAAGCTAACCGCGCGTGTGTGTGTGTGTGTGTTTCCAAGAAATTACATTTTTATCAACTGAAGTGAGTATTTTCAAATTCGTTTACTCACAGTGGTACTTCAGTATTTTCTTGAGTGGACTGAACCAAACTCCATTCATAAACCTGCTAATTTAGCAGCATCCTTTTTTTACGTGAAGGTTTTTTTTTTATCACATTCAGTTTGTCTATGATTGTTTAGTGTTATGTCTCCTCACTACGTTATTCGGCGCAGAGATATGATGATGTAACATTACATATGGGGAAATAGGTTGTTATACTATTGGAACTAACTGAGAAAATGACACTAGTTGTAAAGATCTAAACTGTATATAAGCGCGTGTTGATCACTGAATGACATAAAGGACAGTTGCACAACATTCTTGGTAAGTGTTACTGGCTGATGTACAGTTGGCAGGATTCTTACTGACCTGTCTGGTACTATTCATTAGCAGGTCTGGACAGAGAACCAAAGTACTCTGACTTGTACAGCAGATTCAGATGAGATCAAACTTCTCACCTAAATCTGTCACAGAGGTTCAGCTGGGGCCGATAACACGATTCACATCATTTTCTAGCCTTCGTGCTCTGTATAAAAGTGTCTCATTCTGTCTCACCAGTCATCTCTCCAGCTTTTATTTACCTGTCTGAATATATTGCATATGATCATACAACCTAACAAATTCCTTTGTTGAGGATTATTAGCTATTATCCTTCAGTGGCGTACTGTGCTGTGTGTGTACAGGTACAGTCTTTATTTTAACTTCAGATCGCTGATGGAGGTGGAACAGAACTTTCTTTGCAGAGCGTAAATGGATGATGTGCAACACCTCATAAGTGACCTATTGTGCGTTTAATTCCCACCCAGAGCGTCCCCGCGGTTGTTATGCACAGCCACCCAACAGAAGAACGGCCCCAGGTCGGAGGAGGAGGCCGAGAAGCCGGAGCAGAGCGCGGCAGAGAAAGCCCTGATGGAGGAGAAGACCCAGCTGGAGGATCAGCTCAAGGACATGACTGTGAGTCTGAGTCGGCCGCAGACAAGGTCACTTCATGTTTGGCGCGGTTGTCAGGGCTGGAGTTAGCAGGCCGCTGTAATCTGTTTTACAGAGTTGCCTCATCGCCTTTAACTGCGTTATTCAGGTCTGGTCAACACAGATGGTTGCCCACCTAGAGCCTGGTCCTGCTCCAGGTTTCTGTCAAATGCTTGTTCATGGTGGAAACTGTAATAAATAGTATTAAAGCGAAAACGGTCTAGACCAGCTCTGTGTGAAGTGACATGACATAACTTCTGTTGTGCTTTGGCGCTCTATAAATGAAACTGACTTGACCATTCTGATATTAACTGTATTATGACAATAGTCTAGAAATTCAACACATATTAAAAAGACATTTTTCTCAAACAATATTGTACTAACAAGCAACACATTTTACCCAATAAACATTTAAAACAGACTAACAAATTGTGACAATGCGGATTTCACTGAAAACTAGCTATCATCAGTGGTAGGATAAAAAAAAGTCAGATGATTTTACCAGCACTTTGGGTAAAGAGAAAAACAAACATACAAACTTTGAATGATGTTCTGTATATCTACCGTTCTGCAATCTTTTATCATTTCATTAATCGAAAGATATTTGACAGCTTAATCACAACATAGTAACGGTAAAATGCAGCAGTACGATGTGACCATTTTAAACTTGAGACTTTTTATTCTGGTTCGAGCCCCAAACTTATGCTGAGATGAGCAGATGTGCTGTTTAAGCTTGACTAACTAAAGAGACATAATAGCTAAATGCAGCATGTAGCCCAGAGCTTCACGACTTCATGTTTATTGTGTTTTGTTTATAACCACCTTTCCAGGATAAGTACAAACGTGCTTTAGCAGACACAGAGAACCTGAGGACGAGGAGTCAGAAGATGGTCGAAGACGCTAAATTATACGGTAAACACCTATTTTCCTTATTTCAATAGCACCACCTAATATAAATAAGACCTGCAGGGAAATATTCTAAAAAATATTCTGCAGCTGTAATGTCCAACTACTAGAAGTGTGTTTTTTTTTTTCTCAGTGTCACTATAGTTAATCAGTTGGTTTAGGTCTGAGTTTAGTTTAGTTTAGTAGTTGAGTTTAAACACTAGAAAGCAACTGATTATATTTCTACATAAAATTTACAGTACACATGCATCTTATTAATGGTGAGGATGTATGATAATGTGTGATTACAATGATGAGTCAGAGGTTTAAAGCCGGCTCGATAACATCATAACTCCCCTCCATCCCCAGGCATCCAGGGCTTCTGTAAGGACCTGCTGGAGGTGGCCGACATCCTGGAGAAGGCCACAGAGAGCGTGCCCAAAGAGGAGGTGACGGCCCAGAACCCCCACCTGAAGAACCTGTTCGACGGCCTGGTGATGACAGAGGTCCAAATCCAGAAGGTGTTCACCAAGCACGGCCTGGTCAAGCTCAACCCCGACGGCGAGAAGTTCAACCCCTACGAGCACGAGGCCCTCTTCCACGCCCCCGTGGAGGGCAAGGAGCCCGGCAGCGTGGCCGTGGTCACCAAAGTGGGCTACAAGCTTCACGGTCGCACTCTCAGGCCGGCGTTGGTGGGCGTGGCCAAAGCGCCGTAGAAACGGTGACGTAAGCGCAACAGAGAGTGGGATTTTGTTTTGTTGCCTGGGCGACCTCACGGTGCTGCAGACTGGTCGAGGCACCCTCCCACCCTTCTCTCCTGTCCTCGCACTGCCCTCACTCAGAGGTGCCACCAAGAGACAGGACCCCAACCTGAACTGAGCTCCAGTACAGATACACACTTCTTCACACAGCAGTCTGCACACGAACATCTCAGTGTCCCTGTCATCTGTTTTTTATTAACAGCCAACAACTACAACAGACGACATGTTTCTTCTACAGCCATAAGTAAGTGAAATATGATGTTTCACCCAAAGTTTAAGAAATACTCCCAAACATTAAGACTTTTGGGAGAGTTGCGATGTAAAATAAAGCCACAAATTGATTAATGTTGATTCTGAACTGCTGGTATCATTCCGGACTTTTTGTTCAAAGCTCTAATTATCTTGAATGTGACTCCTTGGTTATCTTTTCTTGTTTTGTGGGTGTTTAATTCATTCTGTGAATAAAACAAGGAACAGTACTTGAGGATTTGAGGAAAGTTTGAGGTGTGACTTTGTACAGAGGTTTTGCTTCCCGAAGCCTTTTATAGAGAAGACGTCCTGTTCATCTGGAGGTGAGTTAGCCTCAGTCACTGTAACCTCCACATGGAACAGTTCAGCTCTGTAGTGCTGTACAGAAATACAACAGCTGTATCTGTAACTGTCTGAATAATTATGTGTACGGACCATTGTCCAATCACAGCATCAGAATAAACTGACTGACTCTGAGAGGCGTCTCGGTTTAGTGTTTGTCTTTTCCACACACTGAAAGCTAAACTTTGAAAGCTTTCGAAGTGTGTGTGCTGAGGGAGATCTGTGATGCAAAGATACTGTGTAAGGTCAAAAGGACAGGTGCATGCTAGGGCTGTAAAAACAAGGGGAGCTGGTTATTGTGGTTTGGCCCACACACAGTAGCAGCTGCAGCAGCGACTAACAAATTAAGAGGCACATATAGTGCATATATAATGCCTGAACACAAGATTCAGAAGGTATCTCTATCTACCATCTCTGATGTCCATAAATCTGATAAGAAACCACAGAAAAACGATGCTCCTCATGACCAAAAGTCATGTTTTCTGCAGTATCAGAGTAATCCAGTGATAGATGTGTGCAAAACCACGGGCACACTAAAAATCTAATTATATGTTAATTTATATTAACATTTTTTAATAAACTTCCATCTATTACCTTCTCACAATAGGCGGGATAATCCCAGTACGTTTTTCTAGAAAGGACCTATTCAATATTTCTTTCATTAGGTCATATCCAGTAAAGTATTCAGTGTTTCCTGCTGACACTTTGTGTCTACTTTTAAGTACTGAGAAGTATTGAAAGGAAACAGGCGTATTTTGAATTATAAAGTATTTGCACTTTTAATACATCTCCATACGTACCTTGTTCGTACTATTGCGCAAAAACAAAGTAACGGGACAACGAAACAGCTCAACAGTATCAGACCGCGAAAAAAGATCAAAGACATCTCCACAGCATGCCGTCATTAAGATCCAGAAAATGCTTCTTCTTTTATAATCCAAAAATGCGTTTTTCTTTTTATTACAAAAGCTATAAAAATTTCCATGACACAAAATACTGTACATTTCACAGGTCAGTAATTATAGTTTCTTTTTCCAATTTATCTTACAAAACTATTTACATTTGGTGACGTAAAGAAAGCAAACCCCTCCTCTTTTATATATATAAAAAACAATTCCCCCAGTTAGAAAAAAAATCAAATTGCCATGTTTTCCTTTGAGACATTTACACCAAAACACCATTTTGGAACAACGTGGAACTTCTGGTTGCACATGCAGAATTAATGCAGCTAGCAAAATCTGGGAAAAAGAAAAAAGTCCATGAAAAATAAATCACAATCTACAGACTACCTAAATGAATCAACAGAAAAGTGACATTCGAAACAAAAGAGAACCGTCGGCCGACAGTTTGAGCTCACGACGGTTCAGTTTACAGGCTGGAAATGAGCTTAGTCTCTAATCGTTCACAGACGACTTTCTGGCCTGAAAAATGCTTATTAGCTCCTCTTTTTTAAAAAAAAACAATACCAGTCTGATGCTCAGACTCCCCCTTCAGCTGCAGTATGTCTGTCTGTCTGTCCTGTTGCTCTATCGACTAGAGCAGCTGGCTGAAGCGTTGAGCTCCATGGAGAACGTGTTCAGACTGACTGCAGCCTACTGACCCGTGCCCGAAAAAAAAAACCTCTCTCTGAATGTTGGACGATGATTTGTGTTCCTACACACTTTAGGTCTCTAAATCACGTCCAACCTAATCCTGTACCCGCGTTAGAAAAGCTGAAAAGCTCTTAAATGAAGGGGCTCTCATCATTAAAAGGTTGGAATACTTTATGTTTTTCTTACTGTCAACAAATCCTATAAATAAAAGCATGAGTCCACCTCTGAATACTTCCCAACATTCCTGATCTGTCTGCAGTGCTCAGCCCAGAGCCCGCTGACTCTTACGGAAGATCTACATCCTCTAAAAGAAAGTGGCATGAATTTTTTTCTTTAGGTCCCATTAATGTCCTAAAACTACAACGTTTCTATAATGTTAGTGAAACAGGAGGAAATGGTGCATTTTTAAGGACCTTGTTCACTTGCAGATAAATTCATATTCAAACTACAAACTACTGGCTGACTTTTAATAGTAGCATCAGCTCAGTGTTGGTTTGGGTGTGTTCATGGGATTTGTTGACAGTAAGAAAAATAGAGAATATAATCTATTCCCTGTTTGACCACAATGGTGGACAGTTCAGAGCACCACCTTGATGATATCTGAGTAATACTGACCCTCCACTGTTCAGACCTCGAGCTCCACACTGAGGAGGAGCCCACTGTTCTTCATTGACACATTAACACTGCTCATAACCTGCTTCCCCCTCAAACAGGCCAACATCTCAACACATGCAGAAAAAGAACAGAAGTCTAGGTTAACGTCCACACATTCAAATGCCGTTCTTCTCTGTAATTTTAGTGCTCCTGCTGCGGAACGACAGTCAGGTTGATAACTTAATTTACATTTAAATAGCAGGACGGCCAGCACTCAGCTCGAAAGTAGAACGAGAATGAGTCACGAGTGCTGCTGCTCTGACTTCAGGACAAAGTGGAGCTACTTTTGAAAAACTAATGATAGGCTGCCAAGGGGGGAAGGTAACATCTGGTCTGACGGACCATCTGTGACGCCGTGATCTGCTGACTGCTGCCAGCGCCGGCGCTCAGTCGGACTCACGTTCTGGGCACCAATTAGGGTTGAGCATCATGTTAGTCTTTCAAATGTGAAGACAATCAGCGGGTTGTTTGGTCACTGTCCATCAAATTCAGCTTAGAGCTTTTCAGTGTTAAACTCTTGATAAATAACAGCTAAAGGTGTTTCCTGAACTTGGATTGTTGCTCATTTTGCATGAATATCTCATTTTACAAAGAAATACTTTTCAGGAATTTTTCAAATTTAAACACAACGTATCTGTCAGGTTTTTTTTTTTTTACATAAATTTGTATTTTGAATGAATATTTTTTTATAAGGATCCTTTAAATTTGGTTATTAACAATAGTACTGAGTTGGATATTATACATTTGACAAATAAATCTGCCAGCACGCTCGGTTGGACAGACGATGTTTTTAAATTATCTCCTAACATGTTCTTTGGCATTTCTCTGACATTTCTTGTTACTTACAAATTGCTCAAAGAATTGAGACAGAAGTTGCGTCAAGATCTCTGTGAAATGTTGGCCATAAATGAAAAGTTAGCTCTTAGTGGAAAGTCCACTTTTACCTGATGAAACAACAAAGTTGACCAAAGACTTTGAGAGATCCTGAAAAAAACCACAACTGTGATCATTCATTACTACATTTCCAGGAAATGTAATGTTCTTACTTCCTCTTATTTTTAACCATGAGATGGATTATGCCCTGTTACTGTTTGGATTATTCTTCCATAGACATCTTTAAAGAACCTGTTACAACAACCCCAAAAATATCTTTGTCATTACGTAATACTTGATAGTTATCGTCATGTACTAACAATTTGGACACAAACTGAGATGTTCTTCACCCTCGCCCCTTACCAAATGTAAAAATAAAGGCTTCTAATTCTTCCTAGCCCTGGTATGAAAACATTTTTTTCTAGCGGGACATTCTCTCTTTGCACTGTACATATCGACAAGGTCACCTCTGAGAAAAAATGGTGAAAACCAGTAGTTTTGTCCTGCCTATAGAGTTTATAGCAAATCATCACGTCATTATTTCCTGAACAAAGAGGACTTGCTAGGAAGCGTCTCGAGATATCCAGCCGCTTTCTGTGAGGAAGGTGAGGATGCGCTTTTTGAGGACCTTGTCCAGGTAGCTGGGCAGCCGGCTCTTGGCGGGGATGCCTTGCCTTTTCTGCAGGTGGTCTTTGATGATGATGGTCTTTACAGTCAGGTAGCGTGCAGGGCTGAGGTTCAGAGAGTTACACAGCACCTTCTCTCTGTCTGACAGCAGCTCGAAGCCCGTCAGATTCTCGATGGTGGCAAACTCGCCATCTTTGCCCTCTTCTTTGACCCCACCTCCGACCCCCAATCCTCCAGCCACGCCTCCCCCGCCTCCAGCCCCTGCCCCGAGGCCGACCCCAGAGCCGAGCCCTCCTCCTCCGCTGCCCCGTTTGGATGTGACCACGCTTTTGTTTTCCTTGCGTTTCTCCCGTTTGTGACGCGCCGCTTCATATTCAGCAGATTCCTCCAGGTGGGTGATGCCGTTGCGGCGATAGCGCTGCAGCTCCCGCACTTTGGCCCTCAGCACGCGCTCTTTATGCATGTTCTCAAAGAAGTCCTCAAACTCCCGGTGAGCCATGAACTGGCAGAGCCCCCGCAGCCTGACCCGCTGCTCCTTCTCCTCCTTGGTGATCTTGCGTTTGGGTGTACTTGGAACTGGACCTGATCCTGCTGCCGTTGTAGAACCTGATCCAGCTGTGCCTCCACCGCCTCCTGCCCCACCCACACCACCGGCGGTGCCCATGACTCCCAGCGCTCCTGGCTTGTCCTTCTCCTTGTCTTTCTTGTCTCGGCCCAGGAAGGCAGGCACCAGGTTGTAGTCTCGGGCGATGTTCTTACGTCGCTGCCGCTCTCGGAGTTTGCGCACATACATGTCTACATGGGCGCGTTTCATTTCAATTTCCACATCCTCATCGTCGTAGTTCACAGAGAGCCCACTGATGAGCTTCTCCGCGTCCTGATCATATTCAATCTCATAGTCGTCGCGGAGCGGCATGTAGCCCAGCTGCTGCTGCTCCGCCAGGCTGATATCCAGCGGAGGGAGCGGGGTGGTGAGGCTGGGCGACAGGGGCCCCCCGCTGGGGCAGGTGTGGTCGGTCACCCGGTTGGGAATGCTGTCGGGGATGCAGGCCTTACCTAAGTTTCCATGAATGTACATGGTGACGTAGTGCTCCATTACTTCCTGAGGAGTTCGAGAGGCTCCGACGTGAGCGGCCATGTCCTCCTGAAAGACAACGTGAGCAGCTGTTAACAAGTGCTGAAGCAAATCACCTATTACATGATTTCCATGGAAGTTACCAGGAAAGAGCAATGTGATTTAATATAAAACAAATTTATAATGTGAAATTTGTCAACATACCAACATGCAACACGTGTAGAAGTGAATTAATTTTCTACCTATTTCTAGATAGAAATATACTACTAGATACTAGACAGTGTTTGCATAGAGGTTTCTCTTGGGCTGTGAAGTATATATACATCATATATATTTATACATAGAGATGGTTTAAGTCCTGAACTCCTGCTTAAAGACTTTGGATGCACAGCTCTCATATTTCTTTCTTTTTATCTTTTATATTCCAGCTGGAGTTGGCCTGTGTAGGTTGCTGTGTGTTGTGTTTTCACTTCATATCTGAACACATTTATGTGTCCTACTCGTAAGCTCCCATTCTTTTTCTTACTTTACTTTACTTTACTTTACTTTACTCAGCACTCAGTCGGACCTGCTGAATCAAATAAAACCTCTGTGTGACTGCTCTGATACAGCCTTGCTGAGTGTGTGAGCTCATATTTAATACTCGTCCAAAGTTTCCGGCAGGGCGAAAGGAAAACGGGTTATCCTAAAGGTCATCCATGTTAACGTTACGGCCGCCGGCCAACTTCTGCTCCACACACTTTCTACACACTTTAAACAAAACTCCGCAGAGTGTGTGAGCTGCAGCGCGGAGAGAAATAAACACCAAGCAACTGAAAAAGTGAACTACCCAGTTTCCAAATCCATATTGCTCGATAGCATCGAGTAGCGACTGCTCTTCCCTGCTGGTCCATCCTCCCTCCGCCTCGGGACCCCACAGAGTGAACCGCCCGCCGTCGACCTGCTGGTAGCCGTGCCATCTCCGGTGGTTACCGATTTCCGCGCCCGCAGAGAAGCACTCCGGACACAGCTCGATATCGGGGCAGTCGGTGCAGCGAAGCCGCAGATTCGTAACGTCTGCGAGGCAGTTCACGCAGTACTTCTTCCCCAGGTCGGCCATGTTGCCTGGCTCCTGCTTCTTGTTGTTGGAGGCAGAGCAGCGCGCCTGCGCACAGCGAGCGGCGCCGCGCGACCTCTGCACATCCTGCCCGTTCATATCAATGGCTGAGGCTCAGGCCGCCTCTGATTGGCTGCCCGGCGCAGTTTCCAAGACAACCCAAACTAAACCAACAGTTCCATTGACTGCAGCGGTGCGCGAGCCCAGATAAACAAGAGTTTTCATTTCTTTTGCTTCTTTTCTTCTAAAAATGGACGGAGAGCCGGAAACTGAGGCAAGTGAGGTGAAGAGTGACACAGTGAGGGAGGTGGAGGGTGACACAGTGAATGAAAAGAAGGGTGACACAGTGACTCAAGTGAAGGGTGACACAGTGAGTGAAGTAGAGGGTGATACAGTGAATGAAAAGAAGGGTGACACAGTGAGTGAAGTGAGGGGTGACACAGTGAGGGAGGTGGAGGGTGACACAGTGGATGAAAAGGAGGGTGACACAGTGAGGGAGGAGGTCAGCTCTCCCGTGGCTGCAGATGTCGGGGATAAAGAGGAAGTCCCGGCTGAGGTGGAGGCGTCAGATCATGAAGCTGTCAGCTGTGAGGTGGAGGACAGCGGTGGAGAGGACACCTCGGCCGCAGCACAGCTGGAGGATCGGCCACAGTCCCAGCAGGGCAGTGTTGTGTTTGAGATCAACAGCAGCGATGAGGACGGAGCTCCCAGGCTGCACCTTGAGACCCCGGAGAGAGAGGCCGGTCCCGCGCAGGAGGAAGAGGACGGCGAGGCAGAGGAAGAGGAACCTGCTGCAGACATGCTGGACTTCGACTACGCAGAATACCTGCAGCTCCATCAGCAGCTGTGCCGGAACGGAGACGAGGCTCGCCGCCGCAGCATCCAGCTGCAGATGAAGCTGGCCGACTACCTCAGCAGGAAAGCCGGGGAGGACGGCCGGCCGGAGAGGGAGCCGCCAGAGTCAGAGCAGCTGCAGGAGTACGAGACGTGTGTGAAGATCCTGAGAGAGCTGAAGCAGCAGCTCGCCGCAGACTCAGAGACGGCTCGGCAGCAGGCGGAGGAGCTGAGCTCGCAGGCCCAAGAGAGGCTGGACCAGGTCGGTGTCATCACTGTGGCCTGTGCAGGTTGTCTCAGGAAAAAGTTAACGTTTGAGCAAAATAATTAGATCATTTCTGATTTAAAAAAGCTGAAAAGTGCTCAGCCTTTTGTTAAAACACGTGAAATGAATTATGAAACAAGTTAAAATACAGTATCAGATCACAAGAAATCAAATGAGGGAAGTAACAATAATTATTCTGGTGTATCATTTGGTGTTGGAAATTGTCCCAATTTCACACTATATACAAGTACAACTATGAATGAATGAATGAATGAAGTCTTAATGAAGTATACTAAATGTATGTAATATGTAAATGTATTTAGATTTTTCTTATTTAGTGCAGAATTGTGATGCTCTTTAAAGTGATCTCCCATCTCTCCTGGGAAAATGAGTACAAGGCTTCTACACATGCAGCTGCACAGAGAGCTTCCTGGATGTGAGCTGCATACTGAACCACTGCTCCGACACTCTGGAATGCTTTAGGAGAAAACTATTAGCAAAATACAACCCAAAAAGTGTGAAGAAATAAAGGGGTATTTTAGATAGAGTAGGAACATGGCTCCTTGCATGAGTTTTGATGACAATACATGTAAAATGCTTCTTTAACATACTCAGTAAGTGTGTGATGGACTGAAGACTGTGTGTGTTTGTCCCATCTTTGTCTTCAGGTGGAAAATGAATGGCGAGAGTTTGTGGCGCTGAAACAGGATGTAGCTGTGGCGGCACTAAGCCGGCGCCTCGGGAAACAAGCCGCTCAGGCCAAAGTGGAGGCGACTCTGTCCGCAGAGCAGCTTCTCCAGGATGAGCTGATCAAGCTGCGCCTCAGAAACATCAAGCTGAGGATGCAGGTCCAGCGGCTGGAGACGGAGCTCCGCGAGGGGGACGACCACGCCAGGGACCCTCTGCATCTCCAGTTTGAGCAGCTGCAGGCGGAGAGGCTGGAGCAGAAAAAACAGGCCGAAAAGCAAAAGGAGGAGTCGCTAAAGGTGCAGAAGAAGATCAGCAGCAGCTTGGAGGTTCGTCAGTCACTTCTGCGGTTGCTCCTCACATTTTCATAAGAAGCAGAGTGAGTGTTGTGTTTCCTTCTGCTCTGACAGCTCCTGTCAAACATAAAGGAGAAGCTGTTCTGGAGCCAGGCGGAGGTCTGGGCCAAGCGGCGGCAGCTGGCCGAGGTGGAGGCCGCCGTGGCCAAGAAGAGGGAGCTCCTGACCAGGACCAAACAGGCCCGCAACGGCCTGCAGAGACACAACGTGAAGCTGAAGGAGAGCCGCGGGCTGCTGGGAAACAGAGTCCTGCTGCAGGACTTTGAGGACACCGTGGACGCCTCGAGCCAGCTGGAGGAACAGCTGGAGAACCTGAAGGGTCGGCAAGCTGAGATCGTCTTCAGCTGTGGCAGATAGAGAGAGAGGATGGTGACAGCGTGATGAAGGGACGGACGAAGTGCTAAAATAATCTCCAATAAAGTGATCAGAGTACACAACCAGGCAGGAGAGAGGAGACAGGCAATCAGGAATGAAAAGGAGCATCAGAGTATGATGAGTCCTGACAATACACAACCAGCAGCTCTAAGCAGTCACGAATCATCACATCATATCTCGTTTGTTTATTTCTGTCTCGTTTATTTAAATGATGATTTGAACAGCTGGAATCACACATGATCTAACTTTACCCACAGTCACTCCAACCTTTTTTCACATCCTGTAAGAACCAATAAAACTGAGCTGAGTTTTGTCTAAGCATGAGCTCCAATGAGAAACACATACAGTAAAAACTCATCTCAAGCTTTAACATGCAGTTTTCACCTGCAGTCAGCAGGTGGCACTGCTGCACAATACTGAGTACACAGTTGTGGTTCAGTATTTGAAAATGTGCATAATTGTTGGCCTCCCACTTTACTATGAACAGAATCATTTGTCACAGTTTGTATACGGTTAAATTCACCCAGCTCTGCTCTGTGTTTCAGTTTTACTGTAACAGCAAGGATGAGAATAAAAAAAAACTGGTCCTGAGACTTCAGATCTGTGAACGGTGGCTGGTTCTTAGAAGGACAAAAACACACAAACCAAGTCACTTACCACCATTTACTGTATTTGTGGGTAGAAATGACAGTTATTGACCTGAGTGCTGAGATTCCTGTTTTCAGTTTAACATGTCACCTCAAGTTCTGACAGACGTGGGGGAGTGTTGTCAGACTTTAGATACTTAGTTATGGACTCTGGTAAGTGCTAAGTGTTTCCTATAGTCGCATTCTAAATTAAAATATGTTTATCTTTTAACGTTTAAGGGCACAGATTTTGTCAGTCCAACACACGGTCCTGCAGGAAAAGTCAGTGGGTCACTTGTGTTATGTGGTTTCATGATCTGGGAACAACGAACACATTTACCTTCATATGTTTTTAGATATTTCACAGGATCAGCAAAAACTGAAGGGTTAACAAGGAAATGCCATAGACATGTGTAACATATTTAATTGTAATCCAGTTGTGATTTTATTTCACTTAAAGACTGTTCATGAACTTTGAATGTCACATGGGTGAGATCAGGAGAGGTCCACCAATAACTGCTCGAAATCCAAAGCTGGACCGGCCCAAACATTCCTGATGAATTCTCACTAAACACTATGTCGTGTAGAGATGTAAACTGATCATGTTTGTCACATATTGTTGGCTTCCTGTGTACAGTAGGTGGCGCTATGACTATGACTGAATACTGACTTTGGGTGCGGACTCTTTTAAACATGTCGGTTCAACATCAGCTCAGTCACCCTCGATCATTAAGTGTGAAAAGTCATTCTCTTCTCTGAATGGCTTTGAGGAAAGTGCTGCAGCTCCACGACCTGCTCCATAAAGTGGTTTAAACGTTAACATTACCTGTAATGTAATTTCATCTAATTAGGTCTCACATCCCTCTTCAGTAATACATTTCAGTGTCGGTGCAAGTCTAGACTAAAATAAAGATAAAAAAAACTATAATAATAATATTAATTATAATAATAATTAGAAATAGTTCTTCCACTGTCACCGTCATCCACCACACTTCTTCAGCTGCAGGCCAGAATGAAAGAAAACAGATTTTTGTTCTGTGTTAAGTTTGTTAAATGATTAGTTACGTGGCTTTAAATAAGTAAACTGCCCATGAACTTGAGGAAATATCAAGATGTGTTCATCATTAATATTTTTTATTAACTTGATGTGGCCATCTCAGCTCTCATTTTCCAGAATGGATGCACTAATGTTTCTACTTATATCAACCTGAGTCTTCCTCCTGCCGTTACATTCACCAGCTTTAGTTTTCTGTG
>JBAJHX010000042.1:14780815-14795332 GCA_037176925.1 Amniataba percoides | reverse complement strand
GTGTGTGTGTGTGTGTGTGTGTGTGTGTGTGTGTGTGTGTGTGTGTGTGTGTGTGTGTGTGTGTGTGTGTAGCAGCACATGGGTTGGGGTCGGCAAAAGCAGGAAGTCACAGTCATTTCTTAAAGACAGCAGGGGCTGTGGTGAGCAGCAAGGAAAACCACAGAGTCTAAAAGCACCATGTGGTTCTCAGGAGAACTGCAAACATGAGTTAAATGTAAGAGCACAGCATGATGATGAACTTAGAGATGCATGAAAACATTTTTTTTGTTACCGTTTTTTTTAATGCCAGAAATGCAAGAAAATGTCACGGTGGGCTAAAGAGCTGATGATTTCTAAAAATCAAAACGGGCACTGCCTTCTCCAAGGCTTGATTAAAAACAGGGGACGTCTTACGGACGCATCATAAGGAGGGTCAGGGCTGCATCATGTGGGGACACGGGGTAGTGACTCACAGGTTTTAGGAGGGGGAGGACGGAGAGTGGAAAGAAAATGTGTTGGGCACATCACACCTACACAGCAGAAACGTTTTGCCCAAACCAGCGACGTGCCGAACATGAGGCAGGTTGGAGGTAATCACAGGACGGGACGCCTGTGACGACGTTCATGTGTGCTGCAGTGATGTGAAACAGTCACAGATATTCTACAGTTACTCTATACACCTGCTGAAAACAGATCTTATTTGTGCATTAACACTTGATCTGATCGGCTAATAAACATACAATCATGTGCGAACTTGCTACTTTAGAGATGCATAAAACAGACCCAGGTTGTACAGACAGAAGGGAGGAAAGAGTCATTACCGGCTCTACATTGTGCTGAGGCCTCAGGATGGAAATGTGCTGACTGTAACTTACACAGGTACAAAGAATACCGTCTACCCACTGAGCTCCTCCCATCAGTGGAAATCAAAGTGGTGAGCATCAGTCATTCCGACCGCAATGAAACTATGCACAAATTCATACAATAATAGACCACAGAGGTGTTAAGTGGGAGATCCAACCCTGTGCTAGGTCATTTTAAACCACATTTAATAATATTTTAAAAATTATATGAAAGCACCACAATTCATATGCAGAGTGAAGTCTGTTGAATTGACCGCCGACACCAGGACAGCACAAAGTCAACACTTCTTCTGTCACAGACTGAAAAGCTGTTTTGTTTGCACCAAAGCTTAACGGAGAAAAGAAAAGAACACTCTTTTTTACTGAAAGTAGTACTTGAACAGATCGGACTGTTTAGTGAAATTTTACGCACTTGTGTGATGGTTAAACACACTTCTTCTATTCCGTTTTGAATAAAAGCATCAGCTAAATGATTATAATGTCATGCAAGTAGTGCACCATAAGTTCACTCGCTGCTACTGTGAACAGCCACTACAGCCTGTTTACCGATGGGCAATATGCTGACACAAAACTACAGAACATAGCGCGTGCAGTGTAAGGAGACACATGCATGAAACCCAGAGACAACACACAATGTCTACTCACTTTCTTCACTCTGATCTGTGTTAAATGAAGATTATCATTTGAGGCTTCGCTACTGTTTCGCAATATCAAAAAAATACAAGTACAATGTGCTATGAAGAGTCACAACGGAAATGTAAAGCTGTTTTTTTTTTGTGTGTGTGTGTGTGACTTACATAGCCAACATCTGGCCGGTAACAAGTGTATGCTCCAAGAATGCTGTGCAGCACGTCATGATACGGCCCGCCCTGATGATAAATAAAGAAATACAGAAGACAATGGTTAAAAAAAACAAAAAACGAAACAGACCACAAATATGCTTGTACACGCACACACATACACACACCCTTTCCCAGAAATGTCATGTTCATTTCATACAACAGTATAAGAGTAATGTCAGTGAGCCTGGCTGCTTCTTCCCAAGGTTAGCAGGGTAACATTGTATGAAATCAAATAAGGCTGAAAGTGAAAACTGGGTTTGTACATTTTAACACATTTGATAGTCAAACAGTCTTCTCTTTCTGACCTGCTGGAAGATACACAGGTGGGGGAAGGTTCTTGAGATGTCCAGCTTGATCAGCTCCAGACTCGACTCCCGGTCTGACGAACCAGCATCTGAAAGTCCAAACACAGCGAAATGCCAAAAACATGAAGAAACGTCAGGACAGTAGAGGACGTTCTGAAAGCATGTACACCACAACCTCTAATCTGACGTGCAGGATATTTTAAAGTTACTTTTTGTGAACCGAGATGAGTTCAGTCACATTAAGCATTATAGCATTAACATTACAGAAAATGGTGAGAAAACTGTTGTGTCTGTCTGCACCTTCAGCTTCAGTCTCTGGGGCAGGTGCTGACGTGTTCTTCCATTTCTCTTTTGCTCGGGCCAGGCAGATGTTATACAGCTCTGCAGGGACACAGAACAGCAACAGAGTGCAGTCAGTATGAGAGAAAGAGAGGAGCTGAGAGGGACTGATTAAAGGGAGAAAAGGCACAGAGCACAGAGAACACAATGAGCCCTTCAGGTGATGAGGACTCAGCTCTTCACATTAATCTGCAGCTGTAACGACAAAAGTAACTGAGGGAACACTGATCTGCCTCCATTTCCTGAGAACATTTACTCTGTGGCAGTACATGAGACCTCCTGGCCTGTGAGTCGACCTGAGGCTGCCCTCTAGTGATGAAGTGCTGCATCAAAATGAGATGTTCTGCACTGCATCTGTACACCAACAGATGCACACTGATTTCACAAAATGCCAAATACAGGCTGTACTCAACAGGATGGCAAGAAGTTGAGATGAGAACTGTGCACATCCTTTTGCACAGGTCTTAACAAAGATACATTAACAGCATTTCAGAGCTCTTTTAATGAACTGATGATGTGAGTCAGTGATTCCAAACATGTTTCTCACATGCTTAATAACATTGTGTTGACTGAAAAAAAAGTTTGTCACTCCTTGTTATTCTTCTCTGTTTCACTTCTGTCTCAGGAATAATTGAGCTCTAATACTACATTTTGAACTACAGAATGAGTCTTTTGATTTGGATGTAAACAGGAAGCATAACATTTCCATGGATTCAGGGAGTTAGCAGTGAGCAGCAACTTGAGCCTCTAAGTTTTAGCCCAGCCAGTATCAGTATCAGCAGCTTTTTGCAAAGTGGCATCCCTGAGCGTGTGCTGAATAAGCGAATGAATGCACGCCACAGCTTTACTTTGATACTGAGAGCAACGTGTTTGGAGTAACAAGCATCTTTTTTTCTGTTACTTACAGGCAGATTTATGGAGCTCTATTCCCGATGGAAAAGAAAACTAAATATTCAAATAAAATATACGTTTTCAGATAAGACTCAGTAATGACCAGCTATTTTCAATGAAAATGACAACAATTCAGTTTTAAGGGTTTCAAAGTACCTTAATTTGCCCCCATGAGTTGCGTGATACAACCACCTGCTGACTGTGTCAATGAGAGGCCAAATCAGCAGGTTAAACTACAACAAAAACTTCACAGTTTGCAGAGCAGCGTGCAGTCCCTTTGCCTCATGTCTCTCCCTCTGCTGTTTTCTTCCTCCTCCCAGCCGGTAGTGGCAGAGAGGCGGGGTACAACGCAGACACCACGCCAGTCAGTCACAGGGCCGACGTATAGAGACAGACAACAACTCTCACCGACCCACGCAGGCAGGGAGGACACACAACCTTCACACTCCCAGGTGTCAGTGCTCGGCCCTGCACCACCCTGCCACCTTATGCGAGTGTGTGAGCACAGATAATGCATGTGACTGCTCTCCATTTAAAAGGGCTGAGTGCTGTGAAGCAGAGAGCAGCTCAGCACAGCTTATCTGCCAGTAGTAGAAGAACTCATTAAAAAGCTGCTTGTTCCCTCTCGCACTGAGGAGTCACTGCAGCATGCAGCTTCATATTGGATACACTCTTCCTCCTTCCTCCTTCCTCCTTTTATCCGTCTCACTGCCACTTATTCAATTACAAACACCGAGACAAAGTGATACACGCTGCTGTGTGTGTGTGTGTGTGTGTGTGAGTGGTGAGTGACCCAAGAGGACATGCTTTTGAGTGATGAACAGGTGATAAACAGTGAATATCAGGCTGTGACAATCACAAGCAGAGTATGGAGCTGAGCCTCTTCTTCTCATCGTGGATAATAAACAACACACACATACACACACACACTCACACACACACCATGTGTGATGTTGAGATCGTTGCCCACGGCCAGGCTCCACACTTTGCCTCTGACACTGGGGGGGATGCCCTGCCACCAGAGGTCTCTCACTCGTCGAGATGTACACCTGGAGGAGGAGGACACGTGGAACGAAGGCTTAGTACATCAGAAGCTGCTTAACAATATAATTTATTGATCACAAGGTTGTAAAGGAAGGTGTATGAGTACAGATGTTTGACTAGGACTGGCAGTGACACTGAAATAAATTCACAATCAGCATGATGCAATAGATGTGTGGAAATTATGCTTATAAAATGGGTTATATTATGTAAATAATTAATCTAATCATCCTGTTTGTTTGTGATTAGTTTGTAATTTCTCCCTGCAGTGCACATCTACAGCAGCTGTGTGTCACATGCCTCTGATATGGACTGTGACATCACAATAACTCACAAAAATGATCACATGATCATTTGATATACAGTATTGTTACCATGTATTATTACTTACCTAATGTTCACATTGTTACAGGTACTAAAATGTTCTGAATCCAAGTCATATGATGATCAGTATAAATGTGCACCTTTGTAAGGACAGGCTGTCGGTGATTTGACAGTGATGGTGGTGACTTCCTGATGTTAAATGTGGGCTCTCACTCTCATTCTATTTTGACTAATGATGTATGATAAAGTGAGGGGCCTAAACTAAATGGTCAGATGGCATCATCAGCGTTGGCCTACAAACAGAGGAGTGACTTAGAAAAGCCAACTGAATTTAAAAGGCACCAATTTGAGGTTTATTATACTCCATGCTCCAACTCTGCTTTGTATTTGATTTCTACGTTAATTGCTGAGTCAGTGAGGTAACTGACTGTATTTCATCTGACATGAAAGGTTTCCCAAAAGAGCCTGGCTGCTTTTCAACTTCTATTTTCCATGACAAGTCCACTTACAATTTAAGCACGCTGCCATTACAACATAAAAGCACACCATTAAGAAAGATGCATCGACCTGCACCAAACAATTTGTTTCCCTGAACAATTACATCACGTACTTCTCTGATCCATTTACAAATACAGTCAAGTTACTGTTCTTTGTTTAAAGCACTGCACTGTTCAAACATCTGACCAGTGTTTGCACTGCAGGATTCCTTCTCTGAACAACGACGTTAAGTTTCCAAAGCACTTGAAACACAGGTAGTTTTTCTCATCCTGAATTCTTTATTTCTACTCACACTGTACTCCAGTTGGGCAAGATCTCCTGGTTCCAGGTCTGGGCGGCCGTGCCAATGCTCTCCTCAAGCTTACATCGATCCTCCAGCTGCTTTTTTCTCTTCTGAGCTTCCTTCAGCTCTACAGACAGGAGTGTGGAGAGAGGTGGTTAGATACAAAAGAGGGGGAAAACGACACCAGGCTAAACTAAACTGGTAGATGAAAATAAATGAAAGCAGTTTGGAAAGGCATCAGGGATAAAACTACGTTGTTTTTCAGTGGTGGATTTCACTGTTACGAAGACAATCATCTGAACCCTCTACAGGAACGTATGAAGGGACTTTGATTAGTTTGTTAAAGGAGCTCACCCCTCTTCTTGGCCTGGGCCACCATCTCTTCATACTGCTGTCTGTGTTTCTGTGCCTCATCAGCTGGCTTGGCAGGCAGATTCCTGGAACACACACACACACACACATCAGCATGAGCAAATGTGTGTCTTCTGAGCTTAAGTTGCGTTAGTTATTCATTGTGTGGTATAAAGAGGGGAAAACATACGTGGATAACTGACGCTGGTAACTTTTTACTTTTTCTTATGATGTAAACACACTGTGCTGTGCATGTTACACAGCTCTATAGCCTTTTTTCCTTTGATAAATCACTGTTGAGGGTTCATGGCAGGGTTGTCAGAGGGCTTCTTTAAGTAACTTGGCTGATAAGGTGCATTTAAGACCATGTCAATAAAAACTTATGGAGGTTAGACTCACTTGAATGGTGTCATTAAGTAAATATGTTGTTAGTTCTGACAAAACAGTCTCCCCTCAGGTTCTACTCAATGGATTCTGGAGCTGCCAATAATACTGTATCTCTAATGTGCTCAGATATAACAAAAATGAAAAAAAATGTAGGGTGTGTGTGTGTGTGTGTGTGTGTGTGTGTTTGTTTACATACGCGGGTCTGTCCTCCAGTATAAGTGCAGTGGTGGAGAGGGGCTCAAAGTCCAGGTTTTTCCTCACGCTCTGCCTGGGAGACGTCGGGTTGCCAGGTCCAGCTCTGCCACTCTTTGTTTCATATTCCTGACAACAAAACCACATCATTGAGAACAAGAAGCTAAAAACTACAGCTGGAATTTTACTGGAATCACAACAGTGTTAGAGGACAACACAGAGTGAAGAGCAGAGTAAATTAAGTTGGTGGCTTCAGGTCAAAATAGGAACAAAGCCAGAGAAAACGACTGCAGGGGCCACAGCTGACGTCCAAACTAAAGTTGTGATGTGACGCAGGCAGCGAGGAATCAGTGGGTGAGGAGAGGAAAAAAGGAAAGGAAATCATAAAGGCGCAGACTTAACATGCCTTTCTAGAAGGCGCAGATTTATCCGGTCGCCTCACTGTTGGTTCCCCAAAAATTCATTCAAATTTCAATGTGATTATTCATCTCGACAATGATAACACATTATGACATAATCAGCAGTTCTGCCAACTTTCACCTCCAGTTAGATAACTCCTTATCAGCTGAACAGGAAGATAACCAGCAGATCAAACAGCCTCTGTGTGTGCACACAGTGATACTGATACGTTCAGGAAATTTCACTTGAATCACTTTATAACATATGCAATGGCCTCCAAAGATTATGCATGACAACATATCACTTCCATCACCTTCCAGTGAGGCAGCAACACCTGTCCATCATGAAGGTGACACCTCCAACCTCACAAAATGTTCGAGAGCATCAAAGTATGATAGCCAAATGTCCTAAACCACACTGAGCAGTCCACAACAATAAAAGGTAAAGTTTCCAAGCAGAATTCGAAGTAAAATTCACAAAGGAAAACAAACAAATGGTCATGAAACTCAGTGAGGAGATACAGCATACATGGCTTTGGTATTCAGCCAGAACAGACTGTTTTGTGTGCTCACCTTTGGAAATGTGGAAAATTCACTCACCAAACAGAGCTTTAGAAACTGGAGGAACCTGGCTAGTCATTTAAAGGAAGAGTATTGAAGAGGAGCATTCAAAGAGAAGATATTTAAACATCCTACATGACTTACGTCATGATCAATTACCCCAGCAGTGAGATTTTAAATGATTTTTTTTCTTCATTACAAAATTTTGGCAAAGGTTGCCGCTTCTCATGCTGATACTAGAGCGATAAAGACTGACAGGGCTGACAGAACAGGTCTTCCCTGAAAAGACGGGCGTTTTCTGTATGAGGGAGAAGTAACACAGCCACACTCCTGATCTCCAGATTTAACAGGGAGTTTTTTCTGATCCTGAGAAAATAAAATAGAAAGATGTTTGTGTCGTTTATGGTTTTCTGTTCTAGTCTAAGTCTATTCAGAGCGGCAAACCTGCAGGTAACGGGAGAAAACACTAAAAGATTCAGAGGATTTAGTTGTGGTGGTCAGGGCTCTGTGTCTTTGATGATGCATCTCCCTCCACAAGGCAGAGGCTTGATAACATTTACACGGAGCAGCTTCTGGATCTCTGTGGAAACCTTGGGATTGCCCTTCGTCTGCAAGCAACTCTTCCAGTCACTGCTGCCTCTGGAGAGAGACATTTCTCAGCTTTAAAGCTCATCCAGCCCTCACTCTCAGGTCAAACATGTCCCAGAAAGACTCTCAGGAGCGGCTCTTATTTCAACAGAGCGAAGGTCTTTGGATCTGGAGGACAGAGAGGCAGCATTTTCACTAGCCAAGGCCTGTAAGCAGCTAAATGAATGCTCTGTGCTGACTTCATAATGTGAGGTACAAGCTTGAAGCTATGTTGTAATTTATTTAGGTTTTTTCATTCTGTATGTTTAAACTTTACAAGGTTTTCATTGTTCTTTATATATAAATTTTGAAAAAAAAAATCTTTGAACTTAAATAAATAAATAAAAAGTTCATTTCATATATTTTTTTCATTGGTGTTTATAACTTAATGTTGATGAACGCTGGTTTTGGTTGGGAATTTCTGCCTGGGGCCCAAACATACTCCAGAATCAACACTGCATAGAGAGAAAAGGAGAAATGTCTCAACAACCTTGTGATAATGCTCTTTTCCCCTCTGAGCATTTGTCAGCTGGTGTCTAATGAATCTACTCCACCACTGAGAGTGTGATAGGAGCCTATAGAAAGAGGGGGCCATGTGACTCTCCCTGTGTTACAGCCAAGGCCTCAGAGCAGTTTAACAAAAGGTCAGGTGTCAGCTGACTTACAGGTTGTGTGTCAGGTCTGCGAGGGAGCAGCTCAGAGCTTTAATCCAGGAGTCAGCATCAGAGAGCTGACAGACACAGATAGTTCAGGGAGGACCTTCAGAGGAGATGGGTGGAGGATACAACTAGTTAATTAGGAAGCTACAGTAAATAGGGCAAGTGTAATATGAGCACACACACACACAACCTACTCTATTTCCAAAATGGCCTCCAGTGTGCACTGAGCTGGTTAATAATGCAGCCTGAGAGCTGCAAGCAATCAGCTTAACACTGTGCTGCCAGAGGGACGTTCGCCACGACCCGCACAGGCCACAGCACACAGCAAAATCCATCCCTACGGCAGGAATGTGTGAGAACGCAACATCCATCACTGGTAGTGATGCAGGCCATGTTATCGATCCGTCTTTGTGCTGCTGCCCCACAGAGGCTGATCTCCATTAACTGAGGGACAAATAAAGGTAATTGAACACGACTGAAAGTATTCTTAAACGGACATCACAGAACAATAAAGGAGCGGAGAGACATGAAAGGTATAAGACTGCAATGAATTCACGATTCCAGTCATTACCATTGTTCAAATAACTGGCCAGAAAACTTTGTTCTTTACTAACTAAATGTGAAAAAAGTCATAAAAAGGAAAAAGCAGTAATAAGAGTAATAAGAGAGAGCTAAATGCTAAATATCAACATCCTGAAGTGCCCATAAGCACAATGCTAATATTCTGACGTTAACACGCAGCAAGGACACTTGTGTGACTAAATGTGCCCTAAAGGTAATTCATACACTCTTTAGGTTCCAAACAAAATTAACTATACATGAAATAGACAAAGTACACCAAGTCCAAAGAAAGTGAAAGAAACCATATCCAGCACTGGAAAAGAGGTCAAATGGACTCAACAAAAAGTAGCAGCCATCAACTTTTTATATATTGCAAATACTCAAATAATGGCCTAGCATTTTTTTAACCCACTTAATCAATAAACCCGCTGACCCTGAGGCCACTTATTTCAAAACTGTTCATTATTGCATGGGCCATAAGTATTTAAACCAGGTAAGACTCAATAAGTCTACATGTTCAACACACACCACTGCTGGCTTGACAATGTCACACATGCTACAATGACTCCTACAGCCAACAGATTTGAAGTATTTTTATTTTCCTTAAAACATAAATACCCTCTTACATATCAGTAATATATGAAAAACAGATTCCACTCAAATATATAAGGAAGTTGCTTATGTGCTAATGAAAGCAAAGAAACACAAAGGGAGCATGGAGACATAAGAGGAGAGAGGAAACAGATGACGGGGAAGCCTGAGAGCAGAAGGCCTACGACATCTGTTGAGGATTGGCATCAAGGGGAAGAAGTTTCCACAGGAGACAGACGCAAATGAGGGTAATGATGGGAGGGTGAGAGGGGAGGGTGGGGGGGTGCTAATGGAGGATGATTCCTCCACAGCCGGAGAATGGAGGAGATTGACGAGCAGCACCGACAGCTCTGACCTGAGTTCAGTGCAGCCAGAGGATGAGTCACTGTTACGCTTCCTCCATCTGTCTCTCCTTCCCTTACGCCCCTTGTGTTGAGGATTATAACCAGGCTGTAGGTTGTTACTCTCGTCGCTGTCTCATAAAAATGTCTCCTTTTCAAAGCATTCTCTGGTGTTTGTTGCTTGTGTGCAGCCTTTGGTTGCGTTACCTGAACGAACAGTGTTGAGTGTTTGTCTTGGCAGCGACGGGGCAGCGGGCACGGCCTAGAACTCGTCTTTGAAAGGAGTCGAATGGACACAATCGATATGAGCTAGCCTTTACTGAGCACCACTGACTTCCACACACTACAAGAGCACTTTACGCTGCTAAAGGAGAGGTTAAAATTAGATGGAGCCACACACTTTGTGCTATGCCTTCCTGTGTTCTGGAATCTCAGTTAACTTAAAGCTCACAGTTCAACATGACAGTCAGAAGAGACCAATACCAGTGAGATCTATGTCTATATTTATAACACACCTGTACAACCTGATCATCTTTAAGTTTATTAGAGGGTAGGGTTATTAAAAGCACCTTTCAACATAATGCACTGCATACAATGCCACTACAAACACCCTCAACACACTACAGTAGAATCATTACCTTTCACACAGTGTTCATAAAACCTGAAAAATGCTGTGATGTAAAAGTACAATACATGTCAAAGCTGTTGTATTGGATCACATTAGATTAGATTGTGGAGGTTCACGTAAAGAAGTGACTCATCCACGTATACTCACATATAGAATACATATTCACAAAACATGTAAATGATTGGCCAGGTTTATCTTTAGTGAGTGGTCACTGGACTGTAACATGCACATACTACTGCTTGGTTTATTAAAAAACTAAGTGTAACCAAGGGAACAGCTGCAGGTCAGTGGAAAAGGTTAGTCCGAGTTTCAAACCCTGAGAATGGATACTGCAAACAGAGATAGAGATAGAGATAGAAACAGAGAGAGAGAGAGAGACAGGTTGTGTGGAAGGAGGGAGGGCAGTCTGGCATCTGTTCAGCAGCACTGCAGGTGATACCAACAAGGTGAAACAAGACAGGGTGTGTGTGTGAAGCTGTGCTGAAAGAAGTGTGCGGATGGGGAGGTGTGTGCGGATGTGATTGTGGAAAACGTGGAGCTCTCTAAACCATTTCTAGCTCCCTGTTGTCTCACATTGCAAAATAAAGTGGCATTTTCCAGAATTGCTATTTGGAAACATACCCTGGTAACTCCTAATGGCCTTTACAGCATAAAACTACAGACGCTGAGAGACTGGGTTGTTATTTTCTGTTTGTAGCATCACACCATGTGGCCCCTCACAGTTATACTAAAGTGTGATTATGGTAAAAAAACTGAGAAGGTTATTTAAATGTGTTAAAAAAGGAGCATAGCAGGCTTTAATAGACATAAATAAATGGAAAAGCTGGATTAATAACTATGCGTCTTATCTTCAAGAAAACCCCACTGGCTTCTTCAATAATCTATCAATAAGCAGCAAGATGAAAGGCCACGGCAGGGTGCTCAGCCTGGTTTCCCTGCATGCCGTGCTCGCTGCTTTTAATTGGAAGCTGCTTGAGGCGGCCCCACAGTGTTTTCCAAAGCCCAGCGAGGCCAGAACAAAGCGTGAATGAGTCAGATGGCTACATTGTGCTACATTGGTCGGCTTGTTTGGTAGTTACTGTGGGACAGAATACAGGTTCACTGATCGGAACGGTTCAAGTTCCATCACAGTTCCATTTAGTTGTCTGTTTTTTACAGATTTGCAGACTTTTTCCCCATTTGTGATACAAGCTTATTCATTTACATTTACATTTGTGCACACTAATACTTGAAATATTACAATAACATTAAAGAAATACTCAGATCCATAAAAAGATACTGCTTAATACTCCTATAATACTCCTACCTATATTCTGTGCACTAAAAATTTTCCAAGTTCGTGGCGCTGGAATTTGCATGGGTGGGGGCTGATTTCTAAACAAAAATAACTATACAGCTCAGAGTGGTGGAAAGTTCAACTTAGGAACAATTAACTACCTTTACATCCTTAAAGACACGACTTTTATTATCGATGTAATGCCGGCTGTTGTGTCAGCTGTTGTTATACCTGGTTAATCACGGTGACAGAGAACAATGATTTAATGTGTGTGTGCTATGTTTTGGTAATGATCTGGCAGTTTTGTTGAGACCAAATGAAGAAAACTTAAAATATCCAGACATACAGAGGGAACCATGAGCACTTGCTCCAAATGCTCAGACATAAACCAGCAATCTGAGGTTTGAAATGTCTCAATGATATTTTCACTGGAAAGCGGAGAGAGTCCCACTGATTTAATCTGTCACATGAGCTCCGTGTTTCCTTAAATGCATCAGTGATAACAGCAGGAGATCCCTTGACGTGCTCCACCAGTCAAAATAGAAAAAGAGATGCCGCTGTCACACCAGTGCACATGCTTCTATTGTGCTAAGTTGAAGGTTACAGATCAAGTTACATGCAGTGAAGCTGGCTCATCTCCTGAGTGGACATTAATCCATCAACACAACCAGGAAACGGAACATTTGGAATTTGGTCCTTTCAGAGAGAGAGAGAGAGAGAGAGAGACATGCCGACTATGAGACTATGATCATCATCACCCCCCCTCCACCACAGCTACACTGAAGCACAGAGCTACAATAAGCTCAAAGAGGCTATTATGTGAAACCCGAGCATCCTCTTCCTCTGCTGCCTCCGTTTCACGCTCTGACTGCCAATGCCCTCTGATTCTGCCGGACAAGGAGAGAGGCAGCGGGTCGGCGAGCTCACCCACTTGTCCTCACCACGCAAATGCTCACTCACCATGAACGCTGCAATTCTTTACTGACAAGCCAGTCCTCCAGCGGGGGTTAGTTTCCAAAACCTAGCCTAGCGTCATTGCTGCTCCTGAGGTCTCCCACCTGGCAACGAGGAAGCCAAGAGCGAGAGGACGAGGAAGAGGAGACGGCGAAACCCAAAAAAAAAAGAAAAGAAAAAAAGTAGGAGGACAGAGGGGCACAGTTCAGCTGCTGACGGAGGGACACACCCCGCATTGGAAGTGATGCAGCAGCAGCATGATGCCCCTCTAGCCCCCCCTCTCTAACCCCACTCTATCTGACAGTGACGCTACACTGAGCGGCTCTACTGCTACTGCTGTGTGTGTGTGCGCGCGTCAGCAAATCAGCAGCGCCGTGAGTTATTAGTCACCATCGCTGCACTGAAAGGAGCTCTGCGATCGGCTGTGGCCCGGCAGCCGTTCTAATCGAGCCCAGAGAAACGGATCAGGTTTCAGCCGCCGAGCACTCTGCTTTCAAAACCCAGCTGGAAGTGAACGAGCAGCCTCTGCTGAAGTGCCGAAACCAGTTACACATCAGGCACTCTGTGAGGAAAGCCGTTCCCTGCACACTGAATAATTCTGTCTATACAGAGCTGCAGTTGTTGCCAGAAGACACAGGAATCAGACTGGTTTTGGCAATATGACAACACAACATGTAAAGTGAAATGTATTCAGTAAATAAAGATGCTATAGCATTTATACCTTTAAAATCCATTACATCTGTTTCACATCTGTGAGCATGAGGACTTCCTCATGGCCAGTTTGGCTGTTCTATTCACAGCCTCTCGGTAGATTTCAAAGAAAATTGTTTGCATCTCTATACATTCGTGATGGTACTGCAAATACAATGACATTTGCTGCAATAGAGAATTTATTCATATTGCCTGCTCATAACTGATAGTGTCACCCAGAGACAAGTGAGCAGAGTAAAAGTTTTGTGGTCAACTGAGTTTCTATAGCTCCGGATGAGAAAGTGAAACCAAAGAGTTTTGCATAGTTTCCATTGCATTATTACGTCACATTTTTCAGTATGCCCCAGTATATAACACATCTAAACTTAAACAGGCCTGGATAAGCAGCAGAAAATCATTGGATTAACCAACCGATTCATGTTTCGTCCATTTAAGATTCTGCCACACTTCCTATCGTGAGTAACTAGCAGGAGTGACTGTTTGCTGCAGTCCTGTGTGCTCGAGCATCAGACACACACACACACACACACACACACACACACACACTTGAATAAAAAAGGAATTCATATGCTTCAGATCCAACAGTCACAATGTGATTTTGAGGCTTCACAGGTTATAAAACAATTTCCTAAACAATTTCTCAGACTCAGGCCAATGAAAGGCATAGAAAAGTTTGATTCACAGCGTTGCTCTCAAAGGAGAAAAGTTGCTGGTGGTAATAGCACACAGTGTGACAGTGCGTTTCCTAGCAGCTGAACAATATCCTAGACAAATAAACCTCCCCCCACCACACGCACACACACGCACACACGCGCACGCGCGCGCGCACACACACACACACACACACACACAGAGTTTACTGCCTTTGAAGAGCAGCACCAGTGGCAAGACAAAAGCTTGAAAGCCTAGCCTTGT
>JBAJHX010000042.1:14753641-14764753 GCA_037176925.1 Amniataba percoides | reverse complement strand
AGCTGTCGACAGAACAACAGGCAGGTGAGACTAGAAACAGGTGAGCGTCAGGTAGTGCCCCTGGGTAATTCTGTTTATTTAGGGCCATTATGAATAGCTAACAACACCAGCAGCTTGTACAAAGTGCCAGTGTGCAAGAAAAAGCCATGGTACACCAAAGAGTAAAATTTTGAAACACTGGTAGTGTACAGCAGTGAGTACTGAACAGTACCACCATACTTTGAGCACTGGCATCTAATGAGAGACAACAAGAATCAGACCCATAAAAGCAACTTAGCCAAGGAAATATAGGCCTACATATGAACAATTTGGGATTTTATTTAGGATCATTTTAATTTTACAATTTTAAGAAATGCAAAATTCAAATGCTGATTTGCTTTCAATGAAGCATTCAAATGTATAGTGCCTCATTTCAAAAGCAAAAAAAGATGCAAGGTGGCACGGTTATGTGCATAAAACACAACTGTCCTACTGAAAAGTCAGTTGGACACCCTACAGCTATGTATGTGCTGTATATCTTGCCACTTTGTCTAATGTTATCTACACCGTTAATGATCTACAATATACCATAGCGCAAATACACAGTCTGTGGCTGATTATTCAATCAAGTATTACAGTCAGTAAAATACATTTCACTTTGGGTCACTTAATATTTGTCTATAGACCATTTGTGTGGCTACGTGAGAGAGTGCTGCTGCATATAAGTTACCTGGTAAGACAAGTATGCCTCAGTAAAAGATAAGAAGGCATCGGGTAAGTATTGCAGAGGGGCTGGGCATTTACTTGGTCCAAAAGAGGAAATGTAGTTTTTTCATTTCCTTCCTGCCATCCTTTGTTTCATAAACCAGCTGTACTACTCTGTAGTTTGCCTGCAATTTGTGGCATTTACATTTAGGCTATGGCTGTTATGTGTTGGTAACTCTGGCTGATAATGAGTTGAATTTACAGTATTGCTTTGTAGCCAAGATAAAATATGCTCATATTTCATATTTCCTGTTTATATGGCACTATATATGGTTAGTGTCTGTGTTGATCAATTGTGGTGTTAATGTTTGGTAAAGAGTTGAACAGCCACTATCTATCTCACCACAATCATCATACTTTGGTTCAAGTACAGTTTTTCAACACAAACAGCACATTACAGGTGAGGTCCATTACAGTTCCACAGTGATGGAAGCAGGCAGGGGCTGTGGTTACTCTGTCTTGTCAATGTATTTATCAGGCATGTTACAGCTACTGCAGACCAGCCCATGGTATTCAAGCAGTGTTATTAATGTCACAAGTGAGCTGACTTTTTACAAGACATGTTCTCACCTTTCTTGTCTTTACTGCTCTGTGCCAGAACAGTTATGTACAGTATATTTAGTTGTAGTCACTACTAGAGAGTTCAAGTGAACAAACATTTTTGAAAACAGTTTTACCTGTACACTGAGATCCAGGGAAAAGAGGGGAACAGAGTGTGTTCTGCCACCAGCACTCATCTTGCTGGTTACCAGTTCCCCCCTGTCCACTTACATTTAACAGAGGGAACTAAACAAGAAAAATGAGAAGTGGTTAGTGTATTTCAACAAACAGCTGCTTGAGATGTCACAGGTGGAAGCCATTTTACAGCTGATGGCAGATTATAAAATACTGTATGGTTAGACCAATATTTTATACAGTTCTCTAGCACAGTGGTCACAACATATTGATAATTCTAGGAGATCAGAAATCCTTACCTCTGGCATATCTCCAACAAAGTCATAAGCAATCCCATACTTGGGGATTTGACCTGCTGGTGCACATAAGCAGGACTGTTTTTCTCCAGAAGATTCCTCCTTCAGAATCTTGCCGACTGAGACATCAGTCTGTCCACCTGCAGTTGATGCAGATGCTGCCGTTTTGCAGTCTAAGCAAATCTCTTGTTCAGCGATTGGCAGGAGGGTACTGGAACCCTCCTGTGAATCCAGAGAGGTCTGGGCACTCTTTTCCATGCCAGACTTCTTTAATCTGGGTAAAAATTTACCAGATTCCAGTTCTGACTTCCCATAATAGGGGCCCTCACATTCTGCATCCTCCTCCAGAGGTTTGAGGTCTGCCTGAGGATCATCAAAGACGTCCACCGGCGCCAGGACGGGAAAACTCATCTCCTCTTTGTCAGTCTCAGCCTCTGAATCACTCACTCCACCAGGAGACAACTCTGAGGCCGATATTGGTCGGAAATGAGTCCTGGGGGAAATGCGAATGGCCCTGTACTGAGTCCGGTTGATGCCATAAATTCGTGGGTGGAAGGCTTCGTTCTCAGAGTCTGAGCAGAGGATGGATTTGGGCTTAAACCCTGGACTGAATGAAGCCATGTCCTCAGGCTCAAAAGAACACTCAACATGGAGGACTTGAGAGAAGGGATTGTTCAGGTTGAAGGATGCAAACGGGTATTCTAAACCTTGCTCCTCACTGTGCAAGCCTCCGTAAGATCCAAGCAAATCTTCATGGAAGATGAAAGAAAATCCCTTAGTCAATCCATCTCCGCCTCCTCTAATGGCCTGGTCACTCTGCCCAAAGGATACAAGAGGCCTCCACAGGGGCCTGTGTCCAGGGGCAAAGCAGCTGCCAGTGTTCATGAATACATCTGTGCCAGTGATGGTGAGCATGTCTGAGCTAGAGGCAGAGGCAGAGGCAGAAGCAGCTGCAGCGGCACACTGTAGCAGGCTATCTTGGGTGTCACTTTGCGGCAGGACAGCCCAATTCTTATCACCACTTAGTGTCTTCAACTCTCCATACACTCCTCCTAGAATGAATGATGTACTCTCCTTGTCAGAGCTCAAGTCCCAGGGCTTGGACGGAGTCATGTAATCCCCAGCACCATCTACCTTGGAGAGTTTGTTTTTGGCTAAGTCCTGTTCTTCTTTCTTCCCTTCCCAAAGGTGATACTCTGACCTCTGCACTGCTTTCTTCTGAGGTCCCTGAATTGGAACTCCTTTTGCCTGCACCTCCAGACAGCTGCAGCAGTAACCGCTTGACTCATCTAAGAATAGCCCCTCGCTTGGTTGTTCTGCGCCTTGCCGTGACATTACAGATTTGTCATCTCCTATTGCCGTCCAAATGTCCTTTATTATCCCTGAGCTGTAGTCATCACTGTGTTGGTTTGTGTTGTCTGAAAACATGCCAGTGCTGTACTGTTTACTATCATCCACTTCCAATGCTATACCACAAATGGACTCCAATTTAGATTTTTTGATGAAGGTTTGACTGGATGCTGTACTAACACTGACTTCCTTACTCTTGCGAACAGAGTTTTCTTGCAAGAAGTCCAAGATTTCATCCTCCAGATATGTACCAGAGAGAGGAGGGATTATACAATCAATCTCTTCATTGCCAATATGAGCAGCATCCTCTGTTGGGGCATTTCCTTGCTCGTTGTCTGAACGAGTCTCCTCTGAATGTGACCACGGACTGCAAGTTCGTGTTGAAAGATTAGAACAGTGTTCAGTTTCATCAAAGGCACTATTTTTGGTCCATATTAGCAAACGAGACTGTTTATTAGAATGTGGGTCGAGACAGCTACTAGAATCTGTGTTGTTTTCGTGACCAACAGCGAGTGAGTCGCGGGGAAAAGGAAAAGTGGGGCTGTCATACTGCAGCTCAAACAGAGAGAAGCAGGATGAGTTCAAACCAGATGGTTCACTGGTGGCTTCAGGAACAGGTGGCTCCTCCACATTTCCAGATAGTTTGCTCAGGGTAAATGAAACACTATCAAGAAGGGGGGAGAGTCGAATGGGAGAGTCTCCTACGAAGCTTTCCCCATCTATATCCTCTGAAGTAGATGGTGAATAACATTCCCATACGTGAGCAATGTTTTCCGTTAAGAATCCAACAGATCCCGAAGCTTCCTGTGAGTCTGCCCGTATTGCACTTTTCCCTTGCTGCTCAAGGTCATCTAACACTAAACAACATTCTGCCTCAACATCTCTTTGCTCTTTGCTTTTTTGTCGAATCATGCTTAGGATCCGACTCTCTTGTATAGAGTCTGAGGCACTAGTATCCAATATGGATTGATAAATATCAACTTCATAGAAGTGAGTGAATTCAGACAGATGCTTGTCATCTAAATTTCTACTATCCTCTGGCTGAGGCCAGCTTGAGGTCCCAGTGAGTTCAGCAGTTTCATCTTCTGCTTCGCCAGGCCCCTCCACAAAGTGCCCATCCACAAAAGAGCCTGCTGCCAGGTATGCTCTCTGGTAGCTCTCGTTTGCAATGCAGATTCCCTGGATTCTCTCCGGCAGCCTCTCTATGTCAGTTGACAAAGCAAAGCCATCAGGAGAGTCTACCTTGCTTCGATATTTTGTTTCCAGCTTGCTTTGTCTGCTGCTGAAAGGTACAAAATACTCTGTGATGGGCTCAGTGTACCAAAGTGGCTCTTCCATGTATTCCTTTCTGTTTCTGGCCTCAACTCCGGACTCTTTTGCTTCCTTCCAGCCTGGATCTTTACGAATCTCCTTCAGCGGTCTCTTCCCCTTTTTGTAAAGCTGTGGTTGTTTGGTAGCACCTCCAGTGGCACTGCTACTGCTCCCTCCTGCGTTCCTACGCTCCTCTTTGTCTATTACCTTCACCTGCAGCTTCACCTGTCCACTGTTGCGTGTTCTCTTATTCTTCGCAGCCTCCCTGGATTTGTGCCTAACTCTAACTACCTTGCTTCTGGACGACTTAGAGTCACCCTGGTTCCCACTTGAGCTTGAGCCTGCCTCACTAGAGCCAGAAGACCAGGACCTGGGTCTGTATTTGCCCTCAGATCTGTGTCTCATCTGTCTCTTTGGGTGGACGGTAGACTTTTCCTCCACTGCTGCACCCCCATGGTATCGGTTTTCTTTCTCCTTCTTGCTTCGTCGTTGCTGGCCTCTCTCGTTGGTCACAGTAGTGATGGTACCACATGCTTCGAGGTTTCGCTCCTTTACAGCCTCACCTTCACTGTTGCAATCTTTTGGAGAGGAGGTGTCGGTGCTGGTCTGTGGGGCTGCAGAGGATGATGAACTTGAGTATGCGCAGGCCTTAGCCTTGTTCCACACCGTCATGATCTCTTGGAGACAAACAGGTTTCTCTGACAAAGGAGGAAAGGCTTCATAATACCTGCAATAACAGACAGACAGAAAACTTTAGTTGAATCCATTCATAGCATGGGAGGTGGGTGTGTTTTGCAGCTACTTTTTGTAAGCACACATATACATAGGTACACAATATCCATGATGTAGCTTACATTTCCACCTGGTCCTTTGAAGAGGGGGACTCAGCTCGCTCTGGAGACTGAGAGCCATCTGATTTCTTTTGAATCTGTTTTTCTTCTAAAAGACATAGAACATTAGGAAATCTTATTAGTGCAGTCATACTTTATCTTTTTCTATTCTTTAATCAAAAACATTATGAACATGAAAATGAAGGGTAATAACCAAACCTTTCTGTTTGTTTTGGATGTCCTTTAGTTTCGAGCAAAGCTCTTCAACCAGGCTCTCAATTCCAGAGTTCTGCAAAAATGAGAAAGAGAAGGAACAGATTTTTGACACAAACTTTGTACTATGAATGGCCTATGTCAGTTTCATTACATTCAAAAAGACTTGTGAATGTGACAAACAAAACTTTAAGTGTGACCAGTAGTTAGAGTTGGTTTGAGCAAATTCCACCAACAAACATATCTGACAAAAGGTTGTATGTTTCTGTTTTTTAACTTTTTTTAAACTCTGTTCAAACAAATCTGAGGACTTTGTCAAAAGTCTAATCAAATGGATTTTTTTTTCCCAACAACAAAAAAAAACACGATGACTGACGAGATCCCTAGGTAAGAATGTAGAGTTCCAAAAAGCTACTTTGACAACCCATGTGACCCAAAAGAAACAATGGAAGGCACAGGGTTGACGCAAGTCAAGCCAGCTGACTTATGTGAGCTTAGGCATGCTTGGCCATGACTGTGCTATATTTAGCTATGGTGCAGAAATGCTTTCAAAAAAACAAAAATAAAAAGGGCTGAGCTGTGATACGAGTGATTGCCTTGCAATGTTCTGAGAACCTGAACATTTACTACATATCCTGGTTTACTTAATGCCTTCTACTGAAAATAATACGTAAAAAACAACAGGCGTTTGAGATAAACAAGACAGCCATGTTGAACTGCTTACTCAGACCAAGTAGGCACTGCTGAAGCTAATATCCTCAAACAAATCACTACATAACTGCTCATCATACCAGTCCTGCTACACTATTTAGTACACTCATTTCCTGTTCACTCTTCCAGAAAATAGTATGCCTTACCATGCCACCTAACGAAAAGAAAAGCAAAGTTTTCTCCCTGTGTTTCCTCTTGCATCATTGTGCTAATGCTGGTCAGCTGACAGCAGACTGACTCTGCTGTTCACTGCTGCAATCCTGTGCAGCATGTGCTGGTTAAAAAATAGACCGCAGAGTCCAGTCCCCCGAGAGGAGCTCAACACTCCTCCTCTTGCCTTGCAGACCCTTGCACTTTCAAACTACCTTCATCATTACAACCTTTCCAATTAAACTAACTGAGGGCATGGCCATGTGGTGATGATAAATGTATGGTGAAGATCTTGCCTCATTTATTGCTTTAGCCTCCTACAGACATAGTTTCAGTGTCTAATCACTGTGATTCATGCAATTAATATCCGCATGACTGCACCTGAACAACCACAGTAAAGAATTCCTGACATAATTAAACTGATGACACCCTCGCTCCTTCTGTTTTCAGAATGATTTTCATTCAAAAGATTCATAAAAGACAGAGCAGGTTAAACCTTTCCTGCTTCAATTCATGACTAGACTGGTTTGCATTCCTCCGGAGTGAAAATGATTGAAGCTGATGACTGTTTTACACAACAGAAAACGAAAACTTAGCTGCTTACACTGCTTGTCATAAACATGACGAAAATGACAGGATTACAACAGTCAGGCTATATGACAATGACGCTTACTTCATCAGATGCAGAGCGGAGGCATTGCACAGCAGCTTGCTTCTTCATTTCCTCAAGACTCAGGTCGGTCCCTCCCTTCTTTTTACTCTTGCCCCATTTCTTACCAGCTCCCTTCTCCCAGCCCAAGAAGATGTCATTTTCCTATCAGACACAAACCACGATAAATCAGTTACAACAGACATACTTGTGTTAAACAGTAAAAGAAAACCAACACTTAACTTGAAATGAATGTCTTCAAAGTCATATACATTATCTTAAATTTCTAAATAAAATGCAATGCCTTCTCATTTAACAATAATTTTTTCTAAGCTTTTTGACAGTCTTGAAGATTGTGGGAGCCCACCTGGTCCTGCAGGTCGTAGTCATAACTGTCATGCAGAAGAAGGCTGAGGACATAGCGGGTGTAAATCATGGCATCAATCCCGCACTTCTCAAGCTCCTGGCCAAGCCAGCTTTGTACTGGACCCAGTGACTGGAGCAAGGACATCTCTGAGACAGGCAGGGGGCCCACAAGGGGGTAGGGGCAAGAGAGGTTTTCAGGAGGAGCAGGACCGTCTGAATCGGTGCTCACTGGACGCATGGGACCTCAGGTGTTGGCCATTCTCAGGTAAAGCAGCATTGTGACGGGAAGTTACTATCGGGTGGTCAATAGAGAGGGGTGCAGAAGATGAGGCAGAACTGAGGGAAGAGGGGGCAGTCACTACAGCAGGACGCACTGAAGGGGCTCTACATGGGGAGGCATTTAGGATGTTTTTTTTTGTTTTTTTTATTGCTTTGAGCAAAAAAGGGGGATTTTACTCGTCAGGCATGGCTTATGCTGCTGATAGATCTCAGCTCCTGAGCAAAACACGGGACGTGTTTGCATCTCAGTCGGAAGGGTCCATTTTGGGACTATGTCTTACTTCACCGGCACAACCTGAAACAGAACAAGCATGCATCAGTTTTTCTGAAATATTTTCAATGTTGGATGCAAGCATTGGAAGAAAAAAAACAGATAGTCAAAGACCTTATTCATCCACCCACTAGTGCCAATCTGCAAAAAACAAGGTCCCTTTATATATAAAAAAAAAATGGGTGAAAGCATGTTGTGCTTTTAGAAATGAAAATAATACATTTTTAGATATTCTGATATTCCAAATTTGTATAATTATCAGAATCGCTTTTTTTTCTTTATCAACCTGCTGACAAAGTAAATGCATTTTAAATTGTGTTACTATGACTCTGGTCCAGCAGCCTCTGTTTGTAGTGAGCACTCAGTAGTCCTGCTCAGTGTCCTGAACACAGCACTACCTGATTGGTTACAGGTCATGAGTAATAGCCTATCAACACTGAAAAATACAGGCAAAGAATGCATTTGCAGACCAGAGCTGCTGCCCTGAGCGAGCATAGTTGTGCTTCGGAGGTAAGGCAGGAGATACTGTTGATGTTGCACTAAACATCACAATATTGTGTTTATTTCTATGACAACAAGCATTCAGAGTTCCCTGTTAGACATCTAAAAATGGCCCAAGGCACAGCCAACTTTAAAATCAGTCGCTCTCCCAGTCCCTGAATAATGCAGTTTGTTGTAGTGATATCCATTAAATAAAAACAATGCAACTACTCTAAACCACCCTCGTCTAGCGAGTGTGTCTTTACTCAAGTCTCTGCAATTCACAAGAAGCAAACTTACTTTGTGTGCTGTCTGAGCCACAATGTAGTGCTGCTGAATTGGTAAAGGTAGTTATGGACAAGGACTTTTAGAGAGAGACTCCAATTTTAATACGGTTTAATACAGTAAATTGTTTTTTTTTGTCCTGTAAACCCTTGGGGAACTGTGTTTACATATTCATTGTAAACATATATACTTACATATAACTATATGAGGAATGCTGCTGGGTACTCCCTTCCCAATTTAATATCAAATCATTTCAAAATAAATGTATATTGGTTCCTGATATTGAGTATCAGCCTCCTTGATAAGATAAGAAAAAACCCTACCAGAGGCTTGGCTTCAGACCGTGATAATATACATTTTTCTGAAAGCACATCACATCTCTCACCGTAATGTGAACATGTGACAAATGTCCAAGTTATTCAAGCATTGTGCAATGACCCTTCTCTTAAATAAAGCCAATGTAGCACAAGAAAAAAAGTGATGGGAGAAGTGGTCATGGCCAGTCATTATGAAACACCTGACTGATAGCAAGACTTTGAAATACAGGAAGCAACACTTTACTTCTATTTATCATCCCTCAAATACAATCACACACAGTAAGGCATGACAGCTGAAATGTGGGTGATGTGTACTGGATAAGTGCCCGTGAACTAAACTGCAGCAGCTGAGTGTGAGAGTGTGTGCAACGGGAAAGGAGACGCTTAAAGTGTTTCATATGGCAGCAGGAGGATTAGGGACCCGACGTGAAGAGCAAATGGAGGCTGCACCGATTTGATTGGTTAGCCCGGCCGTCACTCAACAGTGGCACATTACACTGTGGGTTAGTTAGAGACATCAATAGGGCAACATAAGAGGCTTTGCAGTGTGCAGCCACACTAATACAAGAGCCAAACCGTTTGAATAGTAGAATTACCTCTGTGACAGATAAATAAATAGATTAAAAGGTTAGCTACACTGGCTAATCGATAGTAGCTAAAAATGGCTGACCAGTGTCTACAGCCCAGCTGTTTCTTGTACGCACACTAGCCCCGGCTGCACTGCACACAAGCCAACTTTACCGCACAGTCCATTATTTGAGAGATTTACTTTGACAAAAGGAGCGCAAGCGGGTAGCTGCTTTGCTGCAACACATATTTGTGTTGTGCAATTGTGTGTGACATTACTGCTGAGAGCCCGACTGCGGCAGTACACAAACAGAAAAGATATCTCAGATTTTGTCCTAATGTCATTGACATTTTATACTTTAAGAACAGTTGATTTAGTGACAGATGAAGTTGACTTGCTAATAGGAGGCTGACTTTTGGTGTTAGTGTTGGTTAGCTATCGTCAGTCTGCAGTCAAACGGCAAGGTTAGCCAGACCACCGACCTTTAACGATAGCTAATGGGCTAACTTAGCCAAGTTAGCGACAGAGAGCCGCTCGCCTCCTTACATTGTATTACATTATTTTATTTTGTTTTTACGCTTCCCTGTCATTCAAGCGAGGCAGGCCAGCTTAATGAATTTACTCGCTCCGTCTCCCATGAAGACCAGTTTTGGCAACTACATGTCGCAGCCTGTGCAGGGTGACATTACGGAGCCCCGTCGGCTCTCCATTAAATAATAGTTGGTTAGTTGGCGTTAGCGAACAGCAACAAGCGAGTGTTAGGCCACGTCTAAACTTTCAGTCGGAAGCGAAGCGGTCACAAAATGGCCAACAGTCAACACAAAACTGCGGCGACTCAAACTGAAACTAACGCTCGGCTTGTTGTTGTGACCGGGGAGAGGAGGAGCGGCTACCCCGGCTGGCTACCACAGCGCTGTCAGACGTTTTACCTTCAGAAATGTACGCCATATCGTCACACAGCGAAACAGCGTTAAGCGGACTAAACACTGAGCGCTGAAAGCAAAGGCCCCGGTGAGGACAGAGGGGTCCCGGCCGGTTCACTCACCTGCCGCGGGCCGAAGTGAAGCGGAGCGGCAAAAGGGGAGCGGCTACTTCTCTCCCGCTGCCGTTCCGAGCTCAAGCTCTGGAATCCGCTGCGGTAGCATCGCGTATCATGGACGCCGACAGAAATGGCGCTGTTTTCACGTCCACTGCCTCTTCAACAGCGCCGAGGAAACCGGCGACATTCCGGCTCTGGCAGGAGGGAAGGTCACTCCTCGGTGACGCCGCGCACGGAGAGCCACAATGTCCGCCGCCGAGGACGCAGCTTCTTTTCAGTGAAGGACTCCTGAATGCGCCACCATCCGCGTTCGTATCCAGGCAACGAGGCAAACGTCTGCCGTCCAGTTCACGTAGATTTGATTCCTCCGCTTGGGTATTGCATCAGATACACAACTAGTACGCTCACCATTTACACCCGAGCTACAGTGAAACGATGAGTGGCACTGAGCAGATTACATCGGAAGTTAAACGCACCATTAAAACCTCCTGAGAACCGAAGAAAAAAGTGTCTAACAATTTATGTTTTTGTGTGATTTCCTGTCTATTTGGGCCAAAAAAAAACACCTTACAATTTTC
>JBAJHX010000042.1:14720016-14732308 GCA_037176925.1 Amniataba percoides | reverse complement strand
ATGTCAGTTAAATTTCATAATATCATCTCAACAGTGGAAGTTACTATTTTAAGAGCAGCTGTGCAGGTTAAAACTTGACTGTTGTGTTTCAAACAGAGTAATCATAGCGAACAGAAATCGAGCCCCTTTAATACTCTTTAATAAAATAACCGTACAAAGTACAACTTTTAGAAAATCCTATAGTAATGAGCCAACAACCAGCCATCTCAGTCTGGCTGCTTATGAGAACATTTTCTCCACTAAACTCTACAAATGAACAGGATCAAACGGTGGTTTCCGTTTGCTGCCGTCACTCTGTTGACAACATTTGTGCACAAGCGTCTTTGTGGACTTTGTGCATCAGACTCACCCACTGAGAAGACCCTCTGGAGGAGGTGGTGCTGTGTTTGTCCATGTCTGCCTCCTCGGAGTCAATGTGGGGAACCTCGTAGATCACCCTGGCTGCTTGTGCTGACACACAGACACAAATAATTAATAGGAACTCATGAAATGTTGTAATGAAGACATATGGAAGCAGCTCAGTTAAGATTTATTAACTTAGATGAGTATGTACAGTCACCGCTGTTTGTCTCTACTTCTGTTTATTTCTGCTACAAGCACTAAGTTCCTTTTTCTACACCAACTGAATTACAAGAAGTACCGTTCATGTGCATGCATTTTCATTCATTTACACAGAGTGTACAACAAATAAACAGAAAATGTATCCGCTGTTGTTTTTTCTTTTTTTTATTGCTATCTGCCGAGTAATGTCAGTGCTGAGTGATTTCAATTACAGTCATGCCAGCTTTAAATGTTGGTCTTAGAGAAAAAATTGGAAAGTGCACACCCGGATGGCCACAGCCAAAATAAACAGCATTGCTGTTCATTAGACACAGTTCAAATAATTGAATCAAATAAGTGATTTTTTCATTCTTATACATGGATACATTTACAGGTGCTTAGACCTTTTTTTCAGTAATTAAGAAAAGCAGGATAATATACATTTATACAGAAAAGAAACAGTGGCGCCCCTGAATTTCTCAGATGAGGTGCTTTAAAATGCACCGCTGTGATGCCAGTATAAAAGTCAAAAGGTGATCATGTAACGTCTCAATGATTATCTGCTGTGTGCGCAGGTTTCATGTCATGTTGTGAGTTGATTTTTTTTTTTAAACTGATGGTAAATAAAGTTATGTTTTCTTGCTGAAGTTAAAATGAATATCTAACCCTACTGATGCAGAGGACAACAGGTACTGTCACTTTTTCCCCACTGATAATACAACTAGATGGATTCTGTGAATCCAACAGAATAGTAGCTTCATCAGGTCAGACACACCACGGCAAACTATCAGAAACCTGAAAAATATCAGAATCATCTTGAATGCCAGGTTTCTGTATGATCAAACCAAAATCAGGCTCTTAAACAGCAGATTAATGTAAACCTGCTCCTCAAGATCAAAAGCTTTATTTGAAATATCGCTCATGTTGGTCCTCTGCCACCATCAGTGATCTGGGTGTTCATCCATCCAACATTACACCCAACAACAGTCAGTTCACATTCACTTTGACTCTTCTGATTTTTGAGCAGCTAAAAAAAAGGCAAGCGCTAATGTATTCTGTTTATAGTGCTGTTATTAATTCATTGTTATCTTTTTGTATCGATAAATGTTGATCAGTGTCACTGAAACATGCCCTTCAGTCTCCTGCACAGTCCAACAATTCTCTCAACCAGCAATTTTTAACCGGGGCTAAACGGGAAGACTTTTTCTGCCCGGGCTCTGCTCACTTTGTTCAAAGCTGCTCTCATCCACATCTGCATGTTAACAGTGGGTCTGTGAATGGAGTCACTTGTGACAAACTAGAAGAGCATTATCACCTGACTGGCCTCTCTCAGCTCAGTGGAAAGCCTTTCAGCAGCTTTGAGCTCACTGTTTTACCTTTACAATCTTTGAGTTATATTCTCAACTCTGTCAACAGCATCTCCAGATACCAACTCTACAGTGCACCCGTGCAATAACCTGGCACCAAACAGCAGCCAGCGAGCAAACAGATGGTGCTCTGGGCGGGTGCAGGCACAAACGGGAACATATGAATGCACCATGAGGTTTAACATCACTTCCCTTTGTTCACTGTTTTCACTGTTATCTGCTTGAGATTTATATGATATATTTTACATTAATTAGTTAATTACAGTTATAATTAGTTATCTTTTAGATTTTTATGTTTAATATCTAACACTCTTGCCTATCGTTTCCTTTTGGATTAATTATGTTTTCTAAATGCTGTCTTTTAAATATTTGCAGCTCTGTATGTTTTGCTCACATTTTGAATGAAGTCAGCAACCATCCAGTCAGATTCTCCCCACCTCTGCAGTAAATCTAACTGAAACCTGTTTCTCAGGCCCAGTATTCAAAATTGACAGCTTGTTTTTCTTTCACTGCTTGTTGATTTCTCATTAAGAAGACAGGACAACATGTCACAGAGGAAACTGTGGTAGATTATCTGATCAGCCAAATGTACTGAGCTCACGAGAGCACTGAGCTGCTGTCATCTGTGCCTCTTGTCCAGTCTATTTATTCTGTGGCCCTCAAAAGCTCCATTAAATGAATATATGAATTACATTGTTTTTTTGTGCTTTGTGAACCACAAACATGGTGTAAAAATATCTGCAAAAAATATCTGCATGGCTGAACACATAAAGTAAGAAAATCAAAACATTTTTGTCATTCAGGTGAACTAACCATCTAATCTGCAGCAATGCATCAGCTGAGTGATGCTTGAATCATATGTTTAATTTTTTTGCTTGTACCTTGTCTCCTTCGCACGGCACAGAAACAGGCAAGAGTGACGAGGAGCAGCGGAGCCACGACAGCCAGGGAGATTATGATGGGAAGTGTCCTGTTGCCTTCTCCATGTTCTGAGATAAAGTGACATGATTACAAAGAAAATACAGATTGTTACAACTGTTTTTTTGTGTATTGTTACTGTAAGTTACAAATGTTTTATCACCTGTTTCTTCTGCTGTGTTCTCGTTTGTGTCGTCTCTGGTCATCACTGTGATCACAGTACCATTTCCTTCAATTATATGTAAAACTGGTATCTCCTCATTCACCCTGCAGGTGTATCTCCCTGAATCCTCTCTTGTGATGTTCGTAAAGGTCAAGTTCAAACAGTCAGACATTTCCTTTTTCAGAGATCCTTGAGAGTGATTCTTGATTAAAACCTCCTTTATCATTGTTTGATTTTTCATCCATTCAACTGTCGCTCTTTCAAACCCCCCTGTAATGCAGCAGGTGATGATCACTGTCTCCCCCTCTGTGACAGACAGATCAGGAGTCTGAGTCACAAATGTGCCTGATGGTGAGACACCTACAAAGAGAGTCAAGTCAGTTTTATTAACATGGCCATAATCACAAATCACAATTTGCCCTTGAAATTACAGTCTGTACAGCTTACATCCTCTGTCCTTAGACTGTCAACTCGGATGGACATTTACCACCAAAAAAAAGTGGGAAAAAAAGGGAGTGGTACAGGATGTGGTAATCCATCGCAAGTTCATCATTTCATCATTTCAGAAGTGAAATGTGGCCAGTTGCCAGTTTTTGTAACTTCTCAGTAAAACCAGAAATGATATAAATGGTTTAAAAATTCAGGTGATATTCAGATTAACTAAATAAATGAAACAGCACCAACAATGAAGAAGTGGTGGTTTCTTTTTAAAACTTCCCACTTCCAAACTATTTATAAGATTGAAGTACGTTGGTTCACATCACCAGATACTCCAAATCCTCTATGAAGAAGATGTGATATCAAGGATAAAGTTGTGATTTTACTTACTCCAAGACGAGAGCGCACAGAGAGAGGCGAGCAGCACACTGCTGAGCAGAAGCTTCATCTTTCCGCAGTGGTTCACCACTGACAACTGACACTCGTCTCTGTACATCTGCTTTAAGTCCTTCCCACACACACGCACACACTGAACATATTGGGCATCGTCTTTGTTGTGTTCCTCTGTATTTTCTGCAGAGAAGTGTGAAAACGCACACTCCTTCCTCCTTCAGACAGCAAGGGTTCTCACAGCGAAACTGCAAGTGAGATTCACAACTGTTTCCTCATTCAAAACTCGAATGCAGAAATACTGAAAAGAAATAGATGTTGAGGAGAGGAGCAGCGCTATCACTGTTTTCATTAAAGGGATGTTAACTGAACTGAGAATAATGGCAAAGTTGTCGTTACCTAGAAGTGTGTTTACTGTGAGGTGACATTTGGCCCGATGCCACCTCTGACTCTACACACAGATCTAGATCCAGATCTAGCTTCTAGCTTATATTTTAGTATTGTATAGTATTGTATATGAATATAATAACAAGTACTGGAGCATCCAAAAAGTGTAACTGCAGTATTACGCTGTGTTTTGGAGGTTAAAACATTATTCTGATGACAAACTTAACTTGACTTTCTTTGTGGAAACTGGTGCAGTTCACCTGCTGCTAAATAAACTGACTGTACCTTTGTCACAGATTGTTGTCTGTTATAGTGCAATACCACCAGGAGTCCTCAAATACAGAAGCACGGGTTGTAACTTACCTCTCACTTGAGACCCTCTAGTGTTGTACACCCAAACCTTGTTTACAGACTGCCCTCCTCAGAAAACAAATCAAGATATCTGCATGCACCACAAATATATTTTGTTATTTTATATTTTGGCAAATTTATACCACTATGATGTACAGGTTATCTAATCTGCACCCTGATCTGCATCTGTGCCCACAGACAGCTATCACTGGATTACACATCTGTTGCAGTGGTAGATATTATGCCTGCATAATGAGCTGACATCTCACAGCAGATGTCTGCACACAAACCAAAGATCACCTCCCGTCCATGACCTCTGCTAACAATGACTCTCTGTCTGCCAAGAGCTGTTACAGCTGAGACAGTCACTGATGAAACACAACTTAAATCTGTGAAAAACGTACTTCAGAGAAGAGTTCCCCCACACATGAAAACCTACTGGCCAGGTTAGACTGACTGAGTCACAGCTGTTAGGCCGATCCACCAGGCCCGAGTACACAGTGAGTGTACGTGTGTGTGTTCAGAGACAGAACTTCACCACTGGTTTCAAATCAGAGCTGTGAAAAGGATGATTATCTATGTCAGGGTGGCCAAACATGTAGATTTTAAAAGATACATTTCTGACATGGAGCGAGGTGTCATCCTGCCTGAAAGCAAAAACATCACCTGTGAGATCCAAACAAAGCCTTTATAAAGTTTTCAGGAAAGACTTTGTGATAAATTTGTAAAAAAAAGTTTTTTGTAGCTCTACTCTTTGTCCATATAAACAGACGTTTGACTGGAGTGTAAGTCTGCGTTGTGTTTGTTGGAGAGCAGGCCAGACAGGACTGGGCAGGACTGATGTTGATCAAAACACACTTTAATTACATGAGGCAGGCAGCCAGGAAAATAGTTGAACAGAGACCAAATAACATTGGTGAAGGTACAAAGAAGCAATGACGCATCAAAAACCACAAATATGATATTATATAATATATATAGAGAGAGTGTGGCTGATAAAGGAATGAGGTGTGTGTTGAGAGCTGGCAGAGGAAGCTAAGTTGAAGGGAACAACGTGATGGCCTGTGAGGATCTCGAAGACTGAGGGCATCTGGTGGACAGAGAGAGAAAGTCAAAGGAACGGGGAAGCTAAATGAAACACTCCTATAACATCGTGTAAAAGGTGTTAAAGTGGTTAAAACGTTGAGATGTTGTCACTGATGCTGAATGGCTGAAAAACTACTTTTGGTCAAAGTGAATACTTTTCATATGCCAAGTCCAAGGTTTCATATTGCACTTTGTGAATAAAGGACATTTAGATGGGCAAGTAAAGAAACATTTCTTTCTAAAATGTTGACACAAGGCAATATAATGCAGGCAGAAATAGAAAGAACTGAAGATATACATAACACTGCACAAAGCAAAAACATGCAGCATTTCAATAAGAAAAAGAAAACACAGCTCCACTTGATGCAGTATACAAGAACAAAACAGTCACAGTGCTGGCAGTCACCGGACATCCTGTTGCTCCTATTTTTATTGACTACTCAAAAATACAATATGTCATATGACATACAATATGTGATGACTTACACGATGAAAAAAAATTTTGGAGAGTCAATCTATTTATTGGGAAAGAAAAAGCATCTGTTTGGATCACAAACAGCAAAAAAGTGTTCAAACTGTAGACAGTTGTGCTCGTTTCCCTAAATGTGTTAAAATAAGATGAAGAACAGGAAATGTTCTTTTCTGTTGTGCAAGAGAAACTGCTGAAGTGAAGACGATGTTGTTCTGGTGATTTCATTCAAGGAAAGAGCCAAAGCAACTGAGAGAAAACTATAAAAGAAATAATCTTCAAGGCTAAGAGGGGAGATGGAAAAAAAAAAGTGACAAGTTACAACATACTGGGCACCACTGATTTCATCTTTAGTTACATGTTGTATGTTTTTCATGTAAGCCCTTCATTTTAAAAGAACAAAGTGCAGACCGGGACGAGGAGCAGATTATACACAATGCTACTGTTTTAATTCCACTTCAATCAAACTTCACAGATTATTTATCACCAGTTTTCCCAAATTGTAGCCAGTCACACAAAGTGATATGTTGATTTTGACATTTTGGTCATTGTGAGTGCAGATATTTATTCCATGACTTCCTGCTGTATTGACCTTAGTGTGTCTCTAGGTGTAACTCAAATAACAGTACCATTTCCTCCAGTCTCACTTAAAGTGACAGCTCCATGATGATGCAGCTCACTGAATCCTGGTCATGTTTCTCAGAGGTTTTTTGCACAGTTAAGTTGTGAATGAGCTGTTCACTGATGTCAGAAACAAAGACTTACAATAGTCCTGTTAGAAGGTGACAGTTTTAAAAGTATATTCTAATCAAGACAATAAAGTCAATCTTCTTTCTCCTTTTCACTCCATCACTCTCTCGTCCCTTTGCTCTTCTTCTTGGTCTTCTGTCCTTTGGGCTGAAACATGAATGCACTGATGGATTAGTTACGATGTGCTTATATATTAACTTCTGTGATACAATGTATGATCTACATGATGGAGTTCAGTGAAAGCTCGATCATACCTGCAGTGTGTTGCTGAGCTTTGGTCCCCAACTTGTTGATGCAGAAGAAGGTTATGACGAGGGAAAGGATGGGCAGGCACCTCAGCACGTAAATTAAGACTTCCTGTTTGGGAGAAGCTGAAATTCACCAGCAGAGACTGTTTGATTACATCTATACTTACTGAAATGCTTTTTATGTGAAAACAGGTTTTTGTAGAAATGACCTTGAAACCTCTCGTAATAAGTTGGACAGACAAATCATTATTTTCTGATCACAACAAAAATAGTCAATTCTGCTTAATGACCACAGCTGACACCTCTAAAGACAAGTGGTATAGATAAATAGTGATTTAAAAAGCAGTCAGTCAGTCTGAAATCCTTATTTTTCAATCATCATAAAGGCGACCATTTCCACATTCTGGACACCATTTTGATAAAGCTCTGTTTTAGTCTGCATATGTGGCTGAAACTGAGAGAAAAAGATGCATTTAGAAGTGTAGTTGGCTTAGTGTAGATAAACTGAACACAAAGTTACATACATTCATGTTTCAAAGAAACAGGGTTTACAGGGTGATGTCTGTTTTCTACATGAATAGATACGTTGTACATAAACATTATTACAGGCCCTGTTTTTTGTCAAACTCTAACAGTGTCAGTTCACTGATGTTTTGTCACCAACACAAGCTATGAGGAGATCTCATAGATGCAAATTAGCCGCTGGCTATAATCTTGCATATTTACATGTAAATGTTTTTATTAATATGCATTGTCCCTGTTCCCCTTTTTTTTCTCAAATAAATACAAATACAAATACAAATCTGTGCTGTCCCTCAGTCAATCCCAGTGCTGCTAATGTTTTATCACCTGTTTCTTCTGCTGTGCTCCCGTTTGCTTCGTCTCTGGTCATCACTGTGATGACAGTACCATTTCCTTCAACGTTACATAAAAATGGTATCTCTACAGTCAGATTGCAGGTGTATCTCCCTGAATCCTCTCTTGTGATGTTCGTAAAGGTCAAGTTCAAACAATCGGACATTTCCTTTCTCAGAGATCCTTGAGAGTGATTCTTGGAGAAAAACTCTTTCTTTATCATTGTTTGATTTTTCATCCAGTCAACTGTTGCTCTTTCAACCCCTGTAATGCAGCAGGTGATGATCACTGTCTCCCCCTCTGTGACAGACAGATCAGGAGTCTGAGTCACAAATGTGTCTGATGGTGAGACACCTACAAAGAGACAGAGAGAAGCATGTTGTCACAGACAGCTGTGGGTCTTATTACAGTATTTTGTGTTTTGGTCTGTCTTCCTGATTACTCATATTTGCATCTGAACATGACAACAGTCACTAGCTTTGTCTGCTGTTTCAGTGTTAGACAGGTAGTGTCTGCTGCAGTTGGAAACAGAATAACAGCAGCATGGTGTGTGTGCTGTCAGCATTTAGACTTTCATCACCGCAGCTGCTTGTTTGGCAAAACATCAGTAAGTTTGTAACATTCACATGCAAGTGCGTGTGTGTGTGTGTGACTGTCACAAATGTGACTCCCCACGCAGGCCGAAAATCGCGTTATATCGCGTCTGTAAGACCTCTGACGTTCGTCGAGGACTTCCTGTTTATCTGCCCTTTACGCAATATAACTGTGCTGCTTTTATTTTGAAAAGCGTGACGGACGAGTCCGTGCATGAGTGAGCAGCTGCAGGTGAGGCTGGTCAGCTGTCAATCAAACTGTCAGCTCACTGACAGCTAGATATTTCAGAAGAATATCCTTATTCTTCCGCGTAGCAGTAGCAGCTAGTCAAAGTATATGATTTACTTTTTTTTACAATGGGAAAAAAATAATATTAAGGTCAAGTAATGTTGGTTTGGCCCTCCAACACAATTCAGATTTCTCATGTGGCCCCTTGTAAAAATTAATTGCTGCACCCTGCGTTACACTGTACCATGTTACTACACTTCTCCTTATTTTTGTCTTATATCCCATAATATATTATAGAGAACTGTATTATACTATGACTCTGTAATGTCTCGTCAGATCTGTTAAGTTTTGTCTGTCATGTTTTCTGTTTCCTGTTCTGGCATGTCCTTTTATTTTGAAACCTAACTCTCCTCTCGTTTCAGGTCCCTTGACTTCCCCTCATCGTGTGTTCCCGCCGGTGTTATTGTCCATCCCCGCCCTGATTGTTTCCACCTGTTCCCCATTACCTCTTGTATATATTGTCTGCGTCTTCCCTGTCTTGTTGCCAGATCGTTCTCTACCATTGCCATGTCAAGACCACGCTTCTCATGTCAAGAAATCTGTAAGATCTAACTCATTTAAATTGCATTCGAAACTTTATTTCTGCCTGGTTTCTGTCTACGTCCTGCATTTGGGTCTGCCTGCCTTGTGCCTTTGTAACAGACTCTAATGTGTTAGATTCTGTTGTATTAATACGGAACACCGTACCGTTATTTAATAAGACCATGTTAGCTGCACCACTGTCAATTTACCATGTGATTGCACACTTTCTAAAAATCTTTATTCTATATTAGTTTCTATCCATCTTTATTGTTCTTTCTCTTACTTCTGTTCCAAGCTGTATTCATCCAAATCTTTGTCCTCCGTCATTGTACTGCTGCAACAAACCTCCCTAGTGGGGACCAGTAAAGGTGTATCTTATTTCATCTTAAATTATCATCTGTTAAATTATTACATCATCAGTTACATCAGTAAAGTAGTACACAAAATAACCCAGACATAAACACAAATAAACTTTTAAAAAAACACGAAATATTCATACACAATCTACAGCACTTGACAATACAGAAATATAAAAAATACATTCTCTTAAATGAAATCACAAACAAACTGGTAAGTAATTACTCAGAGTTCTTAGAATTTTACTCTACATGCGGAAATGTACGTCCAAGTGAGCTAAGAAAGATTATCACATGGCTCAAATGAATAACCACATCTTGAAGCAAAATACTGAATATGAAGCTTTAAGTAGAAATAATAAGAATTGCAGACTGTGTATTTTTACTTACTCCGAGATGAACGGGCACGAAGAGACACAAGTATCAGGCTGATGAGTACAAGCTTCATCCTTTCCCACCAACGCATCACAAACTGGCACTCATCTCCTCAAAGCCTCTTTGAGCGCCTCACCCCACATCATCATCTCACACGTAAAACAAGCCGCACTATACAAGTAGTGAAAATCAGACATAAGAGGAACTGTTTGCATACGTGTTACAATCACACCCTGTGGCCACAAAATGAATGAAATGATGAATAAAAGTTTAATCTTTCCTGCCAGTAGTGTTGGTCTCATTTGTCCAGCTGGAGAGATGTATCTGTCTGTGAACGTTTGCCATGACCTTGCCAAAAAATGACCATGTCTTATTCATCGAGATATTTTAGATGAATTATTGCTGCAAACAGTGAATTACATGCATCACTGGAATCCCTTTGTGCAAGTAGACCATTTCATCCAGTTTATGGTGGACTCCACCAATAACAATTAAAACTTCTATACAGAGAGGAAAGTGCAGAATGTATAATGAATGTATGTATAATGTATATCGTATGTCTACTAATAAAAACGAAAAAAAAAGGCTTTGATTTCATTAAAGGCTTATAACTCCTAACTTAAGTGGAGAGGTAGAAGTTCCAGGAATTACTTGTATAGAAATTTATGACAGTAAAATTTTACTAGCATTTTTTGTACTATAATTTGACCATATATATTTAATACTTACATTTAGAGTTCTATTTTCTTACTGTAATTTTATGTTTCCTGTTAGAAAACATTTGACCAGGTCAAACCAATTTATTTAAAGACATTTCAACAATATCTGGACAAAAAGCAGGCATGCTACAGTGACAGAAAGGACTGGAGGATTGTTCAGATTCATTTTATTTGGCATGACCACTTTTTTATTTTTTAGACTGCCTCCTGTGAGGTCTGCTGAACGGATGTGGTCTTATGTTCTGCTTTGGACTGTCAGTATCACAAGAGAGCAAAACAGGAAGACTACAAACCACTAAACCTTGAGCCTTCACACACATATCTGACATACCTGACATATCTGACACTGCCCTTTTATAAACATGCGATATGAGATGGCTAAACAGAAGACAAGTGCAGCATAATTCAGATCCAAACATTGATTCTGTCCGTCTTGGTTGATTCCTTTGACCTCACTCTGTTGCTGCTCTGCTTCTGTCAGCCATTCGGTTTGAGTTCAAAACTGATGGAGCTTTTGTTGTTCTGACTGTGGTCAGCACCTGATCACCTAAAGCAGTTTCTGTTCAGTGTGACTGCAATTTATCAGTTAACATAATAAATTCAAATCTATGGTTCCCTCCTCTTTTAATTATGAATTATAACCTTTTCATTCAGAATACTCAGCTCTATAAGCTGTATTTAAGCTCACTATGAGTGATTCAGATAACTTTTAGTGTCTATGTATCTTTCATCAGTGTGTTTAACTTTGATTCTGAGTCTGTATTTCTCTTAATTTAGGGACCTTGTGGTCTCATGTCGGGTCACTTTAACTGTGCTTTTTCATGTTTGCATTCAATGTATAGGAGCTTGTGTCCAAGATCTTTGTTTCCATATTACATGGACTTGTAATATATATGTATATATATACACATATTTATACATATATATGTGTATATACACACACACACGCACACACATATATATATAATAGTCACACATTACACTATTACAAAGTCTGACCACACGCCATTAGATCATTTCACAGTACCAAATATAGGTCTATTTACAGCAAGACCTATGATGAACTAATGGTCACTAAAAGTTTTATTGAGCTTAAAATTCTGCAAATGGTTGAACTTACCTGAACTTACCTGAAAATGGTTACTATCTTTTTTTTTCTTTTTGGTGTGTCGGTGCAGGGTAAATGTTAACACCCTTTCCCCTACTCTTTCATCTGTTCTTTCCCGCCTCTTCAGTTTGTTGGCTCTGTGGTGAAACAGTGTTGCATGTCGAAGGATTATGCTCATTTTATTATGTTTTTCATGCTCATTCATCCACTTTGTATGCTCTCATTTAGAATGTATTTTTCTAGGTTACCTATTTTAAAGAAAACATGCTCTGATGATTATTTTAATATATGAATACTAAGAAGTTTACAAAAATGAATATATATATATATATATATATATATATATATATATATATATGTTAAAACCA
>JBAJHX010000042.1:14702935-14719916 GCA_037176925.1 Amniataba percoides | reverse complement strand
TTTATTTAGCACTCTGAGATTCTTAAGAGTGAAATGTGCTTTACAAATCAAATATAATATAACAATATTATTATCATGATGTTTTAAGTGGGCACAACAGAGGTGTAGTGGTTCGTTCCAGCGAGAGGGCTCTGGGTTTGACCTGGTTGAGGCCCTTCTGTGAGGAGTTAGCATGTTCTCCCTGTGTCTGCATGGTTGTACACACAAGAAAACATAATATTTTGCTTTGAGCCCCAAAAAGTGAACTTACATGCAGATAATATGTGTTACGGTTGTGACGGTTTTTAATGTAACGTGCTGATTTTCAAACGTTGGAACACATTTACTCAAAAATGATGAGAGGTAATCACTCACCATGCTGCCACGAGCGACAGAGATGCTGTGTCACTTCCTGGTTAAAAATTCAGGTGTGTGACTAAAACCAGGCTCCACCCACGTGGTAAAACCACTCCTGTTACGGTTGTGACATAAAAGTGTGGGACAGCATTTTTTAAAGCATGTTTTGTGATTTAAAAAAAAATCTCAAAATGAATCTAAATATTTTACATTCTGTTTAAAAGAAATCAAACATATTTCAAAATACACCATTGGAAAAAATGACGAAATTCTTTTAAGTATTATTTTCATGGATTGAAATTTAGGGTTTAGAGATTGGGACAACTACTTCCCAATAGAAAGTGCCAAGGAAGGTCGCATAAATGATGATTTTGTATATATTTAGCTTAATTATTTTCTAGTTACAGTCTTGTGTTTAACTACATCATAACTTAATCTTGGTAAATATTGAAGGTCTGAATTTTCAATTGTTTTGTTAAATAGTTTTTTATTGTGGGACAGCAATTTGCACGAATTCGGTAGAATGGCCCATAAACACACACCACACACACACACATCACACAAACTTACACACACATCATATGCACCCATACACAGACACAAACACGCACACACCACACACACAAACGCACACATACACCATATATACTAACACACACACATACGCACACACCACGTGCGCCTATATACACACACAAACACACACACACACACATTGTGGGAACAGTCTGAATTGTGAACACAAACCAGCAGCAGCTAAAAGCCGACGTGTTGTTGACGTGCTCTTGTTACGGTAGGTGGCGGTACTTGGCACAGGTGGCACGTTTGAAGCTGCCACGAAGCAGAGCAGAAGAGGAAGAAGAAGAAGAAGAAGAAGAAGAAGACGAAGATGCTGATGGGAGGAAAATAAGCAGCCGAAGAAGAAGAAGACGAAGAAGCAGCGTGTTAGCTGAGTGAGGCCTGTCGCACTGCGCCGCCACGTGCGCAGGACACACACACACACACACACACACACACGGCGGGAACACGATGAGGACGCAGTGACAGGACCGACCTTCATCCACGGTGAGTGTGTGTGTGTGTGTGTGTGTGAGAGAGAGAGAGAAAACAAGCCTCCACGCGCTCTTTCGGACCTGCGACACCGGCTCTTGTAGATTTTCGCGGTATTTTGATTCGTTGTTGTAACATCAGCTAGTCGGACTGTAACTGTGTAAACTAAAGTGTACCCTGGATACACTGCAGTCCCTGTTAGTAGCTGGATAAACTCGACATTTGTGTGTGTTTTCATCTCTTTGTCCTCCCGGGGCAGGTGTGTGTCAGGTGTCACTCAGCAGCATTAGCTTAACAAAGACACTGTTGAGCTCGTTGTGTGTCTGTTTATCTTTGTATCCGAGCTCCTCCATGAATGAATGAATGATCAGGTCACTACAGAGGGAGGGAGGGAACTTAATATTACGTCTGGATCTGTGTAATGGTTTCATCCTGGACTTAAGCTCATCCTCTTCACCTTAATGTGGTAAACACCTGTGAATCTGCTGTGTGTGTGTGTGTGTGTGTGTGTGTGCGCGCGCGCGCGCGCGTGTGTGGCCCCATGGTTCCTGCCACCTGTGAGGAACAAGTGAGGAACACATGGTGTGTGTGTGGATTACTGTAAAGAACAATCATCTGCTGTGAGTCAGCAGGGAGGCTGAGCCCTGAGCTCTGACTGACAGGAAACAGGAGCTCATGTCTCTGGGGATGAAAACAGAAACACTAACCCGCAGCCTGCAGGTGTTCATGTGTCCTTATCCCTCCTTAAAGGGTGTATGTCCATCTCTTTGACAGATCCCACATCCCACACTGGAGTTACTCTGCTGAAGATGATTATTTAGTGTGTGTGGTAGTTGGAGATAAGCAGGTGTATCACTGTTTCTGTTGCCAGCATATTGTTCTCTTGTCTGGTATGTATACCATAAAGAGGAAGGGCTGGTATAAAATGTAGTTAGGTAAGATTGCTGTGTTTGCGTTATGAATTACAGGAAGCCAGTGTGTGTTGGGAAAATATGAATCACTGAGCTTTAGTTGTCTGCTGATGAGTGAGTGGTGAATGAAAAGAGACACAGTGTTGTGGTGTTGTCCTGAGGGGTGCACTGTGAAGCCAGGTGAGCGTCAGCAGGATATGTCGACCCTAAAGCCAGACCTGACATAATCAACATGGTGGCTCTCTTTTGACCTGATTAGATCGCCCTGGAGACTCGCGCTGCTCACCTAACCTGTTATGTTTAGAGGAAAATTTTTCCTCCTTGGCAGCACTGAGTCACGTCCTGCCTAAATGACTTTTTAGTAACTGTGAAGCTAAATAGCCAGCGTGGGGGCTCTTCCACTAAAATATGTGGAAAAATAAATCCTCACGCTGCAGTTTAACTTCAGGAGTGATTGCCCGACTGTTTGGCTGCTGTGTAAATCTCTCTCAGTGGACAGACACTGGAGCAGTGGAACGCCCACAAAGACAACTCCCCCCTCAGTGTGAAGGCCATTAACATTTTTCTCACGTTTTGCGTGTGTGCCTGAAAGACGAGGGAAGTGTCTTTCACACAAAACAGTGAGTCCACTTATCCCGTCTGCCCATGTACATGTTGCACTTAACAGCGGGGCGGGAATACTTAGAAATGGAGGAAAGGACGAGAATGTTAAAGCCCCCCTTCTGTCAAACCCCTGTGTGTTTCTCTCCTCTCTCGGGTGTTTGAGCTTCAATGTGAAGAGCATTGTGTGTGTGTGCGTGTGTGTGCGCGTGTGTGCTGTTCTCACACTCGTGGTTTATCCACAGTAAACATCAGTGTTTGATCTGTGCCCACACGCATGGTTTTTGTGACGCCACGACTACCAGCAACAGCTTAAAAACATATCTGAAACACACTTTAAGTAGCTTATATCGGGCTGCTGTTGAGATTACACCGGCCGACCCTCACATTGACACACTGAGTCAGGTGGGCCTGTTTTCTTTCCTGACCTCACACGACCCCTGGATGTGTTTTTCGAGTCGACTTTAATGTGTCCTTGTTACGAGCGCACACAGAAAAACCTGCAGTTTGTTGACTGCTTTACTTTAGAGGTCAGTTTGAGAAATAAGCTGCATGTTTTTGTCCACTATGTCCACTATTTATATTTGATCTAATTCTCCTGGTTTACCTCCTGCTGTTTCTGTCTAATTTTAGTCTGAGGAGCAAAAGCTTTGAAGCAGCAGGCAGGCGGTTGTAATTGAGTCGTGGCCAACACTGTGACTGTCTGAGCATCAGGCCTGTTGTTCTCTCACGTAATATGTTTGATGAAACAAATTAAAGCCATGGTAGGGTTTTTTTTGTTTTATGACCAGTTTAATTATCAGTTTACCTTTGTCCATGATTTACTCCCATGGTCTAATTTGTTCTGCTCTGCTGCCTAAAACACACTTTCTACCTGATTTCTGATCTCATTGCTATTAAAGGAGCCAGCAGGCGTTGTTGCCCTCGTTCACCCAAGTTGTACCGTCTCTCTGAGATTCAGACAGGCTGTGCATCCAGCCATCTCAGTAAGCAGGATGTTGACTCAACTATGTTTTTTGTGCCCTCTGAGAAAGGTGTGGCTGACTCTGCACATGTGCTGCACCTGCTTTTGTTGGTAGGAAGTACAGGGGGGCGGGGGGTGTCATGTGTCAGGGGTCAAGTGTAGGGAAGTTGACCAAACACTCACTAACAAATGGAAACCGTTTGAGCACAAAATGTATTCAGTCAAGTGGAGGAAAAAATAGAATTATTCAGGTCACATCCTCCCCCACAGCCGCTTCTCTTTCCTCTGACGTTTGACTGAATTTATGTGAGACTTGTCGAGTGTTTGTGAGCTGTGTTTTGGAAAGTGGCTCAGACTCCCAAAGTAGGATCAATGTGAGTGGAGCCTGATCCAACAAGTCGAAACAGGCAGAGCAGCCACTCCACATACTGCCACAGGCAGTGCTGGACAGGGTTGGGGGCGGGGGTGTAGCTTTCGGGTCAGTACACTTTCAGCCCTCCTGCTGACTGCGGGAGTTTTCTTAGCTGAGTGTGTGCATTGTGTGGACAGAGGGAGCGTCTCTCAGACGTCTGTAACCTTAAAGAGAGCCAAAGTGCCAAAGCCTTGATGGAAAGTCAGAGACTGCATTTAGTCAGCTCAGACTGACCGGCTCATTCACTTTAAACCACATGTTGTCAGGAACTTCAGTTCATCCTAACACTGACGGGTTTGCTTTGCGGCCGCAGCTGACTTCCTCCTCTCCTGTGACCCCCTCACAGTTTCACCACACCTCTCTGCATCAGGATGAAGGAACGGGCTGCTCCTCAGGACCGGTGAGTTCACATCAGATGGAGACAACTCTCACTTCCTGCTGTTTTGCTCTCGGACACACTTCCTCTGAAATTTGTTTTGATCTCAACCACAGTTTCTGTTATTTGTTTTTCACTGATAGTCAACAATATAACATTTTAAAGCATTTTTTTAGTTTGTTGAATGCTTAGATAGCACCATTTACTGTGACTGTTTTGTGTGTGTGAAGGCTGAGGGGTTATAAGCTCCATCAGTTGTAGTTAGACGGCACGCTGTAAGCTTTTCTCTGATGAAACCTTCTCCATCTACAGGGGCTGGTTGGTGGGGATCATTTTCTTCATTCTGGGCCTGGGGACGTTGCTACCGTGGAACTTCTTCATGACCGCCTCACTGGTAAAGACACAGCGATCATTCAGTTCCTCAAAGAACACCACCTGCTTCTGCTTTCTTACCTAAACACCACCAGAGTCCGTCAATAAGGCCGTAGTATCCCCTCAGATCGCCATAGAAACATTTATCTTGAGTGACAGCGAGGAATTTCTTGCTCTTGTGGTTCCCTACTTAAACTTCTTAAAAGATCACATGTTGGATGGATGGCAGTGATCTTGTGGACAATAAGCTGTTCATGTGACTCAAGAGCATATGGAAAAACTATAGAATGTAACAGACTAGACTACATGATGATTGAATGACTGGATTTGTTGTATTGGTATTTAATAACAAGTGGTTTAAGTGAAGTTTAAGTTGATGTGTTACACAGTCTGAGTGTAGCACTTAAAAGGTCGTGACCCACAGTCTGACCTGTAGGTCCACCCAGTCTCTCATATGACTGAAGGTGACCATGTGAATCACTGCACGTGCACACACCAGTTTGTGTGTTTTCACACCCCTGCTGCCTGCACATCTTGTGCTTCGTGAGGTCATTGATTCCTGCTGAAAACGATGCTACTTCAGTCGCAGCTATTTTGAGCTGCCTGTCGAAGGAGGATGGAGCTGCAGGAGATTGAGCAGCATCACAACACGTTTAATCTCAACAAACCAAATGAGGACAGTGTTACCTTTAGATTTTGGATATGCCATCATTACCAGTGTCTGTTGTATAGTATGTAGTGTGTGTTTATATGCCTGCGTGTGAAGGTGTACTGAGTAAGTTCATGTATCTTTATGAGAAAAGGAAAGGCTCCTGTAACGGTTACAATCCAGCATCTTTGCTGCTTCCTGTGGTTTTGCAGTATTTCCAAGCTCGCTTAAACGCAACAGAACTGAGCAATGGCACAGAGGTGGTCCGCAAGGAGTACTACTTCAACAACTGGATGACCCTGCTGTCCCAGCTGCCCCTGCTGCTGTTCACCCTGCTCAACTCCATCCTCTACCAGAGGTCAGTGATGAGGTTACACGTTATCTCAGTCCCAAAACGAGAATCGAATTGGTGCCCTGTGACTTCAGGGTGATGTGATTAAAATCTTTCTCCTCTTTTATCCAGTCTGATGCAGTGTGTGTTCTTTTTTCAGGGTATCAGAGGCCATACGCATCGCTGGTAGCCTGGTTTTCATCCTGCTGCTCTTCATCCTCACAGCAGTGCTGGTCAAAGTGCCCATGGAGGAAGACCGCTTCTTCTCCGTCACCATGGCTACTATCTGGTTTATCAACTGTAAGTGTGTGTGAGTGAGAGAGACGGGTTAGAGTGGTATATGAGTGTGTGTGTGTGTGTGTGTGTGTGTGTAAAAAGAAATGAAATGATGCGTTCGTCTCTCTCCCAGCGTTTGGCGCCGTGCTGCAGGGCAGTCTGTTCGGCCTGGTGGGTCTGCTGCCTCAGAAGTACAGCGCCATCTTCATGAGCGGCCAGGGCCTCGCCGGGACTTTTGCCGCCATCGCCATGCTGATCGCCATAGGCAGTGAGTCACCCACCCACACGCACACACAAGACACCGCTGGGTGGTTAATCCTCAGTTGCCTAGTTACAGGACATTCAAAATGGCTCGTCAGATCAGCGTGAAGACATCCACCACACATCTCACCCTGTTCCGTTTCAAACATGCAGCTCCTGCTGGATCTTTTTTCTACGTGTTGTCATTTATCAGACATGACTCTCTTTCCCAGAATTACTGGTAAGCTAACTTGTGCGACTGTCTCTCAGGCGACGCGGACTCCGAGACGGCGGCGTTGGGTTACTTCATCACGCCGTGTGTGGGGACGCTGGTGACGCTGTTCGGCTACCTGCTGCTGCCCCGCCTGGTCAGTCAGCTCGCTGCCCTGCACGACTACATTACCCCGAGTCCCACAGTCACACAGCTTTCATCTCTGATCACATCCTTTGTCTTCAGACAGCGCTCAGAATATTAGATCAGTAACTAAGCTTTACACAGTGGGTAAAACTTGGCAGTGCTTAAAGTTTAAACCATAGCAGCGATGTTAATCAACTATCAGCATTTTAAATAGTTTTTGTATTTCAGCTGTAAATCCTAATTTGTGTTGCCTGGTGTTTCCATGCAGGAGTTTGCTCAGTACCATCTGAACAAAAGCATCAAGTACGAGGCGGGCACCTCAGACGAGCTGCTGAAAGGTGGGATTTTCCTTTTCACTCCCCTCTTTATTTCTGTCAGTCCATGTTGGGGACATTTTTCACAGTGTGTCTTGGTGCGAGCTCTTCTACAACAGTCGAATTAAATCAGTCGGAGTACGATCTGTTTGTTCACACTGCTGCCCTTCACTGTCTGGCTGAATGAAATCAATTCAGCGGGACATCATCTCGTTAAGTCAGTTTGCCCTCTGTTTATCCAATTAGAGTCCTGGCGCTGAACAGACAAAGACGGAGCCTGTTCGACTCTCAGAGGCGAACTCGCTGTTTTGTTTGAGCGCTGAACAGACCAAAGAAGTGTGCTTACTCAGATAATTCACCAAACGAGGTGTCACATTTGAAATGTTGCCCTCGAACACGGCAGTAACGCTGAAAAACGGATCGGATAAAAAGTAAGGTGCGCATTCAATTGCAGAGAGCAGCAAGCTGAACGGCCACGCTAACGGCTCAGCTGGTGGCAGCCCTGAGGACGAGGCCGACCCCGATTCAGACGGGACCAAGCACGCCTTCCTGCCACTGGAGCCCGATGAAAGGGGACAAGCCAAGGCGTCGGTCCTAGAGGTCTTCAAAAAGGTGAACCTGCCAGCTCTGACGTTACAGCCTTAAGTTCGCTCCGGAGAGCTTCAAACACGTGACATCACCGGACGTTCTGTGACCTGTTAGTTGTGACTTTGTGTAAAATATCTAAACTCTCTCTCTCTCTCTCTCTCCCTCCCTCCCTCCCTCCCTTTCATTGTCAGATCTGGGTGATGGCGTTTTGCGTGACCTTTGTGTTCACAGTCACTCTGTCCGTCTTCCCCGCCGTCACTGCAGATGTCAAAACAGCATTCCCAGAAAAATGGGGTACGACCGACCAGCAAACACTCCCTGGATATCTGTATGCAGTCTATGACCTCTAATGCCCTCATGTGTTTTTAAAATGATTATTTCTCTCGTTTCCCTCTTCAGAGCGCTTCTTTATCTCAGTGTGCTGCTTCTTGACTTTCAACATCAACGACTGGATCGGTCGGACCGTCACCACCTTGATACGTTGGGTGAGTGTCTGATGAGTTAAAAGTCTCTCTGAATAACACGCTCACACCTCACTCTACATCTATCTACCTAGTTTTTTTTTTTTTTTTTATAAACCTCTCTCCATCTTCCGTGTTTCCCGTGCAGCCTCGTAAAGAGTCCCGCCTGTTCCCGGCGCTGGTCGTCTCCAGGGTGGTGTTCATCCCTCTGCTCATGCTCTGCAACGTCCAGAACCGCTCCTACCTTCCCGTTTACTTCACCCACGACGCTGCTTTCACCGCCATCATGGCCGTCTTCTCCCTGTCCAGCGGCTACTTCGTGTGCCTCTCCATGTCCTACGCACCGCAGTGAGTACAACGACTTTATCACAGGCTGTAGGACGGCAATCATTTTCAAAATCTAGATATCAAAGGTGTTTTGTGTGGCGGCACACAAACATTCAGTTGTTCAGATAGTTTGGGGATTCGGTTATTTGTTTGGTGATCTTTTGGTGTCAGTTGAATTTGGCACCTTCTTACTGCTGTTACATGTCATGACTGTGCTTGGTTAGGTTTAAGACTGTGGTCGCGGTTAACCCTTTCACAGCATTAACCACATGTTAGAAAACCATTCACTCACCTCGCTTAAAACTGAAGTAGAGCAAGAAAGACCAAAACAAACTTTGGAAATCCCCTAAAAACTAAAGGTGGAGGAAAGTGGCACGATTACTGCTGTGTGCTTTTCAGTCTGTCACGTTGTACTGTCACGGCTGATTTTGGAACTGAAGGCTGGTCGATGAACTCTAACGCCAGAAGAGAGAAATGAGGAGATAAATTTGAGGAAGTGCAGTCTCATCTGAAACAAGAGTATACGCAGAAGGATCAAAGAGTGCGCGGGTTGGAAAATGGCATTTGATGTGACCTCTCCTGAGTTAAAAACAGATCAGGTGTCAGAGTTCACAGCTGGCAGCGTTCTGCTGTGTAGAGGACATGGGAGAACTTACAAAGTCTCTGGCAGAAAGGCCTGGAGTCTAAGAGCTTCTGTGTTAACCCAGCTACGATCTCTTCCTAAACTTAACCAAACTGTGACTGAAAACTGAAAATAAAAAACACAGTGACTGTTTTTATACTTAGCTGACTTTCCAGAGTCATTATAATGACATGTGTACATGTGCTGATCAAAAAGGGGCTTTGTTGTCATTACAGATCCAACTAACTTCTAACCTTAAACATTTAACTCCTGAACATGTTATGGAGCAGTCCCATTTTCAGCCTACCAACAGTGTGTGCACCATCACCTCGTTCCAGCTGGATTACCATGACAACAGACACAGCTTTGACACAGTCAGCAGTCTGCTGCAGGTTCTTTTTACACAGTGTAGTGAAGTAAAGTGAATTGTACAGAATGAGGAAAATACCCGAACATAACGTGTGTATGATTTCTAGTTTTCTGTGGACAAACGCAGCAGCGTCTGTTTGACTGAACGCTTCCCACCGGCTCTCTCATCAGGTTGGTGCAGCCGAAGGATGCAGAGACTGCAGGGGCCCTGATGACTTTCTTCTTGGCCCTTGGTCTGTCCATAGGAGCCGCTCTGTCCTTCCCTCTGCGAGCCCTGGTCTAGACACACACACACACACACACACACACAAAGCGTTGCATAGACACTGTAGAGTATATTCACACACATTCGGTGAGAGAAACATGATAAATGTTTCATCACCCTCCTCGTTTGTTTTCCATTCATCTGCCCGACACTGCGTGTGTGTTGCGTCACGACGCCCACAGGTCATGAAGTGGTGTCAGCCATAAATGACTGATACGATTCCCATTTGAAAAGTGGAACAAGGGAAAAAATGTGTTACTTTGATTTCTTTTAGCGGCTGTTTACTTTCCATTAGTTGTAGTTTTAGGGCATTATCCTAGCTGTCCATATGTAGATAAAGGGAGACTGACGACATTCGTTTTCTGATGCTGCATAATGTGTGATCGAAGTACTTGTTTTTGACACAGATGAGCTTTGTTTCTTCTGTATTTGTTTGGCTTTTGATATGAGATTTTTTTTCTATTTGATTGATGGCTTGAATGATTACAGTGACTCTACTTTTAAATGAATTGCAGTACTTTTGATGTATTTTTCTTCCTCAAATCGTTTTGTATTTTCTAATGAAATGTAACAGATGTAGAACAAACAAAAAATCTATGTAAGATTGTACTGTACATCACCAATGGACAGTTAATGGCCCGTCTTGTGGGCATGGATGTGTTACTGGACGGGCACAGGCTCAGGGGCCCAAAGTGGACATAAGGGGGGGACGGGGGGTTGTGACAATTAACATGCATTGTTGAAAAGTCAATCAAATGACCACATACTGACACAAAATGGACCACACAGACAAAGTGACCACAAAGAGAGACAAAAAAAATAACCCTTTAACACGTCTGTGCCTGGGGGGGTCTGTCTCTTCATAACATGTCCATGCTCATGTTTAGCTGTTTAGTGCAGCTCTACACGCCTGCAGCATCAAGGCTGCACTCTGCTGGTCAAACGATGTAAGTCCTTCAGGCCCCGTTTTCTCTCCTGAAAAAAACCCAGTTGTGACGAGGTGGAGTTTACAGCACCTGGTGGAGCCTCACGAGTTCACGTTAACGGGGTAACATGATCATGACCATGTTCTTGAATTGACAGGAGCCCCGGCTCACACTGAAGCTATGATGTTAAAGTTAGCTCAGCACAGGAAGTGGTTTAGGTCACTTTACTTAAAATCTTTAACTTTTCCCAAGAACAACTGGCAGCTGTGGTTTTGTTATCAGCTATAAATAAGAAATGATGCTGCTGTTGTAGTAAGCCATTTTAAAAACAACAATCCAAGCAGATGCTGAACTTTGACGAACTGTTTTTTAAAAAAACGATTCATTCAAAAAAAAAAGAAAAAAGAAAAGCACTGTAAATGCTAAATAACTACTTCGTACTGACTCGATATTGTAGTGACCAAGTGTCAAATAGTGTTTATTTTTTTCTTTAGACAGTCCTACCAATGTGCCATGTTTTAATGACTCAGCTGAGTAAATTTCAGCTTAGTCTGTTTTTTTTTTTTCTCACTGTAGTGCAAAGGCATCTGTATAGAAATTAAGTTATTGTTCCAGAATGATGTAGATTTTAATTAGATTTATTATTATGTATTTTAGCCAGCATCACAGTTTTCTATGTAAAATGTTTTTTCTTTTTTTTTTTCTCGCTCAAATGCTCAGTAAGCCTTCATTTCCACGTGTTTACTGACTGAGGCGGTAAATGAAGAGTCTGGTGCTGGAGTGCTGTTTGATGTGTCATGTAAAGGGAGAAAAAAAACACGTACGCCAGCTGCTGCTTCAAATGAAACAAGGGCTGAGTCCTCATAGAGGGAGCAATATTAATGAGAACTCTTTAAGGTCTTTAAGAGCGACTCAAGTTCTGCCGCAGTCACACTTCAAGGGAAATCCTCCTCAACTCACTCCTTTCTCACCGAACACGCTTGTGTTTACATACGAGTGACGGCAAACAGTAGGTCACAGCGCTAGTTGCCATGGCAGCTGGTAGTAATTACAAAGTATTGAGTCAGTCCTGAAAATGTAGGTCAGGTTAACTAAAATGATCTCGTTTCCTCCAGAATGTAAAAGCAGCATCCTCGATGAAGATGAACTCAGGCCGTGTTGCAGTGATTTAACATGCGATCCTAACGTGCAACTCCCTGTAATATTATGGATTTACTTTCTGCTTCTAATCCTCAGTCACAGTACGCTACAACAATAATAACAGTAATGAAACCCAATAAAAGGCTCATGTTGTCCTCACATCATCTCAGATTGGCTGCAGGTACAAGCTGTGTTGTTTTTATTGCTGTCCGTGTGTCTGTCTGTCTTAGCGTACGTTGATTGCATGTGTCAACGTGGATCACAGAAGAGCTGCCGTCATTAGCAACAAGATGGACACCAAGTCAAGAGTCCTCTCAGGCTGACGCAGCATCATGTCAGCCTGTTGGCGTCCATGTTTGTTTGCGATCCGTTAAGTGCAGCTCCTCTGTGCCCCACGCAGGCAGATGCAGGAAGAAGACAACACACGCATTCTTGATTACCACATCATGTCTGAGTATCAGAAAAGGGAAGCCATGCCTGTGCATGTCCACGATGCATCTGTAAAGGTCTGCCTGTCAATAAATGGACCAGCTGTATGTTTCTGGTTGTTGTGTTTGTTTTAAGAGTTTTCTTTTAGGTTAATTTGTTTGTTTCAGATGAAGTTTTCTCAGGTAACTGCTGCCCTTCACTGCCCAACATATTTTTAGGGATTGTATGCTGGTACACCATAAAAATTGGATTTTGGATTAGTTTAGCTACAGAAGAGTTGAAATTCAAATGCATGAAAAATGATGTCAGTAGGAATGGATGTGTGGATATACATATGAGGGATGTTACTCTCAGCTAATTATCAGTTCAGATGAACTGCTGAAAGATGGTGAAATAAATGTGTATGATTATACCATTATTCAAAAGAATTATCAAGGATTAACAAATGAATCCTCAAATTGCAAACAAAATTAGGATGAGAATAATCAGGATTATTTTAAACAAAGCATCTGATCATCATGTGAGCCTGGATTAGTAAAACCCAAGTTTTCACAGTGGAGTGATGTAACAGGAAGCACACAGAGCATTCAGGTGGAATTATTTCCTGTATTATTTATTGAAAACCCAGAAGTCATCATTAATACCTGTTGTGCCTGTACAGGCAGGAGGGTAAGGAGATGTGGTAAACTAAACTAGTTGTCATTCTGTCAAGGAACTAAAAGGAAAAGGACAAAGAGATAAAAGAAAAACAACCCCAAACACTCTGATATGCTACAGAATGACACTTTGTATTGTTTTCTCATTTTCCTTTTAACACTTGTTTTTAAAAATGTTACACAGATGCAGAGAAAAAATAAGCGCTGAGGAAGAAGAAGAGAGTGTGATAGCAGCTCAGAGGGAGAAAATGAAACAGTTTTAAATGAAAGACAGGTTCGGATGTGTCCTTTAAAATAGGTGTGTTCATCTGTTTTCTCCTCTGCCAAGTGTTGCTTTTACTTGTTTTGTGTAGTGAAAAGCCAACAGGAGACAATCTTTGACAATCATCATCATCATCTTTCTCTCTCTCTCTCTCTCTCTCATTCTCTCCGTCTCTTCTTCATCGTTTCTTTGGAGGTTGGGCTGTGCGGGGGGGAGTGACGGGCCGACCGGAGTTCATCCCTCCATACTGGTACTTGGCTTTCTTCTCAGATGGCTTCAGGATCTAGAAACAGAAAGGAGCATTAAAATGACAAAATACCAGCCTGCTCTCTGTGTGGATGATAAAGATCTTAAAAGCTGCTCACATGGCACACAGTCTCAAACTCATACATTCAGAACTACAAGATTGTTTATTTAAATCAACTTTAACAGAGGAATCGGCTGCTATTTCACAGAGCTCCAGCAGGAGGTGGTGTTCAAGCAGAGACGTTCCAGATCAGACGTGTTTTGGGTACTTAGGAGAGACTTAAAATGGATATTTTTCAAAACTCCATCCAGGAAAATGCAGCTATACACCAGTCATGAGTCACATCATATCAAACTGATCGCTCTTAGATCAACTAAACATTGTTTGAACACCATCATGTCCAGACCGGGTGACCCCTGCATAAGTAAGGAACTTTGTCAGAACTGCTCTGTGGTCATTTTATTTTCTGAATATAGCCTAATATTTGAGTGAAGAGGACACTATACTTTTACGGTTCATTTCCAAAGGCTGCCATTCTCTCATAAATGTTTTCTTCTATAATAATAACATTGGTGAATTATTAACTTTACTTATTTATAAAACCTGGACAGAAATAGGTGTTATTTTCTGCTAATGTGTCAAATATTTCAAAGAGCTTCAATCTGTCATCATAATTTGCAGCTCTGACATTGTAAAGCATTTGTAGGGGGGATTCTGGGATGCCTGACAAATACATGCAGTGGTTTTAGTAGCATGATGATCAAAGCATGATTACTTTAAAAACACGTGTCTGTACTTTGTGCAGCTTCCTACCTGGAAGGAGCACATCAGGGTTTCATCCACGCTCATCATGCCGCCGGCGTTGTCGAACTCTCCACAGTAGTTGGGAGCTGAGAACAGAGTCACCAGCTGCCGCTTGGCAAAGAACTCATATCCATCTTCTACCACCTGGGGGCGTCAGATACACAGGAACGTTTCTCAGTGATAACCTCTGGCTGTTTTTACATTGACATCATCATCAGATATGGAGTTCTTTCAGTAGTGATGCACTTCATGGACATATATGCACATTCTGGACAGATGAAGTTTCGAGGAAGCCTGACCAGTGAGTCCAGGTATTGATGGGGAGGCCTTCCATCATTAAAATGGTGAAGGAATGGAGGGGAGTTGTACCTGGTGGGCTCTGCAGATGAGGTCCAGGTCGTGGCGGTTGAGGAACTTGCTGACCACATCAGCTCCAAAGGTGAAAGAGACGCCGCGGTCGTTTTCTCCCCAGCCCTGGACGTCCTTGTCTGGGTCCGACCACAGCAGATCACACAGGAGGCCTGGAGGGAGGAGCACACCGTATGAACCACACCTTACTACCCGCCTGACGCTGTCCTCAGAGGTTCTGACTGGAAAATAAGGCATGATTCTTCTTCATGCTAACCCGCCACTCAAATCTGGGTCACAGCATGAAATAATGGGCTCTGCTGGGAATCCGATCTTTGGCAGAATAATAGCAGAGTCACCTTCGTGTCACATTTACAGTACGTCAGCTAATAAAACACTAAGGCTGCCCTATGTATATACAGACACATTCTTCACCTCCACGCAGTGAGTCTCCCTCAAAGACCATAAGAGGATCTGAGAGACAGCTGCTGCCAGGGCCTGAACACTGGCTGCCTTATAAGGACAAGAACAACCAGATTTAGTGAAGAGGGGGCAAACGCTCACCACCACTGCTTCGCTGTGACTTACAAAGAACAACACAGAGGAGATAACAAGTTATGTCACATTATTTCACTATCAGAGCGGAGCTTAGGTCCAGCTGAGCGTGTTACTTCAGCTGTTATTTCACCGGCTCTTAGGGCCAAATGTAGATCCAACGCTGCACTCAGAGGAGGAAATCAGCCCTAAGTGGCCAAAATTTCTCACAGAGGCTGGATAAATAAAGGTCCAGGTCTGTTTTAACCCCTCCACTATCACAATGTGAAGTAACCCTGGCAGACATGAGACAAGTGTTCGAAATCAGCCAGCCGTTTATAAATGTGACGATCACAATGGGAATGTCTGAGTCAGGTACTTTCTGTTACATCTTCTTCTTTTTTGTAAACAGCTATGCCGCTCACATTGAGCCTCCTTTAAAGTTAGTGAAGCTGACAGCTGAAGAGTTCTAACCTGCGTCCCAGCTTCTGTAAAGGTTTCCAGGAATATTTTGTTCTGTTCAGCAGAAATCAGTAGAACAGACATGGAGAGTGCCTGTGAGGAGCTGCTGTGGCAGACAGGCTCGGACAGGCTCTCCTCACCTGCAGCTCGGGTTAAGCTCTGCAGTTCAAGTAGAGCTCTCAGCTAACAGCAGCATTTCAGAGGTGTGCGTCAGTGATTTTTAACCCCAAAGTGTCTCCGTGCACACTGACACGTGCACTGTGGGAGCGTGAGGGGATGTTTTAGCAGCTTGTCTATGTGGAGGAAAGGAGGGATCGTCCCAAGTGGATTGAGCTTTAAATAGCCAATAAACTTTCCATGAAAATAAGTCAAGAACAGGCATGATGCCGATCCTGTAGATGGGATCAGGACAATCCCAATATACAAGCGCTGGTTCACTTTTATATTCTGAGCTGAACTGGAGTTGTTGCTTCTGATGATCAATTACTCCATTAACTCATTATTCTTTTGCTTAAACCTCTCCACAGTGATGGTGTCAAGCCATCCTCTGTCACATGTGATGCTGAACTGAACTCTTTGGATGTTTGTGTGCTGATAAATCAGGCTATTTGAAGAGGTCTCCTCTTCTGTAATTCTGTTGACCACATGATTGAGAAAATGATTGCTAGATTAATCTCTAATGAATATTATTGTCAGTTGCAGACTTCATATGTGCCTAAATGAACCAAAAACTCAATTGCAACTAAATGTTCTTTACTCTCATTAATTCAATGAGCTGTCTGTCATTATGTGGAATAATAGCTGTGATGACCAAACCAGAATGAGATGACAGAGATGGGCTGATGATCCACTCAAGTCTGTAAAGTCAGCGAGTGAAAAGACTTGTCTAAAAAGTGTGGTACAACACCAAAGAACAACTCGTGGACTGCCAAAAAAAGGGGCATCACTTTTCCCGTTACTTATGGCACTTAGCGAATGACAGAGGAAACTTGAACCAATGAGTCTGAGTCATCTCAAGGAATATGTTGTTTTGTTATGTATGGAGAGGAAATGCATTTTATTTATGAGCGGGTTTTCATAGTGGCTGCATTATATTCAGTTGGTCAAACAAATGCTTATATGAGAGCTTGTATGTTATTACGCACAGGAAGGAAATGTGGACTCTCATTGTAAAGAAACAGGAAGTGTTGCACATGAGAAGTGGGGACAATATGGACGCTGTCAGTAAAGTAGTTTTAACTTCAATGTCTTTTTGTCGAGTGACAGATGTGACAAAAACTGTGAGCAGACGACACAGATAACCTTCAGAGGAAATAAACAGGGTGTCTGTGTGTGTGTGTGTGTGTGTGTGT
>JBAJHX010000042.1:14655166-14677943 GCA_037176925.1 Amniataba percoides | reverse complement strand
GTAGCCTTGGTGTATTAATTTGACCATAAACGCTTTTTCTGTCTTAAAGGGGCCCCAAACACAGCCGAGCTGAAGATCTGCAGAGTCAACCGCAACTCTGGAAGCTGCAAGGGAGGCGATGAAATCTTTCTGCTGTGTGACAAAGTACAAAAAGGTACAGTATACCTGGACCGTGTGCACTTGTGTAAGCTGAAGGGTTCCTTCTTTTAGAAATAAATACAGAAATAATCTAGAAACACATTGCACAACTCTGACACAACCTGTCACACTCGCAGTGGGAATGATTATATTGACAGTGCATCAGCCAATTTTGAATAAGTGAGCTGGAAATACTGATAAAGTGTAGTGCGATTTCTATGTTCTTTCAATGGAAATATTGAAATAGAAAATACAATACACATTCATAGAAAGATTTCTCTTTACAATAAAAGTAAAGTTTTTTTTTTACCCCCATCTGTCTTGAGTGATGTACATTAGCAGTGACATCATCCATCAGCAAATGTGTTGACAATGTGGTTGTCTCAGAGACAATAAAATCATTCTCCGACCTCGAAGCCTGGATGAATTGAGAGGTGAGGGCCATATGAGTCAGGTAACATGGAAATAAACAGCTGGGTGCAAGAAGGCCAAGCGGAGATATCAGCAGGGACCAGAGAGTGTCCTCAAAGATATATGGCAAGGGATCCAGCAGTGAGACCCCATGTTTCATACTGAGTTCAAGTCATTTTAAGCTCGCAGACAGTCAGTTACAGTCATAATTGACCATTTCAACATCTCACTGGCACAGGGGAGTTTTCCCACCACACCTGCTTCAAAACAGCCACCATCATCCCTGTACCTAAAAGCTCTGCAGTGTGTAGTCTGAACAGATAAACCGCCCTGTGACACTCATCTTCATTGGTTAATGGCCTGCTGTGTCCACTAAGTTGAGGAAGCAAATGTTGGCAAACTTGAGACAGATACTGCTGTGTACCTGATGTCTCTGAGTCAGGTTCTTACTGAGCTGGTAGACTACTTTAACACTTTAAAACTACATTTTGCCATTAACAGTTGTCATGTGTTTCTACAGTGGCAGTTATTCAGTAAACATTACATAATCTCACTTTGAAGTGTGGTTTTGGAGAAGTGTGATATTTATGCATCAATAGTGCAGACACAGTTAGCAACGAGCTGGTAAACACGCTGGAGCATTTAGCAGCAAACTGAGTGAAGAAGAGAGTGAATATTGGACTTTCAGGACTTTTCAGGCATATATCATCATCATGTCTGATTATGTCAGGGTTGTGCTTTTACAGCATGAACCTTGGGCCAAAAAAATGCACCCTGCTTTAAGTGCATTTGAATAACCTCTGCTCTGAGATATCTCACAATGCATACAGACAGTGTGAAGTCTTATTTTTAGCACTACGGTTACTGCAAATGTGAGGTTTCACTGCCTGTCACTGCATCTGCTATGTGTGAATTTATGAAACAATGCAAAGCAGTCACATTATCTCTGAGTGACTTTTATCAGGAACAGAAATATGGACGCTCACTTCTATTTTTTTTCTCTATTTTCCAATAAATGACTGAAATGCACATAGTGGCAGTTAACTGCTCAGCACTGTGTTTTGGTACCTACTATATCCATTAAACTCTGTATGAAATCAGCTCTGTAACTCCTTCTCACAGATCACATTTTTTTTAATTAAAAATCCATCTTCTGTTATTTGCAATAGTTTAGCCATGGCAGATGTATGTACTGTAAATGATTTTTCATGAACGTCACTTAGCTATTTCCACAGCAAGCAGAGCCATCAGATTTACTTGGAACATTACACCTTTTTACTCAATGTTGTCAATCTTTGTGTTTTATCACAGCGAAAGTGATAGTGATGCAAATGTCTTTGAATGTCTTGTACTTTGTTAAAGAAAAGCTCCTGATTTAGCTGATTTTGCATTAATGCTGAAGAGGAAATAATCTCTGTCTGATGTTGATTCTTCTTTTGAATGGGAAGTCCATTCTCAACTTCTGTATCTTCTTACATTTCACATCTTCTGGTCCCCTGCAGAGGATATTGAGGTGCGTTTCTTCCAGGACTCCTGGGAGGGAAAGGGCACTTTCTCACAGGCTGATGTTCACAGGCAGGTGGCCATCGTGTTCCGCACACCGCCGTACCGCGACACTAACCTCTCTGAGCCAATCAGAGTCAAGATGCAGCTCCGCCGGCCCTCTGACCGAGAGGTCAGCGAGCCAATGGACTTCCAATATCTGCCCTCTGACCCAGGTAAGAGGCAGAGTTCCTGTGTTTCCATACGATGCCACATATGAAGCTATTAATGAACTTACTCTATAAACCCAGCCTTGTAACTGCTTTTTAAAAATGACCTCTGTAGATGAATACAGGCTGAGTGAGAAGAGAAAACGTACAGGGGACATGTTCCAGAGCCTGAAGCTGAGTCCCATGCTGTCCAGTGGTAAGCTGATGAGATTTTTTTCTATCACTCTTGTGTATATGTTTTAGTTACAATGTAATATAATGATGTATGTCTGAATTTCAGTGTCCATCCCACAAGATAGACGGCACATAAGCCCAGCAAGGAGAACAGTCACAGCCAAGCCCCCTTCAATGAATACACAACCCGGTTTGTCTTCATCTGTTAATTTCACATTTGGTGATTTTCTCTTCAGTGATCACTGTAGAGATTTGTAGTTTTCTCCATAGAAAATGTGTTTCTGGATATTTCCTGGATTTGGAGTAGCTGAACTTAAATTGTTTGTTTTGTGTCCAGCAGCAGGGGTGCCCCCTGCTGGCAGCAGAGCCAAAGCCCAGACATCCTACTCATTCAATCAGCCAGGCCACCTCTTTTCAGTCCAGCCCAAGGCAGAGCCCTCCCCCTCCAACTCTGCTGCAAATACAAACCAAACATGGAGGATAATGGAGACCTTGAATCTGGGAACCCAGCCCAAAACCACACCGCTCAACTTCCCAATAAGCCAGGCACCCTCCTCCTCAACCTCTACCAGCACCTCTGCTGCCAACCAGGACTTCTCAACCGTTAACCTGTCAGACCTTCAGGAGTTCTTCCCCATTTCGTCAGGCATTGCCCAGGACCCAGCAGCTTCTCAGGGAAGCACAGCTTCCTCACAGACCAGCAGCTCCTTCGGCCTACAGGGCTCCCAATTCCGGGTGGATGCCTCACTTGTGGATGATGACATCCCAGAGTTCCCTAGCTTTTCTGAAGCCCAGGCCCCTGGAGCTCTGGAAAACATTAACATGGATGACTTTGAGGACCTTCTCAACCCTCTGAATGACAGTGTAAACAACACCTCAATGTTGGCTCATGCTTCATGCCAACAGGTGGCCCCTCCCAGCTCCTCTACTGCCGGCCAGAACAGTGCAGCATCCCAGAACACTTCTGACGCTGCCAGCAACCCAGGAAGCACCTGGATGAATTACCCCAACAGCATTGTCAACTTACTCCAGAATGAGGGCATGATGGACATTGCAGCCAACAGCAGCAACCACAGACCACCTGTGCTGGATGAGTTCGATGAGCTGATGTCCGCCGACGAAGATCGTCTTATTTCCATCTTCAACAGCGGAAGCCAAGCAGGGTTTGTGTCAGGCCACCCAACTTAAAGTTTGTCCATTACATTTAAAGATTGACATATTTACATAGACCACTTTTATCTGCCCTGGTAGCCCTCAGAACTCAAACTCTTTTAGGATGTGGAGAATATGAAGGGCAGAAAGCAAAACTGCTCACTGTGGACCTGCTTATTGAACTACAAGTAAAGACTCTTTACGGTATTCGGATAATGAATTGTACCTGGCCTTGTATACATTTTGTCTGATAAAAAAATACAACTGAACATAATCAGATTTTTTGTTATAACTATACGTTTAGCATCAATCATTAACTTTTTCAGCCACTGTGTAAACCTGATGTTAGAAGATCCACGAACGTTTGTCCAATGAGCCTGACAACCAGACAGGATAAAGCAGATGGAAAACATCTGTTTAATATTTTCCTGTTGAGGATGTTTTCTGTGGAACATGTTAAGCATGTTTTTTTCTGTTTTTTTTTTTCTCATAATTTTGGTAACTGATCAGTGTTACTGTGATTATCGCTGTCTGTTTTATAAGTGAAATGTGTACGTTTGCCTTCTTATTCTAATCAGACTTCCTGGTGTTCGCAATAAGAATTTAAGCCAAGGTTTAGAGGTAAGTATATGCAAATTAGTTCCATATTTTATCTACACAATACACATGCATTACTTTGGAACTTTAAGAATGTTTTCAAAAATTCTGAAGGTCGGTAGAAACTGTATGGTGCCTTTGTTGAGTCTCAACAAAATGTAGTAGTGTGTTAGGAACCAAATGAAGGTCTGTATGTAAATAATCAACAAACAAGCAACAATAAGTACATGCTTATAGCAGAGAAGTGTACAAGACATTCATGCATCACACTCAAGGAGCGCTATCAGACTTTGTTTTTGTGTCTGACAACATCATTTACTTGTCTCCCGTTCACACTTCCACAGTTATTTTATGAATAATGGCTGCAGCTAAAGTCAAGTGTTGCAGATCTGTAGGTCAACATGCTATACTCTGTAATAAAGATGCTTTATTGAGATGAAATTATGTTTTATACTGGTATGATTTAGATCATTGTATATGCCATTTTTGATTGATTGTCACAAACCTTTCTTGCCAATAAAACACACAACATACCAAGACAGTCTTCAAAAGTAGACTTTATTTGGCAGCTCTGATCGTGGTTCAGTAAAAACCGAAAAGGAAAAAATAATGCCAAATCAATGAGACAAGTGTATACTGTGAGAGTTGCTGACTTTCAAAATGATTTCAGTCATTGACTTGTCCTGCACAACCCACATCATGGGAATCACTAAATGCCTCTAGATGTAGCCATCTCGCAAAACTACCCAATTGTTCAGACAGGTTTATGTCACTTCAAGATTGGTGACTTTGTTGACGATGTGTGAGCGCCTAGGTACACACTCCAGGTCAAATTTGCTCTCGTATATGGTCGGGCAGAGCTTCCAGCGGTTGTTGCGGTAGATTCCCAGGTACGTGTAAACGTCTGGCTTGTAGGACAGAGGGCATTTGACCCCTGCAGCACGGATGACACTGTCCAACCTTATAATCTCACTCTCATCCGTGAAGTTCGGGTTGTAGGCACAAATGACCTGCTTGCCCTCTGCCTTGGGGTTATGGGGACTGACTTTAACTAGGGAGATCTTGCCATCCAGAGCTGCTCTGGCCACACACTCCCAGGCGTGGTCCACCTTAAAGCCAGAGTCCAAGTGCATCAGCCACTTGCCTGTGAGCACCCCGTGGTTCAGGGCCAGCTCCTTCACCGTCTGGAAGTTGACAGGCCGGCCACTGGCCAAAAGTTTCTCCCAGCTCTCCTGGAGGCCCATGACATCCCCGGTGCTGGGGCAGTGGTTCGTGCCCCGCACAGCGATCCACCCCACGGGGCTCACGCCACTTTCCTCATCACCAAATCTGTACACAAGTGAGGGCCTGTTGCTCTCCAGCCAGCCATCAAACTCGGACCTTGGAGTTTTCCGTGAGTCGAACACAATCCAGGGGTCCATGTCTGCAGCCATGGCCTCGGCGGCGTAGGTCTCTGCAGTTAAGGGGGTCTCCACCTCGCCATCTCCAGGTGCCTCTTCCTCCTCCATTGTCCTGTCAGTGCGAGGCTCCTGGAGGAAGGAAGAAGGTGTTGTATGTTTAAACCACAAGTGAAACCTGTGTGTTAATCAAGCCTCAATATACTGGGATATATAAGTTCAAGTGCAGCCTCTGTATGAGCCTATCAAACCCCAGTTTATTTAGATATACAAGTCCATGTGCAGCCTGTGTGCTGGTTTATATTCACAGGTGGACTGCGCACGGATGTTGATTTATATCTCAAGCTAGCCTGCTAATTTAGCAACTCTTGTTAAATTAGAAACGTTTGTCTGCCCCATTTGCTTCTTTGTGACAAAGATAAGTCGTTAACGGTTTCCTTATCTGTACCGTCCACATTTGACCCAAAACGTTGATTAAAACACACATCTCATGTCGACATATTTGTACTGGCTCGGTTTTGTCGCAGCTAGCCGGCTAGCTAGCCCACCTCTCGTCCCAGTCGCTGCTGTTCGTCTTCTTCGACACATTTGGAGAAATGTTTCTCAGCCAGCTGTTCTCCATAGCCGGCACAGTGACCGTGCATTATTTTCATGCAGACTGGAGACAGCTGTGCTCGTAAACTGTGTCCGTTCACGGCAGACTCACCTGCAGATGTTGAAGTTAGTTGTCTGTCGCCTCCGTGCTGCTCTGAATCAAAACATTCAGATGTCTGACAGTTTTTCGTCTCGCCTATCGACTAAATCACGTGTAAAGGAAATAAACCTGAGTTGTTTTTCGGCTAATTCGATGCACAAATTAAACATTTAAGCTTCGTTGTTAATATCAGAATAAACAAATAAAAAACATTATTACCTCAAAATGAAGATAATTCCTACGTTATTCCTGTGAAAGTTAGTCTGCCTTGACGTGACGGCGTTAGGACCCAGCGGAGATACACTGGGTAACGGCTGACGTGCTAACGAGTTAGCCGGTTAGCTGTTGCTATCTAAGTGTGTGTGCGCGGCAGAGGTGATTTATATATGATATAGAGCGGGAACGCAGAATTTATCGCATTTTATTTTAAGGTAGCCGCCCAGGTCATTTAATTATGCCCAGCAAGAAGAAGAAATACAACGCCAGGTTCCCCCCGGTGAGTTTAAACTTTGCCGAGCCGGCGTTAAGACTAGCTCTCGGAAAGCTAACTTGTTCGGCTAGCCTGAATGGGACACGGCCTGAGAGCTAACGAGACAGCTAACAAACACAAGCTGATTGTCGCCAAAGTGTAAACTGCACAAGTGCCTCTTCCACTGAACAGCCTCTTCCGAAGGGGTTGCTAATTTACTTTAATGTCTTGCGAGGAGAGTTGTCGAGCGAGTCCACCAATTCACGTTAAGGTTGTTTTTAGCATGACAAGCTAAGTGAAACTGAAATGTTCCAAATGTGCGCACTTATGTTGTCTATAGGGGTGTGTTATACCAAGACCACAATGCAGATAATCTGATTAACACACGGGATTGAACATGAACACTATCAAGGCCCTCTCATCCTCAAACACTGAATATGTGTTGTACGTGATTTTGGAAACATTTCAGGAAGCGGGCCTTGGTTTCGATACACAGGAAGATATGCAGTGTGTTTTTTAATGAAAATAACCATTCATTGTGCCAGTGTATGCAGATATGTCGACTCACCCCACACAAACTTAATCTTTTCTCATTGTAGGCGAGGATCAAGAAGATCATGCAGACAGATGAAGAAATAGGCAAAGTGGCTGCAGCAGTTCCTGTTATTATTTGTATCCTTTCTATCAAATCTCTCTGCTGTGCAGCCTTCAATGTTTCAATTGTGTGTGTGTGTGTGTGTGTGTTTTGATGTTGCACCATCCATTAGAAGACGGATTTAGGAGTAAAGGAGCTGAAACAAACAAAAAAAACAAAACTGCTTCATCAGCCCGCCAAGGAAAGTTAATCGAGAACAATTAAGTTTAAGATCGATAAGTTGGACAAACATTTGCTGCTTCAAGCTTCTCCTATGTGAAGATTTGACGCTTTGTTTAGTTACAAATCAGAGTAAATTGAGTATCTGTAGGACTGCTGGTCAGACAAAATGAGACCCTGTGCATTCTAGCAGCTTGTGATGGCCTTTTTTAATGATTTGTATGGCATTTTCTAGGACTAAAGTGCCAAAGGATAACTGCCATAGTCAAGTGAAACTTAAATAAAGGACACAGACCTTCTGTTTTGTAATTTCCTTTACTGAGACATCAGCGAGAGCCCTGGAACTTTTTTTGGAATCATTACTTACAAAGGCCTGTCAAGTCACCCAGTCCAGGAATGCAAAGACGATGACAACGTCACATCTGTAAGTTTCTGTGTTTTTGTGTGTCATGTTAAAGAACCTGTGCTTCTCAGTGACTTTGTCTCTGGACGTACGTCTGATCTTGAGTGAAGTTTTACAGTGTCTGAAGTTCTGCATGTTGCTGAAGTGAATATATAATCTCCATTTATCTCTTTGTCTATTAGACATCAGGGTGACATTGTAGTCAACCCAACTGATTTTAAAGTTGCATTTTTGTGTTCACAGAAAGCAGTGTATTGAGCTGGAGCAGCAATTTGATTTCTTAAAAGACCTGGTGGCAACGGTGCCGGACATGCAGGGCGAGGGGGAAGAGAACCACACCGAGGGCGCAGGAGAAAAAGTCCCACGGAGGTATATCTATCTCTGTCACATACGTTTGTTTGCATTATGACTACACGAGAATCAACACAAAATTAGCAAGGTCTTAATTCACACATGTCACTTGTCCAGAAAAAATAGCTATGTGCTAATCACCATATAATGCAACTTACTTATCATTCGGTCATCTCTGATAAGTGCATGTAGCCACACTATAACATGGAAGAAATGAATCAGTCGTCACAAACAGGAAGATACTCCTTACATGGTCACAAGGGAGGTTAACTTTGCCTTTTCCAGGAACAGTTACTACTGTGAATTAAAACTAATTAAAGCAATATGTTTGTCTTCCTTGTGATTACCTTATCACTGCTTTCATTTTGTTCTGTGATTACAGATGAACACCCTTCCCAAAAAAAAAAAAAACACAAGAGAGTCCTTTTTCTTGTGGTCTACAGAGCAAGAACTAATTATTGAGGATTGTAGAGGAGAAAAAGCAGTATTGACTTTAAAGTCAAACTCTGGCACTGCAGCTAAGTTGAAGCAGAGAGCTTGGCAGAGAATTACACATAAATTAAATGAGTAACAAGACTTCTTTTCACTAAGAAATGTGGCTGCTTTAATAGAGATTCAAATTGGAATGGTTGTAAGCTTCTAATATTTAGACTTTTTGTCTTGGCTGTGGGAATGAGGCATTTGGAGTCACAGCACCCTCTGAATAATAAATGGCTCAAAGTAATTTCCACTAACGGTCACATTATTCCCTGTACTGCAGTGTGTCTGTGTTTATCTGAACACTACATGGGTGTAACTACGTGTTTTAATGACAGATCAGAGTTTGATCAGCTGTTGCCTCATGTGAGCAACTTTCATACCAAATGATGACCATAATTACACAAAGCATTTATCCGCACAGGTCGAGAAATTTCTCTAGGATCTTGTAGGGTCACACGACGTAAACGGAAACATAACGCTTTTTTTTTCTCCTCAGGGGTCGAAAGCCAGGTTCTGGCCGCAAGAATGGAGGAGCTGGCTCCAAAGGCAAGGACAAGAAGTTGTCTGGCACAGAGTCAGAGCAAGAGGTAGGAATGAATTTATAAGCCCAACAGCAGTGTAGAGGTTTATGGAGTAATGTTTTCCTCTTTCCTGAGCATGCGATTGGTCACAGAAAAATACTCTTTGCAAGCAGATCAATTATATTTTGAAGAGAAATTGTCGCATACGGTAATTTGAGCTGACAAACATCCATTCTGTGCTCAAAACATTTATTTGCATGTTTGCTGTTAGCCACCATTAAGTGCACAATCATGACCTCCTATTCATCTTCACCCATTTGGCCACAGATTCCCTGCTGTGTGCTTGCAAACCCAAATGGCACACAAACCTTTTATTAAATCGTTAATTTCTCAATTTGCTTGCACTCTGAAAAGCTGAGCCAGTGCACAGAGAAACCAGAGAGCACACACGGGAGAGATTCTGAGAGAGAGAAAGAGAGAGAGGAGAGAGAAATTTTGAGACAGGGCAGAAATTAACCTTGACTTAGTGGTATAATTGTTCTACAAAACATAGTTTATGAGCACACAAAAATCGTTCTCTGTGTTAAAAATATCCTGTGGTGTGGTCAGGAATGAGGTTCAGATATGACTGTATGCAGTTTCAAGGATGAAAGAAGAAGCACCGTTGGCTTCACAGGTCCATGTAGCCAGTCCTCAGATGACATGAGGCCACATAACTCCACTTTTACTACCTGTTTCTCCTTCGGAAGCATCTGCAATATATTTCTGTGAGTTATTTTATTGTTGGAAGTGAAATATGTGATGCAGAGGCTTATGAGCAGGCTGCCTCTACTCTACTGCTGCTTAGCTTTCATCCAAAGGGGAGCATGCATGGGATACTGTGCCTTCATGTCTTAAAAGCAGCTCCTGAAGGGAACACCAAAGTTGTCACCAAAGAGTTAACAGTAACTGTTAATAAGATATTAAACGTATGTAAAGGAAACCATAAATACTACTGTTTTGTGTGGAACGTCTGTAACCTCAGTCAAAGATGATTTGTTAAGGGGGGAACTTCCTAATTTGTACCAGTTTTACTTATTTGTTTATTTAAGTTTTTATTTATTTAATGATTTCTTTTTAAAAGATAATAGGTTACACAGCCCTTTTGGTGGACCAAACCACAGTGAGACATATGAGGGGGATACAGTCTTTTGAAACACGTGTCCATACCTTGCACAAGAACTTTCAATGCATAGCTATTGTATGTTTTAAATTGATATTCTAATGTTTAAAATTATAAGTTGAAGACAGCAACATCTGTTTTTTCCAGGGTGAGGGGCGTCAGGACCCCCCGTAATATCTGCCCCTGATTCTGACCACATGGATGACCATTAGACAGCCATCTGAAGTTCAACCCCAACATGACAGCTGGGGCTGCCCTGCACAGGTCAGTGATGGCGCTCTTGTCGTGCATGATTAAATATGTTTGAGTTATGAATGCATTAACTAGCTGGCTAATTATCTGTTAGCGTTATAGAGCTAACTTATTAGCTAACACTAGTGTCAAATGTCACATCACTAACTTAACAAGCATTCATGACTCAAACTTTTTGATCATGCATACGAGAGAGTTATCACTGACCTGTGGAGGGCAGCTACCAGACACCACGTTGATGCTGACTTACAGGCAGCTGCACAGTTTTAAAATATAAAAACACACACGCATAGTGAAGTTCATGCAGTGTATATTTTAATGGAACAACAATCAGATTAGTTTTTGAGGAAAATTGCAAATATTTGTGAACACATATAATTTATATTTTATATTTATTTAAAACAAGAAATATTTGTGTGTGCATCAGAAATACATGTTGCACACAATCTTTTTATCTATGTGGGTTATTTTTTTACATTCATATTCATCTATAAACATTGTTGTGTGCACTGAAAATTATTCAGAGGGTCACTCATATTATTCATAAGATGCATATGCAAAGTCTTCTGGGATCATTCGCTGATGTCGTCTGAAGGCTCACTGGTGTGTTTCTTGTGATGGACACAGGATGACTCTGAAGACAGCGAGACAGACGGGGATGAGGAGGACGGCTCTCAGTCCAGCACAAATCTGCAGGCCGCTTCCAGGTTCCACAGGTATGAACACAGACTGTGTGTTTTCAGAGACCTGCAGCTAGTTCTCGGTCTGAGTTTTCTGAGTTTAGTTTATATTTCTTCGACCCACATTGTACATTGCTGCTCCAACTTTAAATCTTTAGATATTTATGTACATATTACATATTTTTATATATATTTATTCACCAATCTTAATTTTGTTATGTGAAAAAATGCTGACAAAGATTCTTGATTGAATGAAGTTCAGATTGAAAAGTACAACTAATAGCTGTGATTAAAATAATAGACATTTTTCAGAAGTCAATATTAAGTACCTTCATTTAGCTGTGGCCTGCTAACATTTTTCACAGGGCTCAAGATAAACAGTTAGACATGCTTAGCAGGCAAAGAATGCTCATTGTGTTTGTTGTGTCAAGGTTATTAATTCATGTCTTATGTATTTTTGAAGAAAGAAAAAAACTCTTTATATAGACTTTTTGTCTAGAAGTCCCGCCATGTCAGAATAAAGCAATCAGCAACATTTTACATGAGTTTAACAAAAAATGCATTTGCACACATTGTACCATTTCCTCTTCAAACTATTACATTTGTTGACAGTTTGAGGGTTTGACACCTGGTTTCCACCTCTGCCTGTGTCCCTGCAGCTCAAACGCACCCACCCAGAACATGCATATGGCCAACATGGTGTCAATGAGCAGCATGGCTCCACCTCAGCCGCAGGGTGGCATGACTTTCTCCCCCCACCCCTCCATGATGAGCATCGCACCGCCTCCCCCAGCCCCCGCGCCGCACAAGAACGACGACGATGACGACGAAGACTATGACTCTTAGTTCTCTCTTTCCCCCTCCACCATTCACACACACGTGCGCGCACGCTCTCTTTCAACATTATTTTCGATCTCATTAGTTCTTCTCGTGGCGGGCGCTCGAAGCGGAGGAGGGAAAGACTCTTCATCTCAGCCTGCTGGCAGAAAAGCCGTCAGCAGCCGGCTGCACGACACCGCCACAGGAGACAGAAATCTCGTTGTATATTATGTGTTTTAATTTTCTTTTTCTTTTTTTTTTTAAAGGTTTTATTTTATTGTAGAGGAGAATCCAAACAAGGATGTTTTTTAACAAGTCCGTTGTTCTATTTTGACAATTAAAAAAAGGCGGTTGTCACTGTTTTTTGCCACGAGCCCCCCGCAGACAAGATAGGTGTAGTTTGTGTTGCCTGATAGCTTTTTTTCTTTCGGCACTTCTCCCTCTCAATCCTCTGTAGTAGACACAATGACATGAACACAGAAGTCACCCAAACCCTCAGGTTGGCTGAAAAAATAAATCTGTAGGTAAAATCTTCCAGCCTGTGACGCTCCTATAAAGGCAGGTGGTGGAGATGAGTTCAGGGCAGCAAGTATTTCAGAGGAGATCAGCACACGTCAAAGGGAAAGGAGGTCAGTGTCTCGCCCATCAAGTGTTATATTACTTTGTTACGGATTTGCTATGAAATACTGCTGTTAAGATGTGAACCCTACTTCCTGGCTTTGTCAGTCCAATTGTCAGGCTGCAACGTAAACAAGGAAGCAGGTGTATTTTTACTATAGGTTAGCTGGCCACAGCTTTATTTGAATTTGTTTCTATTTTTAATTCGCGTTTTTATTAAGAGAACTGTAAGCCCCTCGCCCGCAGCCCCGAAGTCAACCAGATCAGCAGGTTCAGATTTATGTTTTGATCCTGATGCTGTCAGAGCCTCTGGCAGCCTCGTATTTTTATTTTATACGGCCTTTAAATTCTCCTGACTTGCCCATCAGACGTATTGTGTGAACCTTGGACCATAACTTTGTTTTTAAAGTTTTTTGTCTCCGTTTTCCTCTCTAATTTCTATTCTGGCCACCCCTCCGATTTTGAGCAACTCTCTCCTTTATCCTCACTATTTGCCCTTCCCTCTTTTTAGCTTGTTTTAGATGTATCCATTGAAAACAGATATGGGGCTCCCATTTATGTGTCAGTCTCGGTATGAAATGTTTCCAAATAGACAGTCGAAGTTGACACTGTATTGTAAACTTTTAACATTCTTTTTATTTTGTATGGGTGAAATAAAGTTCATATTTCAATTAAAAAAAACAAAACAAAAAAACAAAGCAACCCTTGTTCGGGTTTGTTTTCCATATCTGAACTGAAATCCTTGTCACATCAAGCAAATCTGCCTCTGCGTTCACCTTTTTAGGCGCACTTCTTTGTTTACTGTCTGGAAGGGCAAACCCTGACTTCTGCGGCATCTTTTAAGGAAAACATTTCAAAGAGCTTCCCTCTTTAGTTTTCAGTTTCACAGGCAGGGAACACATCTTTTTGTAGACCTGACACAACCTTTTGATTTCTGCATTTTACAGTATAAAAAACATTTTCCCACAGATTTATGTGGCATTGATTCACAGGCCAATGACTCATGCGACCAGAGAGACAAGGGCTGGTATTTACCCTCGGCTCTGCAGCCTCCTCCTGGTATTTGGATCAGATAAGTGCAAGACGGTACAGGTTTGTGGAAACGTGCTCACAGAGGGCCGATTGTCACCATCATAAACACACGCTCTTCCATCGGGGTAGGTGGCACACTTGCCCCCCCCCCCCGCCACAAGTATGTGTGCCCTGCCCCTTTCCTCTTCCTCCCATCTTCTTTTTTTAAAGCGGTCCATTTTGTGGCATAAATGCGGGTCTGCCTCTAAGCATCCCTGATCTGGGGGCCGTAAAAACAACTGTATCCTTCCTGCACAAGCGTTGACTCAGCAGACTGTGGGGGGCTGGGACGAGTCGTGTCGGTCAGTGTGTGTGTGGTGGGTGGGGCGGGGGGCGTGTAGGTAGTTGACTTTAGGAGGTCGGTGTCCAAACAAACGGCAGCCATGGGGCAGTGGAAGGAGGGAGGGGAGGGGGAGCCATCAAAGGGCCAACAGAAGGAAGCACACTGTTTCCACACGGCAGCTGGTGGGGTGAAAGGTGGCCCTCTGATTCCCACCACCCCCTCTCCCATGAAGCTACTGACTTCTAAGTGCGCTGCAGGCTCATGAAATATGGGGACAAGTGGCAAAAGGATTTTCCTGTCTCATTTCAAGAAATAAAACTCCCTTTTCACTGGATAGCTACCCTCATCAGTGAGGCAGAACCCGGCCCCGACACAGCCTGGTCACCCTGCTGCCGTCTGGCGAGACATATAGAAATATCTGAGCTGGCTGTGAGACGTCTAAATCCATCCTCTGCACTCCATTGTGATTTATTTTTTTCTGTTTGTTTGCATGCAGCTTAAAGGGACTCTGACCTGAAGTTTGCACTACAAGCTTGTGTCTTCATTTTAGCGTGTTATTCTCACCAAACACAAGATGCAGTTGAGCCTGATTGGAAAATCTCTGTCGTAACATTAGAACCTGACGATGGCTCGAGATGCAACAGAAAGTGAGAATATTCCCCCTAAAACAACAAAACTTTTATATGAGTGTGATTTGACTTTATCTCATGTACAGTTGTGCAGCAGTAAATCTGAGTCCGCTGAAATTTCCAGGAAAAACTCAGTCAGGTAAGAAGCCTATAAACTGCATAAAGAACATTAAACCAGCCATACGCTGAGGGCTGTCAGGTAGAGAAGCTTGAAAGTGTGTTTCTTCTTCAAAGTAACACCAGACAAAAGAAAATGTCTCCAGAAACTGAAGAGCACCATTTCCTCTTTTCTTTGACTATGGAGAGAGTTTTAATGAACCCCTGTCCTTGAGTATTTGGACTGAAAGTCACTAGAGTGTCATATCTCAGCTGACTCAACAGGAAGACACAATATTATTTTAGTGTAGCAGCAGATATGAGCAGAGGGACTATTACATAACAATGGAGCAGATGACATAAAATAATGACTATATGAAATGTAAAGACATTAATATACACAGAGTGTGAAAAAGAACAAGACAACTACTAAACTAAACTACTTCTAAAAGGAAAGTGGACAGAAAATATCCATTTTACTATATTTACCTTCAGGAAACTGATTTTTAGAGGTCTTTATTCAAATAGCTCCACACCCCCTTTTGCTTTCTAAGGTTAATGTGCCACCTGTTATCCCAACATCACCTGAGTCACAATGAGCAAAAATAATAGGACTTCTAGGCGGAATTTCAAAATAAAAGACAGCGCCGCTGTGTTGCGTATTTGAGAGAAAATTTGTGGTATTTTTAAAAAGTGTTTTTCATCCCAAAATATCAGACTCACGTCATAAAGTAACAAGCACAAAATACATGTACAATTCTGATCACTCCAGTAGCGAGAATGATAGTCTATCACTGGTATCGACACGCAACAAATTTAAATATTTTAATTTGAAGGCAAATGTTGTTAATTTCGTAGGTGTTTTCTTCTCTCTTGACACACTTCCAACTTTTTGGCCCAGCAGCAGCGTCAAGTTAGCAGGAAGACGGTCGTCAAAACACAGGAACACAGTCAATTCAAAATAAAAGTCTCATCAAACCATATCACATGTATGTGTACCAGCTCGTAAAACACCGTTTATTAACTTTTAATTACCATTAATTGTTTACTTTAATTTGGACAGTAAAATAAGGAAATAGCATACTTTCTACTTTACTTACTGTAAAACTGTAATTCATTTGTGCTCTTTTAAGTGTGTAATTTCACAAATTATGGGATGCCAGTTAGATGATTATTTGTTTCCCTTTCCTTGGCAGATGATGTCTTATATCCCTTTTAGTACATTTTTATATTGGCAGCTGGTGTTTTTAATAAGACACACAGCAGATGATGAAGTGTGGACTGGTAGCTGGTTTTGTGACCTGCTCCTGAGCAGGGCACCAAACTCCTGACTGACTGATGTGATGGTCCCATCACATGGGGCCATGTCTGCGTCTGCATGTACTGTGTAAGTCTTTTTGGAATTGGAATTAAAATTGAACTGTTGAAAAGGAATTAATAAAGTGATCCTTCTTTTTCTTCTCTGTGGTCCATTAGATTTTATATCCAGCAACACCCCTCTCTTTTATTCAAATTAAAGTTTTGTAAGTTTTACTTGTGACATGTAATCATACTGAGTATGATCAAAGTGACCATTGGTCTCTTCTACTGGGCAATAAAAACGAATAGAACAGAAATAAGTAATATATTCTAATTAACTTTGAATAATACAGTATGTAAAATAATAATTCTCACAGTGTCCTCAGTTAGTATCCTCGAGGCCTGATGGTAGGAGCTCTTCCTGAGCCTGATGTATCTGGTATCTTCTTCTCGGCCGCAGCAGGAAGAAAACCGACATGAGGCAGCTGGTGTTCATGAAGGCCGCGGCGATGCCTCCTCTGTGGTCAGGCGGCGCCGGTTCCCGTTGAGCTCCAGCCAATGAATATAAAAGTTTGAAAGTGCTCAAGAAAACAAATGTCATCTTTCCAAAATAGAAACACTGCTTTTGGAATATCTGCACAGGACATAAATGTTGACTATCTTCTTTGTAAAATCCTTGAGATGCACATTGACAGACAGAAAAACCATTAAAACTAGCCCACTGCACCGCCTGGAACTGTGGTTAAGTAATCGCCTCTCTCACATGTTTCCAAGACACGTTATCCTTAATTTGAACATGTGTTTTATTTGAACTGAGATTACCATGTTCTCGGCTGTTGTGTATAGAACTAACGCTCTATTCACTGAAGTGGAAGGAAAATCACAATCAGCCTTAATGGCCGAGTATCTATACTCATACAAGGAAACTGACTCTGGTTGTTTCATTGCTCTCAGTGGACCTACACAGAAAGTGACATCACAGCTAGAAGCAAGTCACATGTTAATAAAAACAGCAATAAAAACAGAACTTTGTTTCTGTACATCTCGTCAGTGTACAGATGTACATTGTAGAGTACAAAGTACAAATAAATACACCAAGGAATAAACAGCAGTCAGCAGGGGTCCTGTTGTAATGAGCCAACACGTGTTTAAGTGCAAAGCGCTGCATACATTAATGCAGACTGTTGTTTGTGACCACGTTTATACATCAGCTGGTGATATAAAGCCATATTTAAAGAGGTACAAAACACTGAATCACAGTTAAAAGACGATAAATCTAAAAAGCAGGGATATTTATAGTTTATGACAGTATATATGATCTATATTTAGTATGTATTAGTGTATTTGCAGTGAATAGTATATATTGTCTATTTATGTTACAATATATATGTATTTGTATTGTACTGATAATACATATTGTGTATGCATAGGATATATCTATGTATTTATGGTGTAACCATACATATTGTGTATGTATTGTGGTGTATTTTGTGTATTTGTATTTACATGCCAAGTTAGCTGCAGGTGCAACTTGCCAAACAGGAATTATGTGGATAAAGCACACTGCAGACTCTCTGTGTCCCTCCCTCCTTTAAGTACTGTCAAGTGTCTCACTGAACTACCGGTCCTGGTGAACTTAGTTTTGATGATTGACAGCGGACTGGAAGCCTCTGATTGGCCCAAAGTGTAAGAAAAAAATGAATGACAGCTTCCCTGTCCTGTCACAGTCTCCTGTCAGCAGAGACACTTGTTAGAAATCAACACGTCTTCTTCTGTGTTTACTTTGTTGCCATCTTCCACATTTACATGTCTGTGAGTCCTTCTTGAGTTTCCGGGCTTTGTGTGTTACTCATGAGGGAAAAAAAGTCGAATTTACTGCAGAAGATACAAAGTAAGTAACTATTCTTCTTTTTTTTCTTGTTCCAATTCTACTTCTTCTTCTTCTTCTTGTTTTATTTTGACAGTTTTAACCGGATATGTACTCTCTCACCGTGACCAGCTTGACCTCGGCCTGTCATCTGACTCTTTTCCTGTCGGGACAGAAAAAGTTTCTAACCCCACCCTCCGCGCCGTCCCTGGGCTCAGACGTAGCAGTGGTCCGAGGTCCCGACGAGCGAAGGCCGACCGAGGCAGCGGGATCCCGAGCAGCCGTCCCACCGTGTCCCCGCGCTGTTCGCCTGGACTCCGGCCGCCGCACCGAGCAGGCCGGCCGCTGCTCTCCGAGTCGGACCTGTCGGAGTTCGCCGAGTCCTGCGAGGAGCCGGCCAGCTGCGGACAGCTCTTCCTGTTCAGAGGCTGGTGTTGTGACAGAGCCCGCTCGGCGTGTGTCCGGTAGCACCGTGAGTATGGACGCAGTGGCGCAGGCGGACGCGGGGTTTCCCGCCGGAGCGCCGCAGAGTTGCGGTCAGACGCGGTTGTTGGAGGCTTAATCACGAGCTGTCCTCAAACACGGGCTGGCCGGGCTGAATGCTCCTTTCCTGCTATTCTTCTCCGCTCCTCGGCGCTTCCTGCTTGCGGTGGCCACTGCGCCGACTGGCTAAAAATACATAAAAATTCAAAATGGACAGCTAAATGTAGAGGGGACCTTAATTTGTAGTTGCAGCGGCGACACTTGAGCGTTTCACAACAAGCTTTGTGGAGTTTGTTTTGTGTCCTGAGCTGGACTTTAAAAATCAGAGCTCAACAGGTGGCACTTGGAAGAGAAGAGCTAATTCAGCCATAATGAGCTGATTGGAGAGGATATCAAACACAGGCCAGTTCATTTACATGGTGCTCAGAAGATGTTTTGGGAAACCTCACACAGCATCGTTTGGGCAGAGAGAAGTTCGGAGCAGCTTTTCTGAGCTTTGAAGAGCAGCAAAAGCAGCCCCCTTTGTCGCATCCTGACACTTTGAAATGGAGATCTTTGGATTTAACGTCAAGCCGAATGAGAGACGCTCGCCGTTCGGTGGTCTCTGACTCCTTTGCTGTCGCCCACTTGTTGGTCAGTCTTTTGAACACATTTCACTGGTCCCTGATGAACCAACCACAAAGACAAGTAAGGGAGCGAGGCGCAGTAAAGTACTCCTTTGTACTTTATCTTCTAACCCCCGCGGTGCAAAGTCAGATCCAGTCAAAACATCTGCTCGAGGCTCCATGGAGCCGCTGAAGAACATATTCAGCCGTGGCCCGCTGTCAAACTGGAAAAATTTGGAACAGTCTCAAAAAGGGAACTTCACCAACCCCGTGTGGACGGCCTTGTTTGACTACGAGGCGTCCTGTAAAGATGAACTCACCTTGCGTAAAGGGGACCTGGTGGAAGTCCTGTCTCTTGACTCTGAGATTTCAGGGGATGAAGGCTGGTGGGCGGGTAAGGTCAACAACAAGGTGGGCATCTTCCCATCCAACTACGGCTCCTTCAAGCCGAATGGATATGGGAAGCTTCCAGGCAGCGGCGTGGTCACTGAGCTCGGCCCGGCTGTGGTGGGAGAGTTCGAACCCGAGCCGGTGGATTTCCGGGAGCTGAGCCTGGAGGAGGTCATCGGGGTCGGGGGCTTCGGGAAGGTGTATCGCGGTACATGGAGAGGCGGGCTGGTGGCGGTGAAGGCCGCCCGGCAAGACCCGGACGAGGACATCAGCGTCACGGCGCAGAACGTCAGGCAGGAGGCGCGCTTGTTCGCCATGCTCACCCACCCCAACATCATCGCCCTGAAAGGCGTCTGCCTGCAGGAGCCCAACCTGTGCCTCATCATGGAGTACGCCTCAGGTGGGGCCCTGAGCCGGGCCCTGGCGGGGCGTCGCATCCCGCCACACATCCTGGTCAACTGGGCCGTACAGATCGCCAGAGGGATGTTGTACTTGCACAGCGAGGCCATCGTCCCCGTCATCCATCGGGATCTCAAGTCCAACAACAGTAAGTGGAGCGCGGTCTGAGCTCAGTGTCAGGCTGATGAAAATAAAGAGTTCTGACATATTTACCGGGCTGTTTGTGTGGCATCATGGCTCTGATGGAACATGGTGTACTGCTGTATAGAGAGCTGCCAAAGGCGTCTCTTCGTGATTATAGGTCAGTATCTAGAACAAAGGCAACCTTGAATGAGCTCTCTACTTTTTATTATGTACTGAGAGAGTCATATTTCCTGACAAAGCATTAAGAAATAAGTGTACTGCCACAGGGACACATCTCGCTTTTGGACCGCAGCCCAGTCATGTGACGCTCTGTGAGGTAGGCAAGGCCACAGATACTGAGAGGGCCTGCCAGCGCGTTGTTGTTGACAGAACTAAATGCTAACATAGGTCATTCAAGAGGAAGCTCTCCGTCTCAGCACCGTCACAGTTTGGACTTTGATGCCGTTCGGCGGCAGAGGGAAAGGTCAGGCGTCAGTGTTTTGGGCCTTCTGCGGCAGCCGTGCACTCGTTGGACCTTGTCATTAAAACCGCAGTGCAGAGAGATGCATCATGGATAAAGCTTTCTGCCCCCTTTCCTGCCCCCCGATTCTGAGGCAGATAAAGTGCCTTTCCCGGCTCTAACAGTGCTTTTAGGTAAGCTAAACACTGAGCCACCTCAGTTTTTAGCGGAGCCTGCTCTCTGTTATTATCATTCTTGTGATGCAGCATATAATCCCTGTCAGCTCTGTGGTTGTATCTTTTTGCGCTCCGAAAGATTTTCAGCCTCCCTCAGCTCACCCAGTCTGTCACTGAGCACCCTGGTCGCCAGAGAAAGTAGACGTCTGACGCTGGCAACCATCAAATACTGCGAGTTTAGAGGATGTGACTTCTGTTAGGAGGACTAGACAGTTAACTCTTTTGATTCATGGTTAGTTTTAAAGCAAAGGATCCCATTCTTCTTCCACCCCAAAGGGTACCTGTCTCCATCCTCCTTTCTCTCACCCATCCTCCCTCATACGTCTGCCCACGCTCTGCTCCACCTTTCGCTTATCTTCACCCCCCTGTGTCTGGTTGTTTCACGGTGCGACCTCGCCTGTAGAGGAATGTCTCCTGTAGCGCAACAGAAAGTGGAATTATGTTAATATAGTGTTTTGTTCATGAGGCAGGCCACAGCGAGCACAATCCTTCTCCCTGTGAGTCGGCTGATGGTATCGCTCTCCTGCTCGCTTGCTTTTTTTTTTTTTTTTTTAAATTCTGGCCTGCCCCTACATGTCTCCATACAGCCATAACCCTATTGTGCCACTGAGCAATATCCTGTTGTGGTGGAGGAAGGAGGGGTGGGGGGGGGGGGGGGGGTGGAGGTGGGGAGCGAGTAGGGGGACGGTTCATTTCAAAAGACGCTCTGTTAGTTTGACAATAACATGCCGCGGCGTAAGCGACGCGCTGAAAGGTTTTAATGCACAGGTGGCAGAGCATCTGAGCGCGAGGACGTTTGAGAGGAAACCTGCGGCCTGCAAATACGGCGCATCTTGCGGGGCTTTTAGTTTGACAGTACAAAGTGTACTGAAGCGTTGATGGTCGACCCAGGAATATGGTGTCAGTTCCTCAGAATAACTGCAAGTTCTTCTTTCTAGAACTGCCATTTTGCGTCAGCGCAGTAATATGGGGAGAAATCTGCGAAAGAGGAGGTGGAGAAGTGGACCATAATGCAGTGAGACAGCAACGTGCCCTCATTACGGGAAATGTACAAAATGTACAAGTAATAGAATAAAAAAATGTAATAAACTCGTAAAAGATCACTGTCACTCCTAAGCCGGTGAAGCAGGTGAACAGCAGGTGAACAGCAGGTGAAGAAAGCAAGCACCTGCACATTGTTACGTTAGAAAGCTCATGTTTGACCATCCGGGTTGACTGTTACAGTGAAGGAGGTGAGCAGTATTAGTATCAGGAGCTTGTAAAACGAGAGCTTAGAATTAAAGTTGCAGTTGTTGGCATTGCCCAGCGGAGCAACCTCGTCCTGTTGGGAAGACGCTGGTCAGGCGGAATGGTTGGAGACAGAGCGCGGCGGGGAGCTCCACTCGCTCGAGGCCATAACTCAAATTCCACCAAAAGCATAGAGAACGGAGAGCAGTGGAGTCTCTTCCTCTCACTGTTGTGTCTGTGTATGTGAAGATGAAAGCTGGGGCACTTTTCACACCTTACATCACTCAGTGATTTTTTTATTTTTAGCAGGCCCATGTGTGTGGTTCTCATGCTGCTCTAAATCAGGTTTCAGAGCTGCACAACTCTGGGAGCTCTGCAGTTTTCCCACTAAAAATAAATTACAGGGTTATTTCTGCTTTTTAAATCCCATTTGCTCTGCAGTGTTTTGAGTACAAAATGATATTAAAGGGGACCATTTACATTTTAAGTCTAATTTATTTTTTTGCTTTATGATATCTGATAACACTTAGCGGCCGTTGTGCTGTTGTTTATATCAGTATAATTTGGTTTCACCCTTATTGGCTAACCTCACGCTGAACCACAACCACATTAGCTCTCTACCCAATGCCCATTTCATGTCTGCCAGACAAACACTGATGTTTGCCTCCGTTTGCAGGTCACACAGCTAATTTACCTTCACTGCTCAACTGTTCCGTCTCTCTCTGGCTCGTAAGCTGCAGTTGCCGGCGTGAGTTTGTGTTGTGT
>JBAJHX010000042.1:14606095-14629587 GCA_037176925.1 Amniataba percoides | reverse complement strand
GAGGACCAGCCTTACAAATGTGAGAGTCTTTGACTGACTGACCATGCGGTGAAGTTGCATGATTGGTGGGTTGAGCGTTGGAGTTTCCTGATGATGGTTACAGACGGTGAAAGTCCAGCAGAGAGCAGAGTTGGAGAGAAAACATCTCTCCTTGTGCAGAGAATCAAGGAGAATGCAAAGTTTAACACCGAGCCACACTGACAAAACACAAAACAAATGCTGAATTAATGTATTTTTATTAGAGTAAGTTCTCTTTCAAATCAAACATCTAATAGATATAAGTAGAAAGTTTTATTCTTACAACTGGATTTATGACATTTTTAATCTTAGTGTAACCTGTCATTTGATACGTTACCTCAGGACACTTTAAGAACAAATACTGCTGGGACCAACACTGAAAATTTGAACATTTAATATCCAGGAATTCATGGACACAATAGACATTCATAGACACAATATGACCACTGACTATGTGTTTAACAATCTGACCACAATATAAAACACTGACTCTAAACAGTGCAGCCATTCAGTAGGTTTCCACCTCGTCTTGTTCCTCCAACACTCAGCTGGGTTCTGTCTCTCATGTGTCCTCTGCTATCACAAAGTCTCACAGCCTGCTGCAGTTCACATCCACTGTATTTCAATGCGTGTGTGAGTGTATTTTGGGCCGAGCATGCATGTGTAGATGCACTCTGCGTGTGTGTGTGTGTTTGTGTGCGCGTGTGTGTTGTGGTTAGGCCTTTCCCAGCAGCAGCAGGGCGGTGATACGGTGGTGGGGGGGTTGATGAGAGGGGAGAGTGAGCCAACCGCGCCTCGACACTTCCTGTCCACGGATACACTGCTGGCTGCTCTCTCACTTTCTCGTTCTCACACTATGCCTCTGTCTCTCTCTCTCTCTCTCTCTCTGTCTCTCTCTCTCTCCCTCTCCCTCTTTCTTTAAGGTATCTCTTACTATTTTCTCTCTCCCCCTCTCCCCTTCAGCTCCCAGGCTGCTTTTATTCTAACCATATCTGTCTGACTCCCTTTCTTTTTCTCCTCTTTTTTTTTCCACCAGTGTTGTTATTATTATGTTTTTTTTCATCCTGCGTTGCTTTTGCGCTCCATACCCTGTGGAGTAGCTTATGTATTAAGCTTTATCCCCTATTCTCTAAAAGGCGATACAAAAAAAAAAAAAACAATGCTTAGGATGTTGTTACTTTAAGATTTAGGATTTAATGGTTTTATTTGTCACCGCGTGGTTCACTGTTGAGGCTGCACTATAAAACAAAAAACAAGAACAAAGAAAGTATAACATTCAAAAATATATCATGTGAAAATGTATCCTTGACTAATGGAAGCTGCTGCACGGTTTGCAGGTTGATATGTCTCGGGTTGGGGTTGGGGGGAGGCATCTCTCTGTCCTTGAATTTCTAATTTGTGCAATTGATTCGTGAAGTCATGATGTTAAAATGAAGTGATTAATTAATTAACTGAAATTACGAGTGCTATCTTTGTCATTCCATTTATCCGTGACACTCACTGTACGTAGACCTCTGCATTCAATAATACTCGAGGTATTTGCAATTAAACACGACATTGACTCATCTTTAATCTTTAAATGTAATAATTATTCAGTAATTCAAGGGTACAAAGCTTTAATTGAACTGAAGGACTGAATAAAGCGGAGGGTAGAGGGAAGGAAATGGATATACTGAGTGCACGTTCATTTAAGGTAATGGGGGGGTAATAGAGTTGTTTTCTGCTGTGACAACATGATGGTAGTTAATGCTAGCAGCTGATTGCTATGGAGCCTGGTAAGTGCTAGAGGGTGATATTTCCATTCCTCAAATTAGTGATATATGTCCACTTTAAATTGAAAATAAGAAAAATATTCAAGCTACAAGTTACTCAGATAATGATTTAATAATGTTCTCCTTCAATTTGTTCATTCAAGTTCTGTCATATTTAAATGTATCTTAGAATAGCTTATATAGTGTCACTCTAAATCAGGTGACTTAAGTCTTGCTGGACAGGGTAAAGATTGCTATCCAAGTAAAACAAAGAGGTGAATTACTTGTCATTTTAGTGCACAAATTACTGACTTTGGGGAATGATTTATCAAAACTGGGCTCTGTAGCGTGTTATTAGCAGTTATTAGCTGGTTGCAAATTAAAATATAAGTAGAAGCATGCTGTTAGCCACAACTACTTGTTAGGTTGACACTGCAGAGTATCTAAATATGCAAAGGAGATGGAGGAAACCCAAACTTGTGCACTCTGGTTGGCGTCTGGTTTCACATCTCTCCTACATGTTTGTGTGTGTGTTGCAGATTTCATCCATAAGATCACGGTGCAGGCGTCGCCGGGCCTGGAGAAGAGGCGGAACTCTCCCGATCTGGGTTCAGGCTCCTCCCCCTCCTTCGGCTTGCGTTTCCGTGCGATCCAACGTAAGTGCCATCATTTGACCCTCGGGAAAACATGCGCACACACAGGTGCGCAGGTGCACACACATATACGTTTGTGTGTGTGTCTGTGCATGCTTCCAGAGACATTTGGAAAACCAGAGAATGTAAGAGCTCTTTCTCTCTTGCGTGCACACACAGACTATATTGCAACATTACTTCTCTCAGTTTCCAAATTCCCTCCTTTCATGTGCTCCCAACCACCCACTTGTCTTTTTTGTCTTCCCCTGTTCCTCTGTGGGCCCCCTATCTCTCTCCCTCTCTTTCTCTCTCTCTCTCCCTCACACACACACACACACACACACACACCCTTTTCCCTTTTCAACAATCTGTTCCAGTCCAAATATTATCTGACTTCCTTTCAGCGGCTCAGCACTTCTCAGCAGCGTTTTTCCACTGCAGCCCTGCTCTGATCGCCCACCTCCGCCTGCAGTTGCCTCATTTCTGCAGCAGGAGGAGCCATTGAGCTGTATTTTTTTTTTTTATTTTATTCCCAGGCAGAAACGAATCCCCCGATTTTATATGCATGTAGTGGCTACAGTGCGGTTTACTGAATTAAAAATAAGCAGGGAGGAATTCATTGCTCAAGGAGAAGGGGTTGAGGGTTTGCAGCAGCAGCAGAGATTTACAATACTCTTCTGCTTGTCAGGCTCTTAGACAAACGCCCCAAGATCGTTTCCCTTCAGAGGGAAATTGTAGCCAGTGGGTCAGGCGCGTCTTAACAAAAGCCAAAAGGAAATTTGTGGTGCAGCCAATGGGCAATGAAAGGGATTTTTCTAAACAATTACCAACGAGGGTTGACAAGAAAGTGCAAATTGTGGTGAAACATTTATCTTTTAAAAGTGGTTAGTAAATCCAAAACATCTGCCAGCTTCATTTGCTCATCAAATAGAGGGCTGGGTTTCTTTACTTCCTAATGACTTTCCTTAATGGCAATCACTAAGCCATGAGTGTGCCTGTCATTAAAATGTGTTTAGTGGATATTTATGCCTGCCCTCTCAGTGGTGAGCACTGATTTATTGCTGGGCCCTCCACAAGTTATTTGTCTAGAGGACCGCCAAATTGATGTGCATTCGTTCACAGAGCCTACGTTCGACAAGTCTTTTGTTCGATTAATACAAATGAGTAAAAGAGGAGCAAATTCAAACTTGCAGAATGATCGACTTACAGTAGAGGTAATGTCTCACTGTGTTAATGTTCTGCTGAATTATGTAACGTGCACATTAAACCATCCTGTGTTTTCACTGACTTTTGGTGGCATTTTTAGCATCACATGTGCTGGCAGCGCATGGATATTGCCATATGGTGTTTAGTCATTTCTCCTAGTCCCTTTTCTCATCCCAGCTCCAGTACCTGAGGTATACACGTCTTTATATGCTTATGTGATGATGTAAATACTTCAGAATGAATTATCAAGTCAGAATTGTGATTTTGCCAACATGTCTGTTTATGAACAAAAACCTACAAAACTAATGGTGTACCCATCAGCCTCAGCTGTACTTTGTGTTTAGATGATAAGAATAAGCTAGTGAATACTTGCCAGACACGTGGGCATGTTATCATAATGACATTAGCATTTATCTCTGAGGCTGCACAACAGAGCTCCAAGAGCCACCAGCATGGCTGTATCTTATTCTTGTTGTTTTGTGCAGTATATAGAAGAACACAGATGTCACATTGGACATTCAGTGATAGCAGCAACATTAAGTCTGCTGCATGATATCTACACAGGGCAGGTGATGAGCAGAGGGGCAAGTTGTATAACATACAAAAACATTACAACCATCAAGATATGTTCCTTCAAGACATGACAACATTAACAGTAACAGATTGCAGAAGGAAATGTTTTTACAGAGCAGTATGCTGGGAAAAGGGCAATTTTTATTCCCAAGGTTTTTGGTCTGAAATTGCAATGCTGATGCTGTCACCTGACTTCTGTGCTGGCTTTGAAAACATTGTACTGGAGAGTGATGGGAGGCAAAGTGCATCAGCCGGGCCTCCGGTGTAGCAAAGGCCATAGAAAATAATACAACATGTCTTTTCAGAGAACATATTTTCCATTTTCCCACTCATGAAGCCGAGTAAATCACTGGAAATAAGCACTAGCAGAGCTGAAATGAAATAAAACGGTAGTTTTGAAGTTGCTGTTTGTCAAAATACCACTTTTGTCTCCAACTTGGCCTGACTTCAACCTGACATGGATGTAATGTTAAATGTTAAAGTTTTATTTATATGGCCCAGTATAACAAATCACAGTTTTTTCTCAATGTAAAACTGTCGGAGATGACACAGAAAGCTCCACAGGGCTTTTTGATGTGATGGAGTCTGTATATTGGGAGGTGTTGTGGCAGGACGACTAGCATATACATGCTGCGTGTGAATGAACACTTACACATTCACATTCACACACGAGCCAGCAGAAAGAGTAGATGCATGAGATGTGATGCCAATGCCAGAGCAAAGCATGTGAATGGTGAAACGGTGAAATCCCAGCTTTTGTTAGCACCCTGCATCTCCTCTGGTCGTTTCCCAGAAGACTTTGGCACACGCTTCTCACACCGTCTGTTCTGTGAACCACTAGGAGGTTACCGTTTGCACAGTATACCCTCATGATGGGATAAACTTGAACTTTTTAGTTAAGTTGGGCTTAAACTGAGCAGAAATAGGAGCAGAAAAAACAGATTAAAGATTCATTCGTTTTAGCTGTAACAGGAGTCAATTAAAATTCATTGTGTTAGAGATGATTACAGAGCTTCGCCAATTTATTGGTGAAAGTTGCCTTTTATTAGCCTCATTAGCCTACAGCTGTATGAATACTGATGATTCCAGCTGATATTAATTTCACCCGGTTTTTCCTTCCTTTTTTCTCCACAGTCAGTCCCAGTGATAACAGCCGGACATTCGGTCTGAGTCCGGTCTGGCCCCCAGAGACCCCGTCTCTCTCTCTTAAACAAGCCAATGGAGACCTGAGGCTGGGCCCTCATTGGAGGCCCCAGAGCCCGAAAAGTCCCAAAAGTCCCAAAGTCCTGCGCCTTAGTCCCCAGGAAAGCAGGTACAGCAGGACTGCTCTTTTCTCTGACACATAAAGACTAAAAACTTTGATAAAGAATTTGATTGTGCTTCAACTCCCCGCTGTGCTCAAACGTATTTTTTTGTGGTGCTTTCAGTCTGTCAATGCGGGCCAAGCTCCTGGACTCAGACAGCAACGAGAATGGAGACTCCAAGGATGACTTTGAGGAGTACAGACCCCCCCTGTCAACCACTCCCCCTGCTCAGAACGGTATTTACTCCCACCATCACCAGCCTCACTGCCAGCTGCATATCTTTTATTAGCCGCTGTTATAATTCACACTGGTGTGCGTGTGAATTATAAATGAAAACTATAAATAAAGCTTGAAATAAAACCCTGAATAATAAATGCTTTTTGTCTTTTTTAAAACGCTCTCTCTGCAGGCTCCTCAGTGAAGGACAGCCTGAGGCCTCCTCTACCTCAGCGAGACTCGGGCAGCGAGGAAGGGGGTTCCTCCCCAGCCGGCTCCCCCCAGCCTGAGAGAGGTTCCCTCAGTGGCCTCATTAAGAGCACCCACCGGGCCCTGCTGGGCAGTGGCTCCCTCCTGGCCTCCGTAGGACTAGGTCGCTGTCTGGATATTCCCCCAAGGGTGCCCCCTCGAACTAACCTTCCTTCTCTAGGGGACCGCACCCCCTCTGAACCGGAGAGCCCCCCTCCTAAGCCCCCCATTTCAGACCCCCCAGTCGTGGACGATCTCATTACTTTCTCCAACTCGGAGCAGCTCCCCAGACCAGTCTTGGATTTAGCCCTGCAGTACCAAGAACTGAAGCCCCTGCCCCTGACACCGCCTCCGCCGAACCCCCGCGACTGGAGCGGCCGCCGGACGCCACAGATGTCGCACAGTCCGCAGAGCCCCAGGACCCCCCTGCAGCACGGCTGGGCCAGTCCAGGGGAGTGGACCCCGAGTTCTGATTCAGCCAATGGGGAGCTGGGCTGTGAGGCTTGGGAGCACAAAACGGACAGGAGGAGGAGGTCCAGCCACGGGCTGCATGCCTCACAGCTAGGTCAGTCTGACTCCAGTTTTACTTGTCAAAGCGTCATACTAGTTCCTGGGAGAATTTAATCACTTAAAAGGAAGCCTGTACGACTACATTAGGGTGCGGAACATGAAAAAATGTGCGTTTGTGTCAGAGTGTTAGGGTCTAGCAAGTTGCATTATGGGCAGTGTAGGAAGTCCAGTGTTTGGGGAGCGTGACTCATATTAGCAGCTAAAAATCAGGGTATCTCTGCTTCTGCTGCTTAGATATGACTGTTTTATTTTTCTTTTGTGAGTCTCCCAACGTTATGAAAATTCAACACTAAATCGCTGAAGTGCCCTCACCAGATTTGATCCACGATTTGGTTTTTAATTCTTCCGCACGATTCGTCCATATTTCCTCAAGAGCACCAAGTGTGTTTTAGGAGGCCCCGCTCTGAAATCGAGTCTAACTTTTACCTTGAATAATGAACCTCCTCAGCATGATAATGTTCCACCACAGTTCTCACAGAATTATTATTGTGCAGTTTTTTTTCAAAGCAAGATCTTTCTGGCACAAGGGAGGCTTCAATGCTGCACAACCTTTTTCATTTACATCAAAGCTAGTCTTCAGCTATTTGCATATCTCAGGTAACAGCTGGCCCTCCATACTTCACTGCTAATACTTGCTAAGCAAAGTGAGCATCCAATCTTCTGTTATTTTCCCTCTTTCAAGTCAGAGTTTTCTTTTATTGCAAAGTTGAAGATGAATGCAAAACATCCTGCGGCAAAGTGCTGGATTCAAAATTGCTAATAATCTATTCCTGACTTAACTGCCGCTACAGTGTCTCTCTGCCCACTTTCTCAGATCATTTGGGAGTTTGGCTGGTGCCCAGCAGTGCATCTTGGATGCATTCACGCATTTAAAGCTATATATTTGACATGCCAGCATGCCATGTTGTAAAAGATGCACACATGACACATTATAAATTATCACATTCAAGAGGGATTAGCATTAATTTCCTTTTTCCCCTCAAATTTACACATACAAACACATTTCAGCTCTCATGGGGCATATTTATACTGTTGTTTTAATTCATGTAAGTGTCATGTTAACAGACATTATCGGCATACCAGCAGCTTTCGCTGACAGTACAGTCACATGTTCCTTCCCAAAGACTAATATGCATTTCTTAGAAACACTGGCACAGTTTAGAGCCGTAATGGCGGAGGCGTGGGTATAGGTTGTTTTTAAAGAGTGAGTGGGCTTTACGAGGGCTTAAAGAGTGCCCTATGGTAACATTTCACACTCTACATCTGGTCCGTTTGACTCACAAAGCCTTGGATTCTCCACAGAGAGCTTCTTACAGCGCTTCCCTCAGGTACTGAGCAGACATGCCTCGCCTGTTCCGCCGCTAACAACCGTATTCTCACAAACCGCATGCGCTCATTACATTGGGCACACAGAGGCAAAAAGCCACACATAATTAAACTGCAAGTGTTTTAGCTAAACATCTTATTATGTTTACTGACTGTAATGACTCAGGCTTAGATGCATAGACGGAGCGCCACAAGGATGCTGGCGGTGAATGTGTGCTTGAAAGAGAGAGATAAATGTCGAGGATTCCTTCACATTGGCGTTTTTTTGTCTGCTCTCGTGTGACTCCTGATTGCTCTTTCTTGTCAGCTGAATAGCTTAGCAGCCTCCGAGAGTTGCTGGTGATGTAAATAATGCCATTTGGCAGATGCATCGCATTTGGAAATAGCAAATGTTCATTCAAGCTGATTTATTCTGAGTTTAATGTTCTTGTCACTGCTAATTTACACTTGCTGTTTGCTGCAGTTTCAGCTCTGTCAACTAGTTACACTGCGCCATGTTATACTTAATCTAGACTAATTGCATCAACATACTCTGCTGATGATTGTTCCATTTCTTCTACTCAGCAATTATGTACTACTTTCATGTTTCTGTGTGGATGGTGGTTTATGTGTTTTGCAGAATATTGGAGGGGAAATGCACCTCAGATTGGAGAGGAGTGCATAAAAGAGTGCCAAGGCAACACTGCAGCAGTTTGAGAGTAATTTGCAGATTTACAATTAAAGCCTCCTCAAGCAAGAGCAAAGCGAAATATGATGAAGATGTTTAATATGTCGACTATTCTGGCATTCTCTGATATTGTGTCTTTGTTTAAGGACACTGATTGTGCTCAGAAAGGTCAGTTGACTTACTGTATTTTTATCGAGGGGCTTTGTCAAGTCTGAGATTGTGTCATAGTTAGGATCGATACTTCAGACATTTGACAGAAAACCTGTGTTATAAACTGTGGGGAAAGATGAGGGAATTGAATGCTTTTAAAGCTTGACTCACACGAGGGACTAAAAGTCAGGACATCTCGGCCTCTGCTGCTTTGATTTGCCATTCTATTTGAAGTATCTCTTCTAAGTCCCTCAGCCTTATAGAAGTTTAATAGTAAATGGCTGGATTGCCCTTTTAATGTTTTTTCCTTGTGTTCTTTCCAGTTTTAGACCTGCCCTTGTGCCAAGACACACAGGACTCTGATGTAAAGCCCCCAGTGCCTCTGTACCCCAACCCTGCCCTCTGGAGCCCCAAAACCTGCCGCTTGGAGGTCAACGTCATCCCCCGTCCCCGCCCATCCCCCATCCGCCCCCGTATTGACCCTTGGAGCTTCATCTCAGCTGGCAGTGGGAACTTGGGTAGCAGCTCCAGCCCAAACCGCTTGGACAGCAATCTCCTGGGCTACCAGCCCTCCCCTACCAACCCTTTCACCAACTGCGACCCCTTCCCTTCGCCTGACTGTGACCCATTCGCCCTCAAGGCTGATCCCTCGAGCGGCTCGGACGCCGCTTCACCCTTCGACCCCTTCTTGGCCCCCTTTCCCACCTCCCGCTCCGCCCCGTGCTCCACTAACGGCTCGCCCACGCTTCCCTCGTTCCGTATAGCGCCCCTCAACCCGGCCGACTCGCCCCTCATCGACCTGGGCTGGGCGGCTTGCAGCAAGCCCCTGGACGGCACCAAAGAGAGAGTTCACCCCCGCAGAACACTGGGGCTCAAACCCTTCAAGTCCCCGACGCAACTCAGAGACGACAGGTTCTAAACTAGCCGCGGCCTTTAACACAGGAGCGCAGTCCAGGACCTTTTTGTACTCCAATGTCAAACATCTTAATGATCTGATCTGGAATCAATGGATGCACACCCATCACTCAACCCACTGAGCGAGGTCTCCCCCCCATGGGAGCCTTAATAATTGCAGGTCCTACTTATAAGCCAGCCTGCTGCTTTGGACCAGAAAGCCAGTGAACGGTGATACATTGGATGGTGGGATAGCTGCCTTTGAACCAATGGCTGGTGCCCATTTCAGTCTCCCTCTTTATCTCGGTTTCTCTACCCCCTTTGAAGGAGCAGAACACAGATCACAGGTCCCATCTTCAGATTCTATCAGACTGCTCATATCACCTGCTTTCATCTCCCCTCTACCTTTGAAGCATTGTGACAATGCAGAGGTGGATAAGGCGACTTGCACAGCTTCATCTGCCTCTACCTCTCTCCGGACCGAAAGCATTCAGGACAATGCAAACTCAGAGTGCCTTATTTCGTGAAGTGTTTTTAATATATATCTTTTCAAGGTTCCTTGAATGGTTAATCTGGTGCGTACAGAAGATGCTATGAATTTGGCTTCAAATGAAAATCAGCTTTGCATTTCTGTGGAAGAAAAATGTTGTCTGCGTGTGCATGTTTGTCTAGACTCATTGTTCAAGAAAGGCTTACAGTTTTTGTGTTTTAAACAGCATCTACTCGTTGCATTATGGGAGAAAGCACTCAAAGTGGATATTCCAGGACGCTTCTCAAATCCAAGACAAAACCATGACCCAGGCATTCCACTTGGAAGCAGATAACATTCCAGTCACATTCTCCGGGAAATGCCACGGATCGGACAAATTCATTCGGCTGGCAGGCGACACAGCACAGGAAACAATCCGGGGGAGCCCTCTGCATTCCCTTCACATGCCAAAGAATGCCACTGTCACAGTGTAAGGGCTGGGACAGAGACAGGGAAACGAGAGAGTTTGCAAATAAATAGATTTTACCTCCATGGATTGCCTGACGGGACCGAGCAGAGAACGTTGAGACAATCACAGATAGTATTTAAACTAACTTTGATATACTTTTCTGTGGTTATCTTATTTACTATCCACACTGCCACATCAACACCTGCCTGATGCTGTGGGAAGGTTCAACCAAATATTTAAAAAATACAACAATGCGTCGATATGGAAGCTTCATTGATAAAATTATTTGTCCAGCAGAGTAATAAGTAGCCTCACAAAGCCAGCCCACAGTTTTGTAGCATTTTGGAACATGTAATTGACTTTCTGTGACCCAAATGGGAAAAAACTGAACTAGGAAAAACAGTGTGGTTGTTTCATTCAACAGCTGGTTGACCTGCAGCATAATGACTGGAAACTAAGGGAAACAGCTAGCCTGGCTTTGTCCAAAAGTAACAAAAGGTCATTTAAAGCACCTCCCAAGTTCCTTCATTAATACATTATATCTTGTTTCTTTAATAGCAGTGACTTCCTGGAGTTTTGTCGTTACAGTAAAGTGACCAGGCAACCAGTGGCAACTCCAGGAAGTGACTGCTCCCAGCACGAATTCGCCCATTTAACCCTCTGAAGACTACAGCATGCAACTTGAGCTTTCAACTTCATTTTTTTATTAAACAAACAAGATATAATGTATGTGTGTATAAAATGAGCTTTAGAGATGTTAGTAGATTTATTTGTTTGCAACAAATAACAGCCTCCTCTCCATGTTTACAGACCTGATAGTAATCTAAGCTAAGAGTTGAGTATTGTGTATTGAAACATTCACTATCACTCACATATCTCGTAGGACTCAATCTAATCTCACTGTATGTAATCCAGACTTGTTCTGACTCTACATATTGTAGGCTGGCTTTGTGAGACTAGATTATCCTAAACTCTATCCCCCTCCTCATTTTTATTAAAAAAAGAAAAAGAAACATCCCAAACCATTTTAATGCTGCTAAACCGATGTGGCAGGATCCAGTGAATAACTGTGACGTCATGTTTGGATACTCCCAGAACAGGTCAGGCAGAGAAAATGAACAGTGAATGATAATACAGGGACAAAATTCAATGAAGAGACAAAATATCTTTTTTTTTTTTTAACGCAAACAGTAGTCTCAGCAGACCTGAATGCACTGGAATGCAACTTTCTCTTTCACTCTCGGTTCACAATCATCATCCCTTTATTATTCCACGTACTGAATGCATCGTGATCGGGCGCTTTCTCAGGGGCTTTTCAAAAAGCATCCTGGGAAATGCATAACATTTTCAACTGGAATGGGTTGGACGTCACAGACATTACAACATCACCAAAGGGTGTCTTTAAACGAACTGGTTTTTAACCATGTAGTCATTAACATTGTTGGTGAAGGTCAAGCATGTAGGCAACTGAAAGAGACCCGCTTGCACAAGGCACAGATGTGTCCAGTTACCCATGTCTTTGCTGGAGCATTACGAGGGACACGTATTGATTGTGTTCATCAGTGACACTGTGTCATTGGAAGACAATAACGGCTTTGTTAAGAGGGAAAACCTTTCCTCCAAAGGGGAGAGCGTTGTGATTAGCCTAATAATCCTGCTGACGAACAGAGGCGGTTGATAGTGATAATTAGCCTCTTGATAAGAGCAGAGGGCATTAACAAAGTGTTCAGATATTTGGTTAATTAATTTGCCCCGACGTTAGAAAAATGCTCCGCGTTCGCCTCGCAAGGTTTATCGCGTTGCTTTCTTCATCAGCTTATGTTTCAATTTCATCCTTTTTCATGCATAAAGTTTCAAAGGCACGTTGAGCTGTCTTCTCTCCTTTTCCAGTCCCTCTTCTCTCTGCTGGCACCGACTGCTCAACTGCTGACCAGATGAAATCTGCACCGCTGAGGCTCACCTTTTTCTGTGCCCTCCTCCCCTCAGGTGATGTGGGAGATTTTTCTTCTGTCTCTCATTTCTTCTTAATCACACTTCTTTACTTCCTATCTTCTCTGGAAGTTTTCTTCCTGAGGATAGATTTGTTCTGATCCTGCAGAGCGTTCAGTTCAGGTTTCTGTCTTGAGAAGTCTAATTGATTTCAGCAGTGAGTAAACATTGAAACATTCAAACACTGAAACGGTATTATTTGCATGCATCTACCAGGCAGAAAAAGGCGAGGCTCACTTCATGGTAGATTAGTGGTTTCACACAAACATAGATCCATCTGGAAAACACATCACTGTTCATTTCTGAGAAAGAGTACCTCCAGTTCTCTGAATGCGCTGGTTAAAGCGAGTGAGTACATGAGCCGTCATTCACAATCTGACAGCATCCTTCAATCTGCAGTTGACCACACAACCTGCCATCCATTGGACATGAGCACTGTGGATCTTACTTCACAGTCTGCAAAAGTTGAAGGTTTGATGTAGAGTTTGTCTCTCTCAGCAGTTCCCTGCCTTCCTTTGCCCTTCGAGTCCTCAATGCCAGCATTTTACAGACGTGTAGACATGATTGCCTTGTCTCTTCACGTCAACAAGCAAAGCCACGAAAGCTGTCCTCTGGTAGTCACTAGATGTATTGTCAGCGGAGCCCCTGTGAGCAGAAAAGATGCATGAAGGAAATTGAGATGATTGAAGCGTTTGGCAGATTATTTCTGTCACAGATTCTCTGTGCGTGTCAAGTATCCACTTCAACCTGCCACTCATGTCTCGTCTGTTTGTTCGCTCGGCGCTCGACTTTAATTTTCCACCAGACCTGATGTTGAAAGGTGTTACCTGCCGTTCTCCATCAAGCTGGAGCGGCATTGAGTGATTGACTTCATGAAATATTACTTTCAATAACAGGAGACACTGAGCTTTTCAGATGTGATTAAGTAATTGCTCTTAGTTGGAGTTATGCCCGTAATTTTGCCAGAAGTGGTTCATTTAAAGTGGTGCAGAAATGAGCTGTTCATTGAATTACACTGGAATACTTGATATTATACATAAACAAAATACCAAAAAACCTAACCTGAATTTGACAGAGAGCTTGTTTAGTAGATGAGGGAAGGAATGCAACACATTTTAGGAAGTCTTTTGTGGACGGGGACGCCCAATCTTTGCTTTTGGCTGTCAGATTTGAGAACCATAGCTGCCACTCGTCTGCTGGAGCTGACAGTAAGAAAGTCCTGATGAGCTGTTTGCGATGCTCCGCTCTCCCGGGCATCGCCCAGTCCGTCGCTGCAGATCAGTGTCCTGGGCACAAACTTGACAGGGAGAACGGAGGTGAATTCTCTGTGGGAGAGACGGATATGTGGCCATCGGTGATGCACTCTCAGCCCCTCAGCGGCAGGGAGGCAGACACGATTTGATGATCTAAATTCAAAGTTCAGCCTCAGACCATTGCCCCTAATCAGCGAACGTCAAATGGTCAATACATTACATGAATAAAAGCTAATGAGACGGTACGGTGGAGCAGCCCAAAGCCCTGACCCCCATCGTGCCGAGAGGCTACTTATGAGCAGCGGTTGTGTTGTAGAATTTTTATCCATTATTCAGAAGAATGAAAACAAAAAACAAGTTGCAAGGTAGTCATTTGCTGGCTTTGGGAAGTTGTTACAGTGGGAAATGTTGCCTAATGCAGCCATCCATTGAGGTCACACACAAGCTCTTAAAGCTTAATTTGGCTTTGTTAACAGTGGATATGTTTACATGCACAGTAATTATCTGATTTAGCCTGATTAAGCCATTCATTCAGCTGAAGGCATAGTCATTAAAATGCTTTACAGATTTGCACGGGACAAACACTACTTGGGGATATTTAGTAATAACATTGTAAATAATAATGTGGGCCCTTGTAAACCTGCCACGTCGTTTTTTAGGTCCCAGATTCCAGTAGACAAAACTGACAAAACTCCACTGAGCACCAGCCAGTTTGCTAACCGTCATCATAAAGCCACACCAGGCATTATAAAGCTTTATATTTCTACACTCCAAACAACATTTAGTGATATTTGATAAGCTTTTACTACAGACTTTTAGTTATGGAGCTCCGCTGAGAAAACGGACCTTCTTCATTTGCTAATCATGACACGATAAGGAAGAGAGAGAGAGAGCGAGATAGAGATAGTTATATATATGTATATATATATGTGTGTGTATGTTTGAAAAATTGTATCTTTGTTATGTAACGAGTTGGATTTCTGTACTATATTTCTATTTCCAACGCCGTGCGGATAATTCAGTGTGATTTGATTCATAAATGTGTCAAAAACGGCCACAGGGCCATGAATCACAGCACAGTGTGTTTGTCACTGTTACAACATGGTGGCGAGTCATGGTGTCAAAAGCCAATCCTTTTCTCTGATTACCACGAGCGAGTGCTTCTGGCGCATGAATACGGTTAGCAGAGAACTCTGGGAGCCTTATCCCTGCTGCCTTACAGTGCTATTTAAACCTGTCAGCTCGAACAATAGAGGGGGTCTCATACTAATCTTGCCACCAAGTTCCAGAAAAGAAACACGTGAAGCTCGTTGCTGCAGGGGAAGTTGGATCCCACTGAATACTCTGAATGCTCGAATTGAGCCGTGCTCTCATTACTCACAGTGGTGCATGTAAACATACCCATTTGTAGTGTTTGACTTTAAGGACGTCAGCAAGCCAAGTCAGGAGGGGAATGAATTTCTCAAATTGCTGCAGCTCCATTTAAATCATGTTTTCTCTCCTTCATGGTGATATGGCCTTTCTGTACAGGAATTGCACACCCCAATGGGGACGTGGAGTCTACAAGCTCATGTCCAGTTTGCCAAACTCTGAGTATTATTCCTAATTCTTTTCAGTTTGTACATCCAAGGTCACCATCTGCTGTCCCCCTTTTTGTGTAACAACGTAAAACTGAAAGAATGGGAGCTGTGAAAGGAGGACTAATTCGTTTCCAAGACCACAGCGATGGGTCTCAGAGAAGGCTGGCGCTCTGCTCAGAAAATAAAGGTGGATTTTATCTATCAGGTCATTAAGTCCAAGGCCCACACATTCATACTCCACTCGACAGCGCGCAGCCGCTCCATGGTCGTGATTATTGTTCTGCCTGGCTATTGACGCACAATTACCTCGTGATCTTGGAAAAGAAGCCGCTCAATCTGTAAATTTCTGTTTCTAAAGCAAGTGAGCAGTGAGCAAAACAATTGTTTGAGTAAACAGCCGTCGTGCCTCAAATATAGAGACGGCAAACTGATTTATCGTTGTCCCCTCGCCATTGCTTGCAGATAAAAGGAATGGATGGATATTTTTCTTAATCAAACTATTTCATTATTTGTGTCAGGGTCCATAAGCTAGTCCCCCAGTATGCATAAAGTGCAAGTCAGACCAGAGAGTACAGCCTATTTCACATAGTTACAGCTCAGAGGTGTACTGTAAGTTACATTTCCTACACTCATGGCAATGTTTTGGTGTTTTGCATCTACTTCACATCAGATTCGCGCCTTAAACATGCAAAGCGAGCTGCAACACACTCAAATAGGGAAAAGAAAACCTAAATAAATGTTTGCCAAAGTGACTAAATGTTGGAGTTTTGTCTTGTGATGATGTAGTATGATGGTCTTGCTTCTGGGATGCCTCTACTGCTGACGTTTACCTCGTTTTAACATCCTCCGAGGAGTCGAGATATGACTGGGTGCAAAAGGGTTTTTAATGACGAGTGGACTCTTTCAGGTGCTCATGCTTGGTCTTAAGTAGCTGAAGTCTAAATTACCCACCGAGGCAATTTGAAATGGTTTGGATGGTGCAAATCCCCCCTCACTCACTTGCCGCTCAAATCTCTCCGACTCGCAGCATCACAGTACTGTAAAAGGCTTTTCTGTCTGACAGCTTCATTCCAGCCAGCTAAGGACATTTAAACTTCTATACAATGGGGGGAAAAGTGGATATTTATAAATGGCTATCTTTTTACACACTGGATAAAAAGTACTTCTCTTCCTAGATGGCCATGGACGCAGTCCACATTAGGATGATGGATTGATTGCTTCATATGAACAAAATAGGTATTCACTGGAGTAGTTAAGACGTATGTATGGGTGCTTCACTCGAGGCAGATTAACTTTACATTCCAGTTCTTCAATTCGACCAAATCTGTATCGAAATAATTCCTCTACAAGCCCCGGTATTTGTGTGTAGCAGAAAATTCAACAGAATTGCCTGGTAGAGCTTGAAATCTGGTCCTTGAGTACGTTGCAGCAAAATCCCAAACCTAAATCGCAGTCTAATGTCCCCTTGGGGCACCCATACTGAATTTTTATGTGCATAAAACTGCTAGGTAGGATTTTGTCACTACCTGAAAGTAGTAGATAAGGTTGACCTTTATATCTATTTGCTTGTATTGTAAGTGTTCCAGATTGTTTTCCATGTCTATGTTGTTTATTACCACCAGGCGATGTGAGAACGCAATTGTTGCATTGCCTTGGCAGCCATTTTTACATCTCTCTCAGAACCGTCTCTGTTCATGCGAGTTAGAGGTTTTTTGCAGTCGTCAGGCTTTGAAAATTCGTTGTTGTTGCATTTTTGTGAAATCTCGCACTGGGCTGGGCCTAATCAACTGTTTTTATTACTGTATGTGTGACAAAAGGACTATTTCTGTAAACAGTATGTGAAAAAAATGTTTTTATTTCTCTTGACTATTATAATGGGTTTTAACCTGTGGAAAAAAAAACAAAGGAAAAAGCTCAAAAAGAGATGAGACCAAATAAAATTTAACACTCCTGACTTGTTTGTGACCTTATTTATGTCATGGCAGAAACAACGTGGAACAATGTAATCGGCATCACAGTAAAGCTTTCTAGTAACGTGGACTGATTGAATTGGTAGATAGTAATTGTATTTGGTAATACACTTTGCTGAGTCACTAGAGGCCAGTCAGAAGTGTAGGAGACATTTCAGTGTTAGTTATAGAAGGAGGAGGAGCGGTAACACTTGTGTTTTGTTCCTTGTACTTTTTACACGATCTCAACATAACGGCAATTAATGTTATATGATTTATATGGTTAGTTTAGTTTCTTAGGTTTGCATCATTTTGATACAACTGCAGGCACCATCATTTCAATCATGACCTTTGCATGAGTTTACCAAGTTGCTGTGGTATTGTGGATATTCAGATTTAGATTTAAATTTTACTGAGAACTTTTTATCCATCTCGGCTGAAAAGCAAAAGTTCATTTTACTCTGAATAAAAATGTCAACCTGCTGTTGGTGCCAGAAAAAAAGTCATTCAAATCATTTTTTTCAAACTCCGGACCTTCAAACACCCATCAGGCATTGATGAAGATATTTACCTTTGTACTGTAGTGGTGGGCACAAACAAGCTAAATTCCTTGGGGTTGATAAAAATGTGTTTGTCCTGTCTGATAGTCACATGTGACCATTTACCTCCAGCTGGCAGCTCATTTCAACATTCAATCAGAAACAATGTGCCACAGAAGTGGAAGGAAGGACTGTTCTGTTATTAACATAATGTGACATCCTTTCACACAATTTACAGCCCATAAAATGAAATGAAGAGTGGTTTGGTTCAGTGGAAATAATGACTCTTAAGTGTGTGTGTGTGTATTATTCCTGTAACTCCTGTTAGAGATGTTTCATCAGTGACACCTGGTGCTTTACAGCCACATGACAGGTGAGGGCAGTGCTGGTGTGTGTGTTTTTTTACCTAAGGCAAACCAATGCTGTGCCACTTGTGCACACACACGACTGTACACTCCGTGTTTGTGCCTCCTCACACCAGATGTCCCGTCTCTTTCACTGACCTCTAAATAGATCCACATGAAAGACTTCCAGTTTGTCAAACTTATTCCTCATAGGGGAAGATTTTAGGTTAATAATGCCGATAATAAAGCTTAATATCTCTGTGGATAATTAAATAACAGTAAAATGAAGCTCTTTTATTAGTATTTCTTGTGGACACACTGAAGCACAGGGCTGCTGAGATTTGCTCATTAATGTAGAAATGTTGGCACATGTATGTACGTGTCTATTTGCATCCGGACTGCAGATACATCTCTTATGATATTCCTCATTCCTTTGAACACTTTCTGGGATCTCAGCAACCGAAAAAGGGCTGCGAGGAAATTGCAGCCGATCCAGCGAGCAAACTTCAAATGTGAAATCCTTCCAAAGGGTGGTCATCATTTCAAATGTGAATCTGTTTGAAGAATGAGGGGAACAACGCGGGGCGGTGGGGAGGCCGGGTGGGTGGACACGCTGAGACGAGGCACCCGCACTTTACTACGACTCTCATCCCCTCGCTTCAAGCTGTCAGTCAACTGGATAACACAGAGAATGGGGAATCAGCAGCATCAGCAAGGACGTGATGGAGAAAGTTTCTGCAGCGCCTGACCCTCCTCTACCCTGGTGCAAGTCTCCAAGGCTCTTGTTGCCATGGACACTGTGAATGAAAGTCTGTAAAACGCAGCGGTGTGGCTCTGCAGAGCCTTCACACTGAGCACTTAGTGATGTTTTCTTGTTTCTTTTTTATTTGCTCTATATAGATATATTCCTCATTGTTTATTTGTATATATGCTATTTCAACAGAATAAACAAAATCAAATATTTATGCATTATATGCATGAGCTACGTAGAACATAAAGTGATGTTTTATATGTCTCCTAATGGAGATATCCAAACTGAAAATGAAATGGACAATGTTTTAATTGATATAAGTGACTAAAATGCAAAATAATAAAAATGATGTATATGCAGAATACAGACCAGCGGAGAAAAGAGAAGCCTTTTTTCTCATTTGAAGGCGGTAGAACAAGCTTGCACATGAGATTATACAGTTGTTAGGGTGAACATGTTAAGAAGCAGCAGACTTCATCCAGCAGACACAGAGCCAGCTGCTGGATGTAAAGCCGTATTCTCTCTTTCTGGATCTGATTCAGTCTCCACTATCTCCTCAGATATCCAGCTCTATCCAGCTGCTGCGTCAAACCACACCGATCAGACCTTTCACATTACACACAGTCTTTTAATTCATTGTTAATCTAAAAGAATATTTAGTAAAGCTTTAAATGTAAAAGTTGAATATTGCATATATTTATATATTGTTATTTCAATAATCACAAGTAATGGATCAAGTTATTCTGTACTGCTTTCACAGCAGACAGGGTTAGACACAAACAGCAGATATCTGGTGACAGCGGAGCATTTAGCAGCTGAAGGGTCCGATATTTTTCACAGTATTCCAAAACTAAAGAGCGTAAAACAGACAAAAGATCATGGCTGAGGTCATCTTCGTAGCAGAGCATCAGATGTTCTCATTTTTGGCTGAATTCAGTAATTATAAAGATAATATAAAATCAAGTCCTTTATTCCCTGAAAGAGAACTTCTTATCAATGCTAATGAAGTGTGAGAATGGAGTCCTGAAGTTTTGAAGCGAAACCATTTTGTCTGGCAGTTCAGTAAAATAAAATAAAAAAGGAGCAAACCATGATATTTCCTCAACTGTGATTAAACTCGATTTGAGTCCTGAAGCCGTGAAGAAGACGTTCATGAAATTGCACGGCCGATAATTGTTGGAATGGCAGGTCTTTAGCTATTAATTTTCTGTCTGAAATTGATTATGGACACAAGGAAAACAAGAGTGGAAAGGATAAATTTACCCTGGGATTGAGTCAAATCACTCACTTTCAAGTAAAACCATATTTATTAATCTCTGTAAATAAAAGAAGATGAATTCCTCCCTTGTGGGAAATTTTTGACAGTCCATTTTTTTCTAATTGACTGTATGATGCCCAAAATACCGACATGTGCCAGGTGTGTTTTCAGCTTTACTCATATTCACTCTCATTGCTGTGGACACTGACAATGAACAGTCGTCTGGAGGAGGAGTGGGCTTGACAGCCGACTCTGTGCTGAAGTGATCAAACTGAACATAAAATGTGTGGAGCTCATCCATCCACATGGCATCATCAACATATCTGCTGACGTATGGAGCCACTGATAAAATAAGATCCATGCACATTAATATGGTGTACGGTGGTCTGATCTCTATCATCTTAGCCACGAGAAACTGGCTGGAATAGATGAAAAACAGTTTAGTTTATTCGTTTATGTGCTCTGTGATTATATTTAAGGTTGCATCTCAACCCGTAGGAAGCCGACTATATGAGTAATCCAATCAGTGTGATAACAGCATCAGTGCTGCCCTGCGTGGTTATCAACAGAACAAGTTTCTGTAAAGACTTGGGAACAAATGGAGGAATCCAGCACCATCACTGGTCTCAGTGTGACAAATCTGCAGCCTTACAGTATTTTGGTGAGTCCACAGAGAGGAGGCCATTGAACAGATGAACACAAGACAAAGTCTTGAACTCTTGTGAAAAAAATCCTTTTGGGAGAAAAAAAAAATCTATGCATGAACATCCTGATGTCATTCAGGCCGTGAAGCATGACAACCCACAAAAACAAGTGAAGTTCAAGTTACAGCAGGAAACACTGGCAGAAGAATATCAGAGAACTTTTCTTTTTATTTCTACTTTCTTTTGAGGCCCAGACAGCTGACCATGAGGGCCCAGACACTGAAGGACACCAGAACCTTCACTGTTAAGAAGGGCTGGGTTATAAAACAATCTCAGCACAGTAACGTGATAAAATTGATGTTAGTCTGCACACAAGTTTTGTCCAGTGTGCGAGCGGTTCTTCTGCTGTTGGCTGCAACAAACAACAATAAAGTGTGTCGTCTTTTGTGGCCCATTGCACAGCGGTCAGTAAGGAGCAAAAATAATACCGAGCACAAGTTTGTTACTTTACAGCGAACACCTGGTGGTCCTGAGCACAGAGGAGAAAGATGGGATCTGGAAATCCATTAAAGTGCTGGACTCCAGGTACAAACTCACAGACAGAAAATACCAAAGTGTACCAGCTCATCTTTACATCTTTACGAGGGCAGTGGAAAGCTGCGAGCTGAGCCTGAAGACAGAGCACAGTTTACATCTGAGCAATGGAAAACCAGTATATCATAACTGTGTTCTGTGTATAATAACTATTCTAATAATGTAACAGTTTTTGTTATTTATATATAATTTATATATAGTTATACATACTTATAAGATGGTGGCTCCGTGTTTGTGGGGCTGATCATGCTGCCTCACCAAGCGACAGCAGCCCTTAAAGAAAACGATCCCTCACCACCCGCTGTGCTGAATATGAAGCACGAACCAGGAAGCACGAGGATCCATGACTTTATCACACTTCAGTTTGCTTCATAGCTCATCGTCCTGAAATTCACCGTCCTGTTGGAGAAGAAACAGCTTTGTTACCGTCCGATGTTGACTGCTGGTTTAACGAGCAGTGCAGCAGGTTATTGGGCTCTATGATCAATCGTTTCCTAACTGGCGAGTGATACTGGAAGGTGAGCGTGAATTATTTAGGTGAGAACAGCAGACAGACTGATGGATACGGATGAAAGGTTTGTTATTGTTACATATGTGTAATGATCCACCGGTGTGCACTGAGTATGTCGATGTGTCTCCTCTTGTAGTTGAAAGGAGTAAAGGAGAGGCCTTAAAGGTGATCAGGAGTTCAACTGTGCAGATGTAAAATTTTCGCCATCCAATAGTGAGCTGTGTGCTGTTTTATCTGGACATGCATGGATGTTTTGTGACATGCATTTTTGCAGCTTGAATTTATGTTGGTCTGTGTTTTAGTCTTTCAAAGGTGTGTGTTGTTGCTCTCAGAGATATCTGTTTAGGTAATCCTCATTAGAACTGTACATCTTGTTAAAGTGGCTGTATCAGCATTTTTATGATATCAAAATAACATAACAGTATAAAAACAGTGTGAGAATGTGAAAGGTGTACCTTGTACTGATGAACCTGCAGGTATTCTCACCTGAATCTGCAGCACTCTTCGGCATTAATCCCCACCTGGACTAATTTGGTCACTTTCTCTGCTCTCATAGTGTCATTTTTGGCAGCTGTTTTCAGAGAAAAAGCTCTAACAGCCTACCGTACACTACCTGCTCGGCACCAAACTGCAGAAAAACACAATTAGTGACCAGTCGGTGAACATAGTGGAGCATTTTAACAGCTGAAGAGCCAGATATTCCCCGCAGGAGCTGGTAGAGACTAAAAACTGAGTGAACAGGGAGTGAATATTGGACTTTTGTTCACTGAGGGGACACACACACCACTTCAAATGAATGTTAATGTTACCCCATAACTGCCAAACCATTTGCTAACAAGTTGAGAACATCATCTGAAAAGCTATATGTGAGAGTTGTCTACATGGTTTGTTTCTTCTGCAATAACAAAAAGTTGAAAAAATAAGATATAGTATTTATATTTTAAGGTCAATATCCAGAGGGCTAATTTTAATTAGATTAATTATAATTCGTTGATCAACCATGTTGATTAATTACTCCTTCATGAAACAGGCCCATGACGAATTAAAGTTTATTATACAATGTGACAAAGAAATAACTGAATAATTATTTTACAAAAAAAGGAAAAAAGAAATCTTAAAACTAGAAACTCAATTATCAAAATAGCTGCAGATTAATTTCCTGCTAATTAATAACTCCACCACCTCTGAATCTGTAGCTGTTGACAGGTACTGTGTGTGATACTGTTCTCCGAGTTCATTTATTTATTTTCATTTAGCAGTGAGGGTGTTAAGTTATCCTCTTTCATATCCTACAAGTGACACCAAAAATAAATGAATGACACGTCTTTATTCACTCTGACCTGTTGCACAAGTTTGCTTTTGTGATTTGTTTCTGTTCATGTATAATCTTCTCCATCTAGTCACATTTCTATCGGGGTCAAACAATCCTGGAGCCTCGGCTGTTGTTGCATGACCTGAAACGTCCGTTCATACTCATCCACATTGTGTCAGTGTTCATCAGTACATCATCATTACACTTATCCACTGTCATTTCATTGTCATTGTCATTTCACCATTTTTGCACATACCTGAATATTATATATTTA
>JBAJHX010000042.1:14588857-14600475 GCA_037176925.1 Amniataba percoides | reverse complement strand
GTGTTCAAAAATCTGTCTAGTTCATGTGTACCCAGCTAACCATCCAGACAAAGCAGAGAAAATGTACGTAGTGCTGGGCGACCAGAGTTTTTTACCTATTTGGCATTGTTGGAGGCTCTTAAGATGTGTGCAGGCATAACGGAGACAACAGGGAGGAAAGCCAGCAACTTTATTGTGGCATCACTGGATGGGAAAACTCAAGTATCTCTTCCTTCTCTCCTGGAGTGCAATATGATACATAGCACGGTACTTTTTGCATCTCAAACCAGTTGAGGACAAAATACCACCTCATGACCCCAATGCACCTATATTGCTGTTGCTAGGGCAGGACATTCTGAGCATACACAAGGTACGTGAGCAGTACAGTGGTCTGCATAACACAACCTAGGCGCCACGTCTGGATTTAGGCTGGGTCGGTGAGGTCTGTCTGGGAGGAGCACACAAACCCACTGAAGTGAATATTTACAAAACAAATGTGATGCAAAACGGACATGCTTCATTTCTCAGACCCTGCACTAGAACCATACAGGTAAAGGAGAAATTCAGTGGTCCAGTGCAACCTTACCAGTAGGGTCCTCCTCTCTGTGCTGAAGAGGAGGCTTCTGCGATGAGGCTAGGTGACCTTGGAGACAACATTTTCCAAAAAAGCCCAGATGATGATAAACCTGCACCTTTGTTGACAACAAGTCTGTCTGTTGAAGACAACATCTTCCTGGAGATTATGGACAGGCAAGACAGAGGAAAGGTGGCCTGCACCAACCCTAACTATAAGCTTGATCAAAAAGGAAAGTTTTAAGTCTGTTCTTAAACACTGACACTGTGTCTGCCCCCCGGACCGAGATTGGGAGCTGGTTCCAGAGAACAGGGGCCCGATAGCTGAAGGCTCTGCCCCATAAACTACTTCTGGAAATCTAAGGAACTACAAGTAAGCCTGCTTTTTGAGAGCGCAGCACTCTCTGTGATAAGGAATTAACAAATCATTAAGATATGACGGTGCTCACATATAAGGCTCTACATGGTCAACTCTAAATTTTACTGGGAGCCAATGCAGAGAAGCCAATACTGGAGTAATATGGTCTCTTTTGCTGGTTCTGGTCAGCACCCGAGCAGCGGCATTCTGGACCAGCTGTAAGGTCTTTAACGACTTGTTCGGGCAGCCTGATAAGAGTGAGTTACAATAATCCAGCCTGGAAGAGACAAATGCATGGACCAATTTTTTGGCACACACGCACATATACACACACACACACACACACGCACACACACACGCACATATACACACACACACGCACACACACACGCACACGCACGCGCGCACACACACACACACACACACACACACACACACACATCTTGCACCACATCCGACACATCTATCTCACTTACAAGGCCTTGATATTCATCTTTAAATATTCATAATAGCAGTACTGGTTTTATTGCTTACACCAGTATCATTCATCTGTTTTGTACACCTGCTTACTGTGCTTACTGTTTCAGAGGCTGGATCCTTTCCCAGCATGCATTTGGCAAGCCAGCTCATATCAGTGCAAGCACTTGTAGTACTTAAAAGCAGCACCGGGGCCTGTATGTCTGTGTAAAGATTCTAAGCCTATGTTCTAATTCACCACTGAATTCACTGTTTGCACAGTCGCTGGTGGCAGAAATAGAGTTAAGTACAAAGCTAAAACCTTACATAGATCAAGTAATTACTCTTTGGGGCTTTAGAGTGCAGAATAACTTTTCTTTTTAAGGGAATACTCCACTGAAAATGTATGTTTTAGTATCAGATACTCTCTTTCATCTTCTTTATGCTTGAAAGGTTTTCAGCACTTCCCACTATGTTCAAATGATATTGAATGATGTTCAATGAACAGTTAACACATTTCTGCAACATCATCATGCCATCCTTAGTTTTTAGCTCCCTTCTGTGTGGATGGTGGCAGGTTTGAATTTATATATTGACGTGATTTTCATAATCACCTTTTAAGCATAACTGCTTGGCTCCATCTTCAAATGTGATGATTTTTTAATTTTCTTTCATGTTCTCTCATCTTTGGGTTGTTGGGTGGATAAAACAAGACATTTTAATGTCTTTATGGACAAAAAACACTGAACTGATTATCCTTGGTTGTTGCCTTATAACTGAAATAAATAATATTAAGAGATACTAATACATTTTTTCGGCTGTATCTGTTATCATATTATAAATAACAAAATATCATTTCTGTGACCTTGTCTTGGTCTTCCTTTCATTAACTTCCTGTTTTACAAAATCTTCAAATTCATGGGTAGAACATATATTTATTCTATTTTAACTGGTCTCACCTCTTGAAGAGAAAGCCCACAGCAGATATTGTGAAGAGGAGAAATCCAGCTGAGAGGTGTAAGTCTGAGAAACCTCTGAACACACCTGACCTCTGTACTTCATCACAGCACTTCAGAGCGTCCCTGCACGTTTTCACGAGAAGGTGAGACTTCATCCACGTTTGATGAGCATTTTCAACCTGTGCAGTAAAAACACCACAGATTTAAAAAAGGCACAAACAGCCAACATGGCGTCTGTATAAAAGTTAGTAGAAACAGATTTGGTGAGTAACTCCTGGTCGTTCTTTAATCACTCTTCACTGGTTACCGGTGCGAGCCAAAGCTGATTTTAAAGGTTCTTCTTTTAACTTGCGAGGCCTTGCAAGGTCTTGCGCCACCTCACCTATCTGAGCTGATTGCACTGCACACACGCCGGCTCGCCCACTTCCCTCTCTCGATGTCGGCCTCCTGGTCATTCCCACAGTTAACAGAAAATCAGCCGGCTTCAGAGCGCTCGCTCACCGTTCCCCTTATCTCTGGAAAGGCCTTCCTTTACATTTTAAAATTGAATCTTTAATCCAGACCGAAAACGAACCCAAGATTTCAGTCGGGTCCATCATTTTTTTTTACATCCCATTAACACTGAAGTGTGTAATGTTGCTGTGTTGCTTGCTGGCTGTATTCTTGGTCCTACATATTCTTTTTAATTGTTAAGTGTATTGGGACCACGCTGCATTTTAAATAAAGCCAACTGACTAATTGATGGATTAATGAAGGCAGTTTTCTCTCTCACTGCTGAAGCACATGTCGATATTTTTTATACACAATTATTGTTTCATGTAGCTCTTTGAGAACGTAACTGATGACTGAAATGTGACAGCCGGCTGGTGATACTGCTCTCGTTGGACAATTAATCACTACTGAAGCTGAGATCTGTGGTGTGCCACCGTGTGAGAGATGCTGTTTTATTAACGCGCAGTAACGGGTGGTGTGAAACAGTGATTAAAAAGCAAAAGTGAGTTTTGGTTTCAGTGAGTTTAATTGCGTTTCTCTAATTAGTGCTCTTCGCCATGTTGGTGAGAGCTTTGCAGCAGGTGGGGGACAATATTCTGAAGAAACCCACAATATGTGAGATGTTGACGATGAGATTTCGGCTCGTTTTGAGGAAGCAGCTTTCGCTCCATATGTTGTTGCGTGTGAAGTAATCAAATAAAGAGTAAATGAGATCCCAGGAGATCCAGAGCGAGATTCCTTCCTGATTATTGTGCTTATTCCCATAAATGAAAAGCAGGTAGAAAATAAAAGATATGTGGTTTAATGGCTAAATGTGCAGTGGCTCATTCACAGCAGGATACTTTAATTTGGTCGGACTGAAGCATCCGTAGAAAACTTTGAGCAGTGCCAGTTAAATTGGATGTTAGCTGCTGTGGGGAGAGGTTGGTGGTAGGAGGCTTCATTCCTTTCCGAATGTGCAATGAGCCGTAATGATTTACATATCCGGAGAGACACAGATGTCAACAAATAAGGGTTTGTTATCTGTGACGCTAAGAGGTATTGTTGTTAGCAGTAAGAAGCTTCTCACAGTGACAGTTACCGCAGGAAATGGTTTGAGGCGTTTTGTGACTTTTATTGGACAATTTGACAAAGCTGACAGTGAACTTATGGGGTAAACACCTCTTGAAGTTCAGCTGTCACCTATTAACATAAAATATATATTCATTATATCAATTTTATTCTAAACATAGTGGAAAAATCCTTTATTTTCCTGGATTACTTTTTTTTAATACGTTTCCATGGCACAGCACTGAAAACTGTCAAAAAGTTGTGATAGATGTGTGGTGAGATTTGTCATCTTGTATACTGGAGAAGTGAGTTTGATCTAATGAAAACATCACAGAAAACATAGCCTGGTAAAACCCTACTCAGTCGAGGCACCGGTCTGATGGTACAGTCAATAAGAAACGGTGAATTTGATCAAACGGTTGCTACTGGGACCGTCTCCCGTACATTCACAAGCATAGAGCTGCTGTGTAGTTGGGTGAATCAACAATAAACCCAAAAAACACTGATCTCAGATTTGTTCCCCTGCCGTGTCCTAAAAAGTTCCTGATCGAATGGCTTTGTGATTCCAAGTATCTGAAGCTTCACTAATCAATCCACTCGAACACGGCCTGCTGCGCTGATCTTTTTTGCCGGTGTGTGAGAGGCGTCACCTGTCTTACTTGGCCCTGTTAGCTCAGACTATGTTAGGGGAGCAAAGCTAAACCACATTTACCTCCGTGAATATGATATTAACAGCTGCAGCCTGATGTGATCACAGATGCTTCTCCAACACAGCACATGTTGCAGGGCAGGACGGTGGCAGACAGCCTGTGCACGCTCATGTGCTCTGCAGAATAAAGGTAGTTAATACCTGTATCAAAATTCAGCCTCCTGTAACCTACATGATGTAATAATAAGAACCGCAGTGGGGCTAACTTTTGTTAAGAGCAGGACGAAAATGAAAAATATATCACTGGTAATTTACTCACCTAGAGGCTCAATAAGGTTAAAAACTGATATCAACCTCTAAGTGAGACTGAAGGGACGCGACTAAAGATCAGGATCATCTTTTCAGTGTAACTCACATTTTCTATGGCAGGAACAGTGCATGTATCTTGAAATCATAATCAAATAGTGTCATTATAAGGTAATTCAAGTTTCGTGGTTGTAACAGTTCACCCCTTCATTGGCCAGGGAAAAGTCACACGCAAAAATGACGTCACGGGCGGATCAGCCAGTTGAAATGACTCATTTAAATCTAAATGTGATTGGCTAAGATAATAAGACATATGCCCGATGTTTATTAATAGCAAAAGGAAACACAAGAAAGCCAAGAGATTAGGAGAACGGACAACTCACGCTGTACTTAAACAAAACAACCAACAACCAAAACACAGAAACAGGATCACATCAGCTGACTCCAAACAGCAGCATAGTGAAAGTTACATCCCGGCACAAAACCCATTGTTTCAAAGTCTCTGTCAATAAAGCAGACCCAGACTCACCGTAAAATAAACACATAGAAAAGATGAATAAATGTTGATCCACTGGAAGAAGAAAAAAAAATGAACTTCCCCCGGTAGAGTTCGTGCAGTTCTCAGGCGAGACGCCGCTCCGACACCGAAAAATAACGCGCGATCTCACCAATCAACGCGTTGGGTAAAATCCAGTCTCATGCAGACCACCGCAGATTGCTTGAAGAAAAATCCGCGTGCTTGGATCCGCTCCCTCCACAGCTCCAGGTAGCTACAGAAGACTCAGGCCCTCAACCACCGCTTCACCTGCCGGCTCCAAACAGGAAGCCCCCACCTTTCCGTCCACAAACCCAGCCCATAAACATGACTGACAGATGACAATACAGGGAACAAATGAGAAGATACCTATAAAATTCAACTCATTAATTAAAAAAAAACGTCATGTAAAAGGTGATTTACATGGTATACATGGTTTTCCATTGGTTTGATTTTGTGCTGCTATTTTACATTAAAGTCTATGATTATTTGTTTTTCCCCAGAAAAAGGGTAGGAACGTCATTTTGCTGTCTTTATATAACTTAAAGAGCTGTTTAATATTATAGCCGCATGGTTTGAAATGCCGGGTGGGCGTAAGTTATCAGATAATAGTAAATTAGAAGTGACCTCATCTGGAAATGGACACAAAATCCAATCAACAAGGCACTGCTGTGCTCATTTACCAAAAATCAGATATGGTAATGCAAATCAGGAATAATCAGCATTGTGGCGTCAGTCATTATGGCTCTGCTACATTTTAGGTTAATATTTCCATCACATACGGGGAACCTGTGGGAACCTTTGACCCACTGCTCTTCTGTAATTGATGCTGTTTTCTAGCAGTGGACTGCATGCAAATTTTTAAAAGGCCACACTTAAAAATGAAATAAATAAAACCACAAATCCTTTGATCTTTGCGATACTTGGAAACTAGACTTAAAGTGACTGGATTTAGAAAAGAGTAAAAACTTTACTGGTAAATCTTAAACTGGTAATCAGGGAATGACGTGATAATTAAATTGGTACATTTTGGGCCAGTAAATAGCAGCAGTCAGCAAAGAAAGGCTTCTTACTCTGACTTGTGAGCTTTGTGAAATGCTGTGATAAACAATCCCACACTGTGAAAGCAGAGCAGCGGTGATTCTTCTCATTTCGAAGGTGTAATTCAATATGGCATGCCAGAATGTAGCCACATCCAGTCCCATTCAGCTTTTTATTTCCCTCATTCCCTTCTGCTAATGTTACTGATGCATTTTCATTTTATTCACTCGTGTTCTTTTATTGAGGCCATCTTGAAAAATATAAAAATGTTAGCCATTATGTCTCACTCGTTCGGCGGTAATGTGAGCGTTAAAGTCACGGGCATGCACGCACAAATGCAAAACTGAAAACGCACACTCGCACTCGCATATACATCCGCAGTGACAGATGCAATGACACAACACGGCCTTTGTAACGCCCAAGAAATACACAAGTGTGCACAGATACAAATTGGTCTAATACAGTTTGTACGCATGAATACAATGTTCTCATTAGATGTGAGAGACGGCAGCTCCCACTCAGGCAGCTTTTTCATGTCGCCACAGAAACAAAGTGACAGCTCAACTCTAACAGTAACTTCAAAGAGCTAATGTAGATATAAAGGGTCACAAGACGTTGATGATCAGGCTGACTTAAAGCTCTGTTTGGATGACTGTTGGACACAAAACAGATACTGTTCATTCATCCAAAAATCTGTGCCAACAAAAGCGGCTAATACTTCTTTTACCTCCACAGTTTACATCCCCATTAATAAATAGCTCACAGACTCAAACACCAGCAATTAGACCAATCCCCTGAAACCAGTACTCAATAACTTTGCAGCAAGCGATGATTTTATGGGCTCTGTGCTCTTCCCTGCTTTAATAGACATCACATTTGCTGTTGCTCTTTTAATGGCAAGAGGCATGGTGCAGATGGAAATCTTTAAAATGAGCTGTTCTGACTGATGAACGTAATGACCCAAGATATATTACAGCTCCTGGGTCTTAAACATTCTCCCCTTTGGATTTTTTAAAGATTTAGATGAGCAAAATGGATGATTTTCTTCCAGAAACAGAAGCAGCTCTTGCAATTCATGAGAATATTCTAAACATATTAAGATCAAGGATATCTTTAAGCTCAGAATGAACACTGATTCATTTATACAGTGATATATATCAATGTATCTGAAAAATATCATAGTTTTTTTGCTAAATTGGTTTATTTGGTTTACGGCTACAAAAACATAAATTTGGCTCTGCAGAGTTGCATAATTAGATAATTATCTGTGAGTTAGTCACATTGCACATAGTCTTTTTATTTGTTATGATTACAGAAATACTGATTAGTGGAGCATAAAAAGCACAGCACTCACTACATTACATCACATCTTACACACATACAGCCATGGCCTTACCACTCTCTGCTGACTGTGTTCCCGAGCACCTTTAATGAATTCCATTTCATTACACTGACCTCAGGTTTCAATGCGTGTGTGTGAGGCTGTTTATGTGTTTTAGATGTAACGCTGATGCCACCCGGTGCACTAACATCTTCTTTCAGCTACAAAGGTCTGCACTGAGGTGCAAAGCTGAATCACTTCCCAAAGAAAGTCTTCACCTGTTGAACACACACACACAAACAGAAACACACACACACCCTCATTAGCCCAGAGAGAGTGCAGGGTGGTAATGAGTGGATCGTGGTTGCGTGATAGAGCTGAAGTGTCGGAGGCGGCGAGGTCAGCCGGATGCTGCTTCAATGCCACGGCAGTTTAATTAGAGCGTTCTATAATGGAGCCTATCTGGAATAGGCCTTAATGAGCACCTAGTCATTGTATGTGTCCTTAATTTGTTCCACATAACTGAGACCGTGAATAATCTCAAACTGTGAATGATTATCTGAGGCCGGTGGGGTCGGGTCGGTGTGGAGACGAGGAGGAGATTATAGATGAAGTGTGTGTTTTTTTGTTTTTTTTTTGCATTTTAGCTTTCACACTGAGGCTTTGAGGTGTGGACAATGCAGCTTCTGCGGGCCTCGACGTCGACTCCACATTCCCCAAACACATGCACACGAGCATGAGGATGGTGGTTGCCATGGCAACTGGGCAAAAATAGTAGGGGAGGGATGCCTGAGGGTGCACACACAGACACACTCATCAATGCGCGGGCCCTCTCAGAAGCTGAATAATTTTGCAATCGTGCCACTCGTTCGTCTCCTCCCTTCGCTGACATCTCTCCATCTTTTTGTTCCTCACCCAGCGCTCCCTTTCGCCGACTCTTCTCTGTCTCCTTCGCAGCACTTTGTGGGAGTGTGTACTGTATATGCGTGTCAGACGGTGTAATCTGTTGACAGGCAGATTGATGGGTAAGTGCGGTGTGTTTGTATGGCTTCATTCCAGCGGCGGAGCTTCGGAGGCAGCTACCTGTTCATCCATCATCCTCCTCTCTGCCCTGCAGTCTGGATCTTTCTCCGCAGTGACAGCCACTCTCTCTCATACACACACACACACACACAAATACTTGCATCCCTATATATTATACAGATGTGCTCAAATGGGTTATTAAAAACGGGGAATGTACAATTTTTCGCTGAAATAATTTGAAACAGACTGAAGTTATTTATTCCACATTTAATAAAAAAACAGGTCATGGTGCTGTGATGGGAGTGGGGGGGTTGGGATCACTCTAAGGGCCCTGAGAAATACAAAAAATGCAATGTGAACATAGAACATCGATTATCTGAAGAAATTATTTAGTGCCCCTGCTATAGTACATCATCATGCATATAATACTACTACTGCTACTACTACCAATAATAATAATAATAAATGTGCATTTAAGGCCATTTGTCGAGGAATTTTGTCTCTCTCTTTCTGAGCAAACTGTAACAGCTGTCTCAGGTTTGATGGGCGTCTTCTCCAGACTGCTTCTCTTTCCATAAATCAGGACCCATAGAGAGCCACTTCAGAGTAGTGGGTACTTTTAATTGTGTGTTTGGGGTCATTATCCTGTTGTAGGACCCATGACCTGTCATTGAGATAGATCTTTTTGACACTTGGCAGTACATTTCGTCCCAGAATGGCCCGATAGTCTGAAGATTTCTTTGTACCCTCCACAGATCCAAAGGCTCTCTGTAGCAGGCTCGACAAGCGGCCATAAAACATCGGCACGAAAGCTTCATTTTCTCCTCTGTGAATGTAGAGCTGATGTAACTCGCCAAAAAGCTCCACTTTTCATCCATCCAAAGGACATTGTCCCAGAAGGATTGTGGCTTGTCAATATGCATTATAGCAAAATTCCGGTCTGGCTTTTTAAAGTTTTTCTTTCAAACCTGGCATCCTCCTGGGTCTTCTTCCATATAGCTCACTTTGCCTCAAAAAGTGACGGATGTTGCAGTCAGAAACTGACGTACCTTGACCTTGGAGTTCAGCTTGTTTCTCTTTGGCAGTTATTCTCTTTTCTTTTTCTACCATTCGTACGATCCTCCTATTCAGCCTGCGGTTGATTTTTCTCTTGCAGCTGCAGCCATGGAGGTTGGCTACAGTTCAATGGACCTTAAATTTCTTGATAATATTTGCAACTGTTGTCACTGGAAACTCAAGCTGCCTGGAGATAATCTTGTAGCCTTTACCTTCACCATGCTTGCCTATTATTTTCTTTCTGAACTTCTCAAACAACTCTCTCCTTTGCCTCCTCTGGTAATGTTCACACAATTACACCAAGCAGCACAGCGAATCCTTTTTTTTTATTTATGAGCTGAATGACTTCAGGATTGGAGACCTTGCTTTCCTCTATGACATGCCAAGGGCCACACATACAAAACAGCTTTTACTTTCATTCTTTTTCAAGATTTCAAGAAGATTTCAAGAATTTATTACCATTGCACAACAGTTTATGTCAGCAACCACTGGTAATTAAATTCTTAAATCCCAATCTCCCCAAAGAATGCTAAAAAGAAAAATATTAACACATTAAAAGAAATAAATTAAGAAATAAAAATATAAGATAAAATAGAAATTCAAATATGTTATACAAATAAAACATACATACAAACTAAATAATATTCAACTAAACTAAGTAAACTATAGAAAAATAGATAGAATATAGAATAATATGTGGACAGATTCAAGAATATTTTCATGAAGAATGAAACATCATTTCAACGCAACAACATTTGAGCAACTCTGTATACACAAACTTGAGCACACCAATACTGCCTACTGTGCAAAAGCACACTTTGACAATGAGTTCATCAACATCCATGTGTTCATCCTGACATAAGCACACATTCATTCGTACTTGAACACACAAACACACACACACCTCCCACTCGAGCTCCTTCTATGCCCCATTTTTAGCCCTTGATCACCATCTTGTTATTCTAAATGCTTATGTTGCTTTTTTGACACCCCACCTTCTTCGCATTCTTCACCCACCTCCTGCTCCCTTCGCTTTACGCACCACTCCTTTATACATATTTGACTTGTAAATTTAGACTCTATTTGTGTCATGCCCAAGAGCTGCTGTCAATTAGTCTAAACACTGTGACGCATCTTGTGAGGAGAAAGTGAGAGAAGAGAGAGAAGAGAGAGAGAGGAGGAGGGGGGGGGAGGTGAGACAGTGATGGCGAGAGCAAAGAGAAAGAAAAGACACGGAGACAGACAGAAGGCAAAGCAAATATGGCGAGAGAGAAGGAGGCAAGTAGGAAGCTCTTGTCTGGTGCAGCACCCTAAAGGGACCTCCTGGTGGTAGAACAGATCCCAGATCAGTGCGAGTGTCATCACACAAACCCCCCCCCACGCACACACACACACACACACACACACACACACACACTCAGTACTACTGATCGTCTTGGCAAGAACCGCTGATCAAACGCTCACCCCCGGAGAGCTGCTGGATGCGGGAGGCTGCTGGGATTCAGACCGGAGAGTCCAGCATATGTTAGGAGGGGCCTGCTGGGCCACGCGTACACTCATGTGGATGTAGACGTTTACTCACCACACACACACGCACACACACACACACACACCGTATTAAGAATGAGTGATTACATGATACTCTGTGAAGGGGAACTTTGCAAATTCACAAATAGATTCAGACCATGGTAACAGTTACAGCGTCTCATACACAGATCGCTGTATCGCCACTTTATAGATAAGTTTGGTGTGCTAAAGGCCATGCTAAAGTCACGTAGGTTGACCATGAAATAAAATGTACTGTAATAAACTGTTGTTTC
>JBAJHX010000042.1:14578582-14588757 GCA_037176925.1 Amniataba percoides | reverse complement strand
TACACACACATATATATGTATGTATATATATACTTATATATGTATGTATATATATACATATATATATGTAAAAGCAGTAAGTGAGCCACAGTATATTCAAAGACCATTTTTTGAGAGCTAAAGCGCAGCAACCCTCCGTTCCTTATGGTTCTTTCTCTGACCTGTGCAGCCCCCGCAGCTGGTGGTAATGAGCTCGTACATATTAAGCCTTTATGTTTAAGATTTTTCTGTTTTATACTTTGCACTTTTGACTGAGCCGGCAGCAGTTGAACTACCTAAGTTAAAGTCTGTCACATGGATCATATTGTTTATTCAGCTGTCATGTCATTTTAGTGCAAGTTTTGGAATTAAGTACAGAAAATGTGCCACATCCTTCGGCCTGTTTTATTTGAGCATGGAAGTGACATTCTGTCTTGTCATAGTAAGAAAAAAAAGAGATGTAACTAATAAAATTAGTGATGGCTCGCTTCCAATCACATGTACCAGAAAGCAGCATGGACAAGCATGTGAAACAGCAGGACCACGGCACTGGCACGCTTAAATGGAGTGCCGCCATTATTGATGTTGTTACATCACATTACATCACACGTATTTAGCTGATGCTTTTATCTGAAGCGACTTACAATAAATCTATGCAACCATGTGGATACAACCCACAAAGTGCAAAAATAATTCTCATACATTTTAATATTATGGGCCATGGCTGCCTATAATATTGCCAAGATGTGACCTTTTTTTCTGTGCTGATGTGGGGGTGGGGGGTGGGGGGCTCATTCTGCCATTGTGGAGCACGACTGCTCCACAATGCTGCTCGACGATTTTTTTGAGCGGAAAAATTGTCAAAAGGATGGAGAAAGAAAAAGCATATTGAGCCCTGTTGTTGTCCCAGTGCACACACGACTGTGCAGCCACCTTCCACTCAGACACCGTGCATAGCTTTTTGCTGATGACACGCTTTTTGCTGTTGTGGTCGGCCTGATCACAGATAATAATAAAAAAATCCAACCTAAAGACGCAGAGGACCAGTGGTGTGAGAACAACTATCTGCTCATGAAAGTCAGCAAGTCTAAGAAGCTGACAGCAGACTTTGGGACAACGCAGGAGAGGAACAACACTCCCCCTTCATACTAAAACTTGGTGCAAGAAGAACTGCTTAGAAGCTCTAACAAATGAGGATTGTTTCCTTTTTCACAGTTTTGCAGGTGCCTGTATACAAAATACAAAGCTAAGTGAAAGAATGTGACGATTACCTGCCTGGTTGTCTTTTGGGACTTTAAATAAAGTCTGTTCCTGCGACGCCCCCCCTGCTGTCATTAATGCTGCCTCGGGGTGCGTGGTCACACACACGATTAAATACTGAGCAGCACACGCAGCCTGACACACGAGCGTCTCACAGCCCATTTGAGCTTTTACTCGGAGAGGCAAATAAATAAATGAAGTCTAAGGCTGCGTCGCCTCCTCTGATGCTCACATGCACCCACATGTGCACAGAAACACACTCATGCACAGTGCTGATGATTTGCATAGTTGGAGGGGGGGGTTCTGAGATGGTGTCATTGCTTATTGTGTATCTAAGCGGTGATGTCATATTGTTTGTGAAAGCCACGTTCTCAGGCGTGTTCACAGCAAAGCGCTCTGCCAATGGGGGAACGATGCCACAGCTTTGTTTCTGGCTTTTTACTTCTTTGATTTGATGAGATGTCAAGCAGAGTGGGGCGGAAACAACGCTCCCTCTGTAGGAGGAGCACCGAGGGTGAGGAGGTCACGGAGTTAACTTGGGAATACTTGAGATGTGTGATCCGTGTGTGCGGCGCTCATCGTGTTTTACAGATTCATGGGTAAACTGGAAAAGCGGCCATGGGCTACATCTCGCAGTTGGATGGAAGATCGGATGATGAAATAGGGAGGAAACTCCACACAAAATGGAGTGGAGGAATCTTTCCTTACCTTTACTGACCCCTGGGTCAGATTCACAGACAGAGCTTGTGATTCTGGTGCCGTCTCTCTGTGTTGATTCAGTCCATGCAGAGAGGCTGCTGTGTCACTGTTGAGTCACTGTTTTTAACTCGATTATCGTAGAATCTTTTCATCCTCGTGGGATGACTAAAGCATCACTCACCTTTACCACAACAACAGACAAGATAGAAGAGACTAACTGGTTTTACTCTAAATATGTGTTAAGAGGCAGAAGAGCAACTTTATTATTCAGGCTTTATGTACAATTTGAGGTGGTTGACTGGGAGGTGAATGATGGGTAGCATTAGCTGATAAATGATATATGATAAGTTCAGTGCAGCCAGAACTTATATATGAGGGTGAGAACATTTTAACAAGGGTTACTGTTTATCATGTATGAAGACAAAAGAAAGCATAAACCCATAGACTTTACTTACATAGCTTTACTCTCTGCAGAGTTCTCCCTCACATCTGCTGCAGATAAAGAAGAGTGGCCGATCCTCTGGCAGACTTGGCAACTGTCGATGAGGATGATGTTTGAGGAGATCAAATCGATCACAGAAACTCACCTGGTGACATACCTGCACACACGATGGAGGACCTCCTGCTTTTGTAGCTTGTGATGGTACGATGGGCTTTAGATGGTCTGCCACACGTCTGTGGGGTTGATGGTGTTCAGGTCACTCTCCACTCTCCACTTTTGGTCTTGTTCTGGTCTTTTAACCTCAGAGTTTTTGTAGCTGGACAGGGCCTAAAAACACCAGTCAGTTTCCCTTAATTAGGGTGTGGAAAGGCCTGCTGAATTTATATAAAAACTTCTGTGTTCTGTTTGGTTAACATAATCAGCTACGGTAAAAATACACTTAACTTAGGTAGTCCATACTGATGGCATCAGACAGTTTATGTAATACTTTCTCCTCTTCCTGAAACGGTCACACTGATTTGATGGCCTCTGGTCCGCCACGTTTCTGGGTGTGTCTGCATCATTTAGGCCTAGACTGAGGAGCATTAACGGTCTCAAGGTCTGCTGCACTCATTGAGATCTCTGCACATTTCATGGTGGCGGTAGACTGTAATAGTTAGTATGTGATTCAGTACTTAAAGGAAAAAAGAACAAACAACAGCAAACATAAAGAACATGTAGCAATGTTTCATGGGGCTACTTGCTTCGATCAACGGCATCAACTTTCCATATATGTCAACAAGAGACCAGTCCAATTCTCCAATTCTTATAACTCAGCAACAGATTTTTTCACTATGTATGAGTGTTATTACATTCTTTATTTCAGTTCACTTAATCTATATCTTATTAAGCTTTGACAGTGGACTTTGAGAGATTTGTGTGTAGGCAGTAAGATTTGTGTGAATTTGAGGTTGAGATGATGATTAAGTTGATCAAATAGTTTCACAAATGAAGCAGCTTCTTCAGGTAGAATCAGTTTAGAAACTGTAATGGTATCTGTAAAAAGCCAGATCTGAAAGATCTGAAAGCCAGATCATTAGGCTTCAGACTTATTTTCCATTAAAGGTTTGAAATCAAACAGTATATTTCACAGGTTTCAAAAAGAGAAACCCCCCAAAAAAGGTCCTTTTTTCATTTCTCATATTTGACAGAGTGGAACTGTAAACAGACAGGACATGGAAGTGAAGTGTAAAATATTCAAAATAAGAGCCAAGAAGGAAGAATGACCATTTCATAAAAAAATGACCTCATGCAAACACAGGATCTATGTGAGAGTAACAGATGTTCTTTTCACTTCTCTTTTATCCTAAAAGTGCTGCACAGAGTGTGGATTGATAGCCTACCAATGACGTGTGAAATAGTGTTGTCTAAATGACCAGCAGAAGCTCACATTACCAAATGATGTTTACATCAACTTTATACTCTTTTACATGTGATACACTTCACCTGTGCTTCCTGTATGTCCACAGTGCTACTTGTCCCAATGAGACCTTAAAAATTAATTTGCAAAACCAAAGATCTGGTGCAAACATGTCACATCTCCCATGCTCCCTTGCGGAAACGCGCCTCATGATGATCATGTTTATCAGAGGTTTTCAGTTAATTTAATTATAAATGAACAATAATCTGATCTGTGCTTAACTCGAGCAAGTTTCAAGTGTCTGGTCATTGACCACCTGAAGTCTGAAAAAGGAGGAAAAACACATTTAAAAAGTCTGGTGGGCAGAAAATAATAAAAATGTAAAGTGTGCATTATTTGTAGTTATGGAACTGAAACTATCATCTACTACTATGTGTACTGCAATAACTGAATAATTATTAATAATAATAATTTCAGACCATTTCTGGAAGAGTGATGAATAAGATATGTTGAAACTACAGCACCATAGTGTGATGAGTGGAGACCATACCAGCTTCATCCATTTTCTGTTAATGTTGGACTAATTAAAAAATGTTGGTTGCTATAGTAGAAACACTTGGAAGTGATGAAATACACCAGCATTTAATGACACAATATATCTTTTTAAAAATGTTTTCATCTTGTAGAAAAATGTAAGCGTGTCCTCGTACATTTGTTACAGTCTATATATTTTTTCAGTCCATTCATCTTAGCTGCTTGCAGTGTCAGACTTGGTCAGAATCTACACATAGTGGCTTAAGGCAGCAGCTCTGAACATCAAATGTGATCCTGGTATGGAGCTGTGATTGTTTCAAATCAAGTGCAGGATTTTTTTTTTAAACTGTCTAAATTCACGACATGCGTCACCGGGTAAAATTTAACTGACAGAAGAGTAGGCAATGAAGAGACCACGCAACACAGGGAGTAAGAAGTATATAACCAAGTGTATTCCCTCTGTTAATGTACACATATTTAGAGTCATCTCACTGGAACACTTTACAATAACATTTAGAAAGAACAGGAAGATACTGGGAGGAGTATGCTTGGAATGGAGAAAGAGAGAAACCAGACGGACGTGGCAGGAGGGTGAATCGATGGTGCCTGCCGGGCCATATAGACAGAAATAGATATAAAACTAATAAAAAAACGTGGAGGGTGGATAGAACCTGCTTCCTCCACCGGGTATGTTGACATACAATCTGCCATACAGACAGAAAGGAATAGATGCAGGACAAAAGAAGTAGTTAGAGGATGACAGATGGAATGAGATAAAAGGAGGCGAACTTCTCCGCTGGAAAAGAAGAATGCGTGGTTTCATGTTCATAACCCAAATCACATTTGCTCAATTACCAAAAGAAAATACATAGAAATTTCAGTTTCCCAGAATCATAGTCATTTTTTTCTCCAAACAGGAATGATAGTAGGGAAAACACATTTCTCTTAGTAATGGAATGAGAGTCAAATATTTAGACATTTCACAAACTTTTTTCAGGATTTTTCTTTTCTTTTCATGGTACAGTTTTCTTTTTTTTTTTTTTAATAGAGTTGAGAAAATTGGAATACTAGAGTTCTGTTGTACATCTTCCAGGGAACTGCCGTTCACCATTAATTTGTGTGCTCTTCCCACAAAGTTTACTTTGCCCATTGGCTGCCGTCAGTCCAGTCAGGCTAAAGAGAGGCGAAAGACAGTCGCTTTTTTTCAGCTGCAAGGTATCTCTCTCCACAGTGGAACTCCAGCAAGAATGAATTCAGAATTTCCCTAAAATGTCTCTCATTTCTCCAGAGAAATTAAAAAAAAGAAAGAAAGAAAAGAGCAAACCAAAGTGACTGAGTCTTGCAGCAAAGCATTGCATCAGCCGCACTGTTCATGAGGAGGAGGGGTTTCTGGGGAACGGAGGATTGGGGTGGTGAAACTGTTCTGACGTCAAACATCCTAAAGTCCGTCTTCGCTGCGCATTATCGGCGTACTCTCACTTTTCCACTCGCTCACGGTTTAGGTCCATAGGTTTCTGCAACGTCTATACATATATTTAGAATTATATAGAACAGAGTTCATCTTGTTTGCTGGAGGTTTTTTCAGTTTTTCGGTTATTAGTAACTGTAAGGACGTGACGCAGTTTCTCTGCTGGCCCACTAGTGGGCGCCTTGAGGCCCCAGAAACACATGACACAGATCTGCTGGAACAAAAGACGACCAAGGGGTTTTCGCCTCAACAAGTTTTCGGTGGCTAAACGTACTAGTTAGCATCCATTAGGTTGGAGCGTTGGTATCTCACATAGTTGCTACGTTTAACGTTGTTATGATCATCAATCATTGTCATATTTTTTGTTTTTTAAACTCCACAGAAAGAAAAACTGTTTTTTATCTCTTTTTCGTAAATGAATACTACATGCTTGAAACACGGCAGAGTTTACGTTGCATCAGCGTCTGAGCACCGTAGACAAGGAGAGAAACAGAGTGCACGAGCCAATGAGAGGAAGAGAGAGAGAGAGAGAGATCTGACAAAGGGTGTGAGCTCCGAGATGTCGAACACTTACAGATGTGGGAGAGTTGGATTTGACACAGTGTTTCTGTAAACTGGCAGTATATTGATTTTACAGAGGGATGTCAAGTTGCTAATTCAAGCCTAGTTGGAAAATAATATAAGGTAATGGCTTACACCACAAGCCTGCCTCAGAATGGAGCACAGATCCTGACACAAATACTGATGGTGGTGCTTTCTTACAGTACTCAAGATATTAAATTACCTGTCATGTGCGAATCCATAAATCACTATTTTATCAGCATTTGGTACGCGGTTGTTGGCACAGTATGTGTTGAGCTCTGAGGTGTAACAGCCTTCCCTTAAAGCCACACCATGGTTAACATTTAATAAGGAGCCAAATCAATCAAAGCAATGCTCAAAGTTGTGAGGAGAACCTAGATGTCACCTTGCCGTCTCACTTTGCCGCCTCCCTCTCATTAGACAGAAAATGTTAACATGTATGGCCACCTGACAATACTGAGTTTTGATGAATTGCCCTCTGTGTTATGTTTGCCATTTTCCATATACTGCCTTCTATCTCTCTCTCTCTTTCTCTCTCGTCTCTTTCCTTCTCTAAGGGTGTCTGCTGTCTGTCTCTGGGTGTCACGGCGGCGCCTCCTCAGACGTAGTACTCTTTGTCTTTGTTCTTCTTGTTCTTGGTGACCGTCTTGGCAGTGCTGGGCTGTTTCTCCTTCACCAGGGCTCCGTTGCTCTGCGTGGCCGAGTTGCTGATGTAGTTGCGGCTCTGATCCACCTGGTAGGAGCCCTCGTCGCGATTGCGATACTTGTACATGGCATAGAGCAGGATGAGGATGCAGAGGGCGGCGGCCGCCACAATGCCCACCACCATCCCCGTGGTGCTGCTGGACTGCTGCACCTCCACGGCGCCCGGGAGTCCTCTCTCAGGAGACGTGGGGTCTGGAGTGGGAACATGGGGGAAATTTGGGGGGTAGGTTATTCCCGGGACTCTGCGGTGGCCTGGGTCTGACGAGGGGTGGGCCGGCGGCAGCAGCACCTGGTCTCGGGTGTTCATTTTCCCTGCTGGGATTTTGTTGTTGCTACTGCTGCTGCCGCCGGCGGCCGGCTTGATGCGCGGGCTAAGCTGGTCGGGGTTGGCCGTGGGGGTGGAGGAGAGAGGTGGGCGGTGGGAGTTGGGGAAGCGGGAGAAGTGGCGGTCTCGGGGGTTCTGGACACCGCCCTCGACGGCCGGGGGAGGAGGGAGGACAGTCCTGTCGGTGACCAGGGGGGAATTTTTGTAATAGTCCTCGTCATCCGACTCGGTCATCTCCCCCGAGCCGTATGCCGACACCTCGATGGTCTCTTCACAGTCCTCCTGGTCCAGGGGGCAGGGGGGCCGGCCATTGGGCAAGGGGAGGGACTCTTTGGTGGTTTCGAGCAGGGTGAGGAAAGGGCGGTAGGTGGTGGGGGGTGGGGGGATTACTGGGTAGCGGGTGGCGATGGATGGGGGGTCTAGGGAGTCCACTGTTATTATGGGCAACACTAATTCACCTCCTAGGACAAGAAAGAGACAACGAAGAAACAGAGTGTTAGAGACCGCCTGAGGGAGAGACCACCTCCAAGATCAACAGAAGAAAAACAGTTCAAATGAATACAGCAACACCAGTATTAGAACAGCACTAAAACTTAACATGAGGTTAGTTATATAAGTTTAGTTAGTCTGTTCTATTTAAAAAGTTAATACACTAACTAACTCTGAATTGAAAACACAAAGTGTAAGAAAATACTCTATCCTGCACCTGGCTCTATGCTGCATAGACCTATATGTTATAGCACTAAAACAGGATAAAAGTAAGACTATAAATTACACTGAACAACTTAACATCTATTGTACTACACAGCCTATCCTTCACTGCTAACTTTCTACTCTTACCTAGTCTTACTACTCTAACGCTCAGGTGTTTCTGCTGTGATTGGTTAAATAAGATAGCAAACCACGAGGTTCAGGTCACTTACATCAACAAATTGGCCGCATGATTTTTGCATGAAAAAAAAATTACAAAAAGAAAGCTGTGTAAGATTGTTCTCGGATAGTGATAAACAACTCCCCCTCCCCTCCCCTCCTTTTTTTTTTTTTTTTAAATACCTCCTCTCCTCTTTTTGTTGCCCGCTGAAAACGGGCTCAATCCCACGTTGCCTCTTTGGGCTTGGTGGTTTGTGTGGCTCATTTCTAATTAGCTTAATCTGCACGCGGACCCTCAGGAGCTGCAGCGGGAAACTGATGCCCCTAATTTCTAACCCCGGCTCTCAGTACACGCTACAGTACACTGAGAGGCAGCATTAAACACTGCTGCTCCCTTTTCACACACGGGTCCCTGATGCACACTTCCCTCCCAAACAGCACACATAAACACGGGGCAATAATGTTCTTCTTAAACAGCCACCAAGACAAGTGAACAGTAAAGAAATCATCTTAATGAGCCAGTTTTTTTTTGGTTTTGTCTTCGGTTATGTAATCACATTTTTTTTTTTGCCCACTGTGAAATGAACATCCAAATTAAATAACGATTATTCGGTGTATAATAATATAATATGTAAAAAGTTGCATTCATTCAGGAGGAATCCTTTTCTAACAGACTGGAGGCCCAGCTGAGGTTAAGGGTTAAACATATTGGATGTCAACAGAACATGGCAAGAATATCAGTAACAGTGTGTTTATAGACTACATTTGACCTCAAAACAATTTCCCCTTCAGTACGGTAAATGTGTGAGGGTCACAGTCAAGGAAACATTAGAAAAAACATGGCAGGGGGGATTAGATTATAGCACATCTCGAAGTGGGGAGAGGGGGAGAAAAAAGGAAAAGGTAACAGCAAAACATGACCAAAGAAATGCCAACATCAGCAGCATAAAATCATGACTCTGGCTCTTTGTTCATTTGATGAGGTAAATCAGCGTGACTCAGAGGGAGAGGAGTTGGATCAGGCAGTTTTGGGATGATTGGGGGGGCGGGGGAGTGTAAAAGGGGGGGCTGTTGGTACGGTAACAAATCCCCCCCACCCCCTTTGGCCTTCATTCAGCTCAGCAACGCTCAAGAACCCCAAACCCCTCACCCCCCCAGACCTTCAGTTACACAGCCATACATTTGCACTCAAAGAACGTTAAAGGCTTTGTTAAAAAGGTTAAGGAAAAAGCCACTACACACATCAGCATTATAACAACACAGTTGAGAAAGAACAGGCCTTGAAATGAAGCAAAATTGTGAGAGCTGTAAGGGAAGAAAAACTTAGTGATTCTTTGACCCTTCTCATAACTTCATTCTGTACCTGTGCTGGAAAGGCTAGTTTCCATGGCAATGCATGGCAAGTTACTTCTTTCTGTTACATTTTCTTTCTCTCGGTGTTTGAGGACTGGGTTTCACCTTGAAAGCTGAGAGGACAGCAGAGCGCGGTGGCACATTTGAGGAACAAAGTGGAACAGGATTCTCGTGCATTCCCAAATGTTTTTTTTTGTTTATTTTTTGTGAAATAAATGGTGAAAATCACAGAAGAAGAAGAGATATGGGGACCTCAGAGATACGGGACGTTGGCGTGACTGAGGGTGACGGACGAGATGGCGGTGTAGCTATCTTTACTTTGCCATCTGTCTGTGTAGTAGATATGCTGCAAGTGCAATTTCAAGCTTTATACCTTCCGCTCAGTGTGCATCCCACCAATTACCGAGGAGGTTCCTCCACCGTGAGCCCCATCTACTGTACGTGTGGCTGACATTGCAAATGGTTTTTGTGACTGTAAGCCTCGACCAATCAAGAACACTGTTTAACGTGAGTGTTTTTCTGTCTAAAATGCACCACGTACTCTTGGAAAAGATCGTTT
>JBAJHX010000042.1:14567899-14578482 GCA_037176925.1 Amniataba percoides | reverse complement strand
CGACCAATCAAGAACACTGTTTAACGTGAGTGTTTTTCTGTCTAAAATGCACCACGTACTCTTGGAAAAGATCGTTTGGACAAATCACTCACATCACTCTGCTGTACTCTCAAAGCCCGAAGGCCATATGTCATCATCCCATGTGACTGGCAGCCGGTCGCTACTAGAAAAATAATGAACCTCAGCCCTCATACACAGAGTGAACCCTACCTCGGCACTCTGGGCAGTTATCAAGTGAAGCAGCTTTTTTTTATTGTGTGACCCAGGCCGAAGGCACTCGTAGTTTAAACCAATCAACAGCTTTACTTGGCTCTCCCCTTCTCCACGACAGCACTCTCTTGGCTCTGTATGCAGCTCTGATTGTTCAGTTAACACCCACAGGCAGGTTGCTGACGAGTTGAGTTGGTGAAGAAAAAAAAATAAAAATAAAAACCTGTCACAAATAACACATAAGTTCGCGGATGTGTTCTCCCGCTGAGAGCTGCCAAGAACCACAGAGGAAGCACGTGATTGGATGGAGCTGTGACACGTGGACCATTGGCCTGACTGAGACCGGTTCTGATGCAACCAGTGCTGAAATATAGAAAATACATGTAGCATGATTCCAGCGTGTGGGCGTCTCTTTCTTTCACATTGTGCTGCTGACATTTAAGCATTAAAGCGAGAGGGACTCGGAGATATTCAGCCTGATTGATAGAGTTTGACTTCATTGATTTGAACAGCTGAGGCAGTGGAACCGCGTTTAGCCCACATGATGAAATTTCTTCTTTATCTTTACCCACACGCCACTCCACACCGCTGCCAGTATGAGTCACCCCCTTTCTATTTACTCAGAATGAGAACAGGGCAGATGCATACTGATGCGTCGATGTCGGCCTCCTAACAAACATCGTTACTCTGCCGATACGTCGCCCCGCTCACATCCATTTGAAATATTTAGAGCAAAAAGGTTGTTTGGAGTTAGAGTATTCTATAATTCAGCTTTGATTAGGCTGCAGATGGAAAATGCAACAGCGTGTCTAAGCATAATGTATTTTCCCTGGCTTGCTTTTAAATCATGCCACAATAGGTACAGTTATGGCCGTATAACAACGTGCAACAGCGAAAGCCCTGTTCCTTCACACACGCGACTCCGTAAACTGTTTACAAAATCCCGCATTTGCCGCCGTCGCTCCGAGGCAAAGTGATTTATTTCGACACAAAGGGATGGTCAGCTCATATCACGTCTCGCTGAGAGTCACACACGGGCTTCAATCAAAGCCACCTCCCCGCAGATCATCACTTGGATCGACTCCACGAGGCCGGCTGTGTTTGTGTTCTGGCCAGCCTGCCGCTTCCACCTTGCTGTGGTATAAATCCCAGACATTTATAGAGAATCTCTACCTGATGTAAGATATCAGTATCTACTAAAGTGGTCCTACACTATTTTTGGTTTTCAAGATACTTTTAAAATGACCGATGCAACACAATCTACCAACCACACCCCCCAAAAAACTATTCCACTGTTGAAATACATAAATAAATATACCTTGTAACCTCATTTTTTTTAATGGCACACAATTTACCAGCTTAGTCTTTGTGATCAACAAATTGGACGCCTCTGATCTACCTCACCACTTCTCTGGTTTTGCTTTGGGGCTGTTTCTTCCAATTTCATAGTCTCTAGTTTTTTCTCTTACCCCGGCGCTGCAAACGAGTATATATCAGCGTCACATCTATTTTCCACTGTAAGCGCTCCCTCAAGTGTACAAACTGCAACGCTAACTGGCTTTTGGAACATACAAGTGATTTAAAATTAAGTAAGAAGTAAAAAAATGAGTTCAGTAATTTAGACAAACTGTGATCCAGTATTTTTCTACCGTGATCGTAGGAGAGGCTGATATTTGTTTACAGTGTGAAGTGTGGGTAGAAAAGACACCTTGATGCTGAGAAAATAGTGGCACAAGAGAACAAAGAACCCGTTCTTCCTCCACTGCTCTGGGGATCTGCGCGTCGATTCAAACAGCCCCCTCATTATTTATGCGATCTTGATATCTTGTCTTACTCCCACATTATTTCTGTGGAAAAATGGTCATATCAGAAGAATGCTGATTGTACTAATCGCTGTGCTTTAATCCGTTCAGGCAGAACAGAGGCAGGGCTGGATTGGACTTCGCAGTAACGCAGGGCTCCTCTGGATAAACATTACAAAAGGCCCCGTTGCTACAAAAGGATTTCAGAGGACGCTGGGTCAAGCTTCCACACTGCCAAACATCCCCACTGTAGACCTGCATTATAAATGTATTTACTCGCAGAGGATGGCCAGCTAAGGGAGATCAATAAAATATCACGCTGACAAATGATTGACACCCAAACCGATCGACCAGGGCGGGTGTGATCCCGCGCATGTTCTGAGTCACGCTGGGTTCGGAGGCTCAGCGCTCTGGGTCGTCCCTCATCTATCACCCGATCTGCTACACTCGCCCCTCAACCTGAGAGCAGCGTCCGCAGGTCGTCTTGATGGCGTGTTGTCTGATTAAATATTGAGGAGCTCCTCAAAGCTCTGATCTTGTCTCAGTCAAACCGATATAGCGCCTACAACATCCTGGGACTGATAAGTAGCTTGGAGGTATGTGTGAAAGAGAGAGAGCGAGAGAGAGAGAGAGAGAGAGGTTGTGCTGAGGTAGAGAAAAGACAGAAATTGAAATATGGAGATAAAATGAAAGAAGATTAATGAGCAGGTCTCGTTGGAAAGAGACTTATATAGACTTAATATCTCCTCTCGCTGTACGTCCCTGTGAACACAATTAGAGGTTACAGATGGCTTTTCATGTATGTGCGGTAAATGAGTGTTCATGCAAATGTACGAATGTCTGTCTTGTGTCTTTTCTGCGTGTGCACATTCACCCCGTCGCTCAATCCCCACTGCAGATTTCATCTTTGTATAAAGATAAATAATCCAGGTCCCCTCATCCAGGCTCCTGTCACTCCTCTGACAGAGGCTCATTAGCAACAGTGGAGGATCCGAACCACAGCTTTAATTGGGTGATGTAATTAAGGCTCCCTAACAAAGTCCAAGTTTAATTAGCCTGGTGGGAAAGGCAGGAATTTCACTCCCTCAATTTCACATCCTCTCGGTTGCTTCCTCTTTCCTCCTCTCTCGCGAGCGGCCCTTTTCTCTCCGTCTCTCTCCCCACTTCTCTCCTCCGCTTTGAGCGCAGAGGAACGTGACACACATCTCAATGAGGGTCAGCCCTTCACAAAGCATTCCTCCCAGCTCTTTCCCACTCATCCCCTCCTCAGGTATTTCTTCCCTGCATACCGTGTGTTGTCTGTTTTGCATCCCCTCTGGGCTCGGCTGTGAGCGTGCCGCTGTGGCTGCCCCGCGATCGCGGCCTGAACTTTTCAACATCGAGGGTCATCGTTTAGCCCAAAAAAAAGGATGAAATGTGTTTGTGAGAAAAAAAAGCTACTTTCCTTGAATTGTGCGCTGTCGTACTACAGCCACAGGTAAACACATCTGTGGAGCTCCACTTGTGCTATATACTGTAAGGAAGGACATGCATTGATACCTATGAATTCCCTCACAGGGTTTAACAGAAAATCCACAGCTCTGCTTAACTCTTTTTTTCCTTCCTGAAGGCAGTTCAATAACACGGAGCTGCATTCTCAAATGTAATTGAAAACACAGGGAATTGGTCACATCGCACAATGATGACAGGCCTGTGTTTGTGGAGCCGTAATGGAGAGGGGACATGTTTTGCAGACAATGTTGATTCTTCTCTCCTTGTCTACAGTTTTCACAGAGGCTTATCCGACCCCGCTGGCTTGCCTCGCTGGAACTCTGGTGGCATCTGGAAGGTGTGATAGGGAGCATGAGCGTGCGAGAGGCGGCTGCAGAGAGAAAACTTTACACCCACAGAGGGAGAGAGACAAGTGTCTGTCTGGAAAGGTGAGCATGTCTGCCACTCTGTGTGTGTTTGTGTGGGCGTACGCGTGCGCGAGTGAGAGAGTTGCATTTCCCCACAGGAGATTAAGCCTGGGCATGGCATCCACCGAAAAACTCTCATTTCTCCTTTCGATAAGAAAGGAATTGAGTCTCTATTTCAGTCCCAACCACCTACAGAGAAAATCGCAGGAGAATGCTACACTTGAGTTTTTCAACATAGGTTGAGATCAGTTTCTCCTCACTCCTGCCATTTACAGTCCAACATATCATATATTCAAACCACTAAACTACAGAAAGTCTGTTTTTTTTTTTTTAATAAAGACATTATGGTGATTTTGAGTCTTTGTTCAGAATTTGGGCAAATCTGGCCTTTATGTTGTATAATTCTTGGTAGGCGGTAGATTAGTGATACATTTTTAATGTTGTTATTTCCATCTATTTCTATTTAGGCAAAAGGCTGAAATAAACCTGAAATGAACTCATAAAACTGTATATGCTCAGGCGTATGAGAATGTGTGTGCTGGGATCCTAAAGAGTGTGATATCATTTAAAGTATAATGAGTGGGATTTGTTGGTTGCTTTATTGGAACACCACACCTCTTCACCACGCCTCTTCTCCCTGTCCTGAAACACACTCCGGCCCCTCACACCCTCTGTGCTGCGTGTCTGGAGGTTACACACCAGTGCCCAAAGGTTGTTAGGTTATGAAGTATAATGCAATTTTGGATAAGTATAATGCATAATTACACCTTTAAAGACAAAGTGAAATACAAAAGCTGGTATCATGGGTTAATTGTTAAGTTAACTATTGTTTATGGAGACCTGGAGTGGCCATAAAGAGAAAAAAAAGCATATCGTATAATATTTCACGAGTTAAGATTTTATTATCAGGTGCACAACAACTACATGGAGTAGCTGCTGACAATGAATTTAATGAGTCTTGACAGCTCGACTGCACTGTTCATTCCTTTAGAAACTAGACTTTGCTCTGATATTTCATTCACGAGAACCTCAAATTATCAAAGATAAAGGTGCTCTCAATTCCATTTCACTTCCTTTTTTCAACTAAAGATAAAAAACAAGGTGAGACATTGAATGTAATGATAAACCTTTTTTTCTTTGACTTATTAGGCTACCTTACTAAATGTGTTTGATTCATCACAAATTCTGAGCGAATGGTATTAACAGACTTTCAGAAGAACTACTTTCTACTATTTCAGTCCCTTGAAGTCATTACCATGGCAACATGAATACTGGCACGCATGATATGATATGATAAACCCAATGATGGGTTTCACCGAGGCACTCGCTGTTTTCATCCCACCCACACTGGAGCCATTTAAATCCGTAATGCCATTTAACAACAAAAATCTTGTCAGACAGGATCTTCCAGGATAAAACGTCATTAAGTGTGGATTCATGTATCTCTTTCTGTTTTTTTTGTCTCCTAGATTTTCAGGAGGCCCGTCTGCAGAAGAAGCAGTATCCCCCCGCTTCACTGTACGTGGTTCTTGGCAGCCTTCAAGTATGGTCAGCTTAATAGAGCTAGAAAGCATAGAGGCGGGGAGTAAAACACATGGCCTTTAACTTCCACCTCTTGTCATGGTGTCAGAACATTACTTGACCCGCTGTTCACACTAACAGCGCCTTAGCCATCGGGCCTGCCAGGCTACAGCTGTGTGCTGCGCGGAACAAGCTGCGCCTCCATGTTGAAACTGTCCTGCCTTGTTAAAATCGGGGCAGGAGATTAGTGCAACAGCTGGGTAAATGCCAGACACTACCACTTGGCTGAGCAATTGATGGACCCCACTGTTGCCGACTGCCTGCTGCTTTGAAAACCAATAAGAAAGGGTACACAACTGACCAATCAGAGCTTCATACAGAGGGCTGCGCCGTCACAAAGTATCATAAAAAAGGTGGAGTAAGGGAGATGGCAGCATACTAGGAGAATGTCTACGTTTGTTTCTAGGCTGAACTTTGTTTTTGGACACCAAGTACTGAAGACAGAACTCCCTGAGTTGACTCACCATTTCCAGGCTCACACTCCTCCAAATCTTCGTCATCGCTAGGACACTCAGCTGATGCTACCAAGAGGTCGTCCGCATTCTGCAAGAACAGAGAGAGAGAGAGAAAGCAGGATGAATTTTAACGACATACAGGACACTCGTAACTTCGTGGAGGGTTAAGATTTTCTGGCAGCCGCAGTCTTTGGGCCCTCTGAGGTCAACTTACGCAGAAGTTAATGCAACCAGGAGAGTCAAACCGAAGTTAGAAAATCATCCAAGATCTACTGTTGAGCAGCTTGTTAGTAGTAGCAAATGAGCTGAAAATATAGACGTAGGTGTGCTTCATGTGTATTTATTATGAGGAGAAAAGTTTGAGGAAAGCTAACATTAACAAACTCTCAATGCCAAACAATCAAAGAGCCTGTCTGTCTGTTTTCTCTATCTATACCAGCAATGCCTCTTTCTTTACCCAGCTTGTGGATGCTTCTTTTTGACATCTGAACCACGTAATAAAGGGGACGGCAGACATGAAGTCTGTTAGTGCAGAGCTTAAAAAGTACAGCAGGTACAGCTGCGGGGTCTGAAGATGAAAACAGATTAAATCTGACAAGGTGGTTCCAATTTAGTAGCCGGAGTTTGTCCTCACTACTGCATGACTCACACAGCTGCATGTCTAGACACCCAGACACCCTCCTCTCTTCTGAGCCTCTGGTTGTTATTCAAGATGGGGTCATCTGATAGAAAATGGGAGCTTTTATCAGCATAATTGATTCTAGCGCCACACCGCCGCGCAGCTCTCTCTCTCTGTTATTAATGCACAGCCTGTCTGTAATAATTTATTAATTGCATTGTGCAAGTTTGAGAGTGTGTCTTTCGCATCACCTGGCTCTGTCAAATGGGCCTAATGATCTGGCTTCAGTTTCCCCGCAACATCTTCATCAGGCATGCACTTAAATTATTCTATCTGTTCCATCCACACAATCAGCTGCTTCACCTTTCCTAATTCTGTGTCAAACATCACATGAAGAGGCCTTTAAACTGTGCGCTTCTTTAAATTAAGCAACCTGGACATCAGTAAATGCTCATAGCGCGGCGTGTTTGTGGCCATGAATTAAAAAAAAAAAATAATCCACCGTGTCGCTGACTGAATATCAATGGCTCTTTCAGCCTCCTGGAGTTATCACTGTTGTAATTTAGTGCAACAGCTGCGACACACTTGTAAACCCCAATTCGCACCCATCTCCTCTCAAACAGCCCACAACGCCCGCGTCGAGTGTAATTCTATCAGATGGGAAATAGTCACATGAGGCCAACAAACTCAGTGTTTCTGATAACTGCAGGAGGAGGGCTGGAGGAGGGCTGGAGGAAACTCTAAACTCCAGCTTGACCCGGTCAGAATGCTTTCTTTCTTTTTTTTTTATCTGTTTCCATGTTGAATCTGCGAGGAGAACACTTTGGACTGTCACACATCCATCTGGGCAAATCGGAGAGCGATCGTAAACACCTGGGAGTGCTCTTGACTTAAGACAGCAGCAGCAGCGAGGGCGTAGCGTGTGATCTTAGTTTTATAACACCCTGACACCAAATTTGGGTCAGAGAAACAAGTGATGACTCCGACTGTTTCATGGAAATCCACAGTATCAAGGGGTGAGGGTAAAAAAAAAAAAAAAAATCAGACCCCCACATACACATCAAAAGGTAGATCTTTTATTCTAAGCATCAAAGCGCATTATTCCACTATGATCAAAGCTGCAGCTCGCTGGGTAGCTCAGAGCTGTAGCAGAAATTGAAATTTGGGTTTCCGCTCGCTTGCTTTCCGCCAGCTTGGCCCGTCTCCTGTCTCCGCTGTGTTTTGGCGGGTGCTGGAGATATTCATTAGAACACTTCCTGTTAGCTTAGCCTGTCGTGGTATTTATAATGCTATTACTATGTTTGCTTCGACACAAAATTACACTACAGGCTTCATCGGATGGAATATTAACGACCCAAAGATATGTGTGTGTGTGTGTGTGTGAGCCTGCAGTTCCTCATGCGACTTTGTCACTTGTGACTTGGCTACAGTAGATGATACAGAACTCAGATAACTATCACTGGGGTTAAATTCTACTGTGTTTGCCAATTCATCATTCACATAGTTACACCCCAAAGTTTTTATGTACCCACAACTTTTTTTAAATCAAAGAGTCAGATATTTTTTAACACAGTTGCTCTTTTTTTGGGCTGATGAGTCAACCAAGAGACGTTAGTTCTGATCTGAGAAGTGAGAAGTGAGAAGTGCTCCTGGTTGTAACGTTTGGGCGCCCAAAATAGCTCCTCCCACTTCAAAACTCCTAATTATAGGCTGTTGTTGTTATTTTTACTATCATTATTAATATCAATCAGGCTTCTTTATAGTTTCCTCAGTGGTTGTACAAAAGACTGTCAGATACATTCAAAAACACACACCATCAGAATAATTTAAAATATGCTGCTATCACATAATAAATCTACACATAGAAGCTTTAATTAAATTTGATAGGAACTTCAGAACTGAACTCCTCCTGGACTTTACATTGCATGATATAAAACAAAGTGACAGGAATAGCTTTTAAAGACATGGCCAATTACCTGTAAGCACCTTACACTAAATTTAGACAGTAACTTTAAAGGAAAATCGCTATTTCTGTATGTATGTGTTCCTGAATACTTTGTTAATCTACTGTAAAATACCTTAGCGGTCACAGTGATTTTGACTGAGTCTGAGTTGAGTTCTGAGTTTCAGAACATGGTTTGCCTTCCCTTGTCTGTTCGGCTATAATGCACACCACTGCTCATGCTAAATACCCATTTTTCTTCAGTTTTTTTCTTCAACGGCTGTTGCTGAATATAAAAACAACAACACTTCCTGTGCAGCACAGACTTTTTCCCAGGGCAGACGTGCAAGATGTTGAGTGTTTATAAGTGCAAATATAAAAGATTTCATACACTCTCTGCTGCCTCTCAGCTGTTTAACATCTAGAATCAATGTAACCCCTAAACCTTTTGTGACTTTTTGCTTAATCTTACTTGGCTGCAACTGTACTTTACTCTCACAAATTTAGAACACTTTTCTCTTCCTTCACTCAGCCGTGTTTGTTTTATTTTTCCTCTTCGTCGAGGGAGAACAGATAAGCTTGCCAGGCCTACGACACCTCGTTGCAAATGAGAACAAATTCCAGAATTAAAAAAAAAAAATCACTCACACTGGGACAATCTGTATGACTGTGTTTGCCATACGCGCAGAGCAAAATATCCCATCTTTGATCATTAATGTATGCGGATGAGTGACTCATTGGTAATAAAATAACAAAAATATTTATTCTCACGTACATGTGCCTAATGCTGCTTAGGGCAATGCACTACGTTCAGCTAGGTACATAATAATAATAAAGAAGAAGCTGTTAAATGTGCGTACACTGGCTGAAAAATAGATTCTAAGCAATAAAAAGCACTCTAAAGGTGGGACTTTGCTTTTTTATGACCCAACATAAACATCAGACAGTACATATTAAAGCTTATAACAATAGAGAGGCAGACAACACTCAGAGTTCTTCGCTATTCTAAGATGTTCCACACAATTTATCAAACAGGGCCATACACGGCTGCCAATTTCACATTACAGACCGCTGCCATAAAAGCTTGTTCTATGCTGAACACGGAAGAATGCCTCCGCCAAGAAGTCTGGAGGCCGGAGATATGATATTGAACTGAGTGGATGGCTACATGTGACATGAGATGCAGAAACACTAAACCGCAGACCATTCATCTAAATAAATCATGCCAAGTGGGCTCGCTGGAGACAATGTTGTCTGTAAAAGAGCTTTGACTGACTTTTGAGTACAAAAAAAACCCTCACTTGCTTGTAATTACATGGCAGCCTCAACCATGACTGAAAGAAAGCTCTTGCGTGAACACTTGTCAACACCTTCATATCTTCAGTCAGCCAGCATCAAAGCACGACTTTGATGGTGCCGACATGAGGCTGTAAGTGACTTTCTAATCCACGTTCCAGTTTTCTTTGAGCTGTGGGTTTGCGGCATAAAGGTGACAGCAATTGGACGCTCGTGCCATCAGCGGCCTGGTGCTTCCTCGTTAATTCAAGATGCGACGTATGGAATCTTTTATAGTTTGAGACGAGAATAAAGGGACAAAGAGTGCGGTACTCTAAATATATTCTGAATCTTGATGATCACGGAGTGGCAGGGTGGCATGCTGACTGATCTCACATGAGATTCTGTGGACATGAAAGGCGCAAACGAACAACCGAATAAGGCAAGAGCGCCGGTTAATTGGAACCTCACCTTTGTGATTCCCGTAACATCATAAAAACTTGTCGGACGGTTGAAGTTAAAAGTGTGAAATGGAGTGCTTTTGAAGAGGACAGATTTCAAGTAGCTACAGTACAAAGTGATTCTAATATCACAGAAGTAGCTGACGTGGACGAGAAGCTCACATCTCCTCCAATGATGACATGGGTCACGCTTGCTTTAGTCGTTTTGCACAACATACAGCTTGTAGCTAATGATATTGGGCGTGAACTACAGCAGGGGGGGGAGGGGGAGAGGGGGGGGGGGGGGAAGGGGGGGGGGGGGGGGGGGGGGGGGGGGGGGGGGGGGGGGGTGGGAGATGCG
>JBAJHX010000042.1:14536173-14567799 GCA_037176925.1 Amniataba percoides | reverse complement strand
AAAGCTCAAATCTCCCCCAAGGAGGAAAGGGGTGAAGTTTGTTTTGGGGGTTTTGAAAAAAGGAAAGTTTGGGGCGAAGGGGATTGGGGGGGAACGAAAGCACCCCCCCCCCCCCCCCCCCCTCCTGGAACACATGGAGCCTGTTATTAAGTCTTTTTATGAGAGAAGTGGGCTGGTATGATCCACCTCTTCCATCTTCCAACTATGTAGGCAACAGCACTTCCCCACTGTTAGCTAATTGTTACTTAGAATGATGCCAATGGCTGCCCTTAGCACATGTGGATAATCATCAGACCATAAATCATAGGCTTTCTGATGTGCATGAAAGGGAGTCATAAATATATGTTTAAAGCACCCTGTGTGGTTGTGCTGTTGCTGCCGCGGAGTTTCCTTTTCATTATGTTCCCTTCCCTCCTCCAGTCGCTGTCTGGATGTGTGGTCATTTGCAGCATCCCCTCTCGTTTGGGGTTATCATCTTTGAGGAAATCAAAATTGCAAAGTTGATCGGTCTAATAGGACCATCCACGCAAAGCGACGTCCTCTTGTTTGAACATCTCGTTTGAACGTCTGAGTGTGGCTGAGGAGAGAAGGGGAGGCTCACACAAAAACACTGTGCTCACTGTTTGACCTTGCAGCCGACGTAGGACATCTTCTGAAATGTACATCTACTCGTCCAAGGAGTAGCCATCTGGTGAATTGGCCCTGCTGTCTAATCTTTCAAATATTGTTTTCACCTCTCTGAGATTTTGAAGGAACTTCAGGAGGCCAATTAAAACAAACTGGCAATGTTCCATCACAACGCTCTGCAGCAAAATATCTCCCCGCTAAATGACTTAAACACCGGCCTTCTTTTAGCTGCTGTTTGTTCTTTTGGCCTCCCAGAATGACTCATGCAAATGGGCTGGCATCACAAACTCATGACTACTCACCTGCGTAACACTGTCCCTCATGGTGGGCGAGCGCTGTTTGCGGGTGGTGGTCGTGGCCATGGTGGTGGTTGTCTCCATGATTGTGGTGGACATATCAGCCAGTGGGGTGGTGGAGGTGGTGTCAGTGGTGAGCACCGAGGGCACGTCGCCCACCAGCCGCAGGTTGCCCTGGGTCTGGACATTGGGGTCGCCCTCGGCTGCCAGTTTGAGCACCTGCAGGCCATTGTAGTACAGGCCTGAGATCTGGCCCTGGAAGTGACGTCCCTTCTCTCCACCCCCACCAATTTTGATGAACGCCTGGCTGTTAAAGATGGTCAGCTGGCGACCTTGTATGCGAGAGAGGAGGAAGGCGCAGAGATGACAAAGAAGAGAGTGGAGGCAAGAGAAAAAGAGCAACCATGGGCAGAGGGAAATAGAAAGAGAGAGAGGGCGAAGAATACAAATTAGTCATGGTTTCTGGGTGAGCTTTCACACAAGTAATACACAGGCACAGTGTGGAACAGGCGAGGAAGAGGGACTGTTTCAATCACATGGGATATCCTGGGCAGCACTTTAGGGAGATTGGACCCTGGTTTGCAGCAGGTGTTGCCATCATGGGGCCGGGCACGTGCCATTTTCTCAGAAAGGCGGCCCGAATCTGGCAGTCAAATAAATTGCGGGGGCAGTTGCGGCTTGACCCTGAGACCGAAGGTTCACAGCGAAATGCATCTCATTTGCCCTGAGATGGAATATATTAGAACAATGCCGGGTCTGTGTCATTGACCTCCAGTGCACCTGAGCTGCACAATGATAAAGTACCTCTGCCAGCGGAAAAAAATGTCGGCCCGCTCTGCCATCCAAAAGGGGAAAATAAGATCCTCATTGGAAGGAAATGTTTAATTCAGAAGGGGCTGTCCCTCTCTGCGGTCATTACCATTCATCTGGATGGATAGATGGATGAGGGGAGGATAGGGTCGACCATTTAACCAGGGTCCAATACTAATGTGTTACCAGGACTGGTGGTGAGGGGGTGGAGAGGGGGTAGTCTGACAGGTGTGGTTTTTCTCCCTTTTCTCCAGCTGATGTCAGTATGGTTTTATTCATTCGCATTTCTGAACCCCACATTTGCATCTCGGCTCTCCTTGGGGACATCCCGCAACTGAGACTGACGCAAACTTTGACCCCCTGTTATGAGTCATGTGGATATGATGGAAGATAGAGAGCGAGGGGAGGAGAGTATTATTGTGGGATACTATTAGAAGGATGTGGGTTTAAAAACAGACTTGATGAGGTAATTACTTAGAGGACAGAGTGGAGGACAGGAAAAGCCAAAGAGCTTTTTTATGGATAAATCAATCGCTGTAAGGAAGAGGGGAGTGTGTTTGTTGTTTGTGAAAGGGATACTGCACTAATGTGTTCATCTGACAACAAACTACAGCATCCCTTGAGATAGCATGCTGTAGACCTCTCTGGCCTGTGTGTGTGTATGTGCTTGTTTATGTGTGGATGCATGTATGCAGATTTGTTACCTTTTACGCAGATTACTGCAGCTCCACAGAGCGTGCGCATGCATATTTGCATCTCATGCATATGTCATTTACTGACACGGGCTGCTGTGTGTGTAATTGTGTTTAATGATGACATATGAATCCTCTGAATGCCTTTTTAATGTTTTCATTGTTTTCTGTGAGATTGCAAGCCAGTGAGGACGGTCTTCTATTCATCAGCATGAAGACACCAGGGATAGGCCCGGGTCCCATTTGTTTTCAATTAAGAGAGCTGAGAGGGCACTTCATCACCGTAATTATGATTTACTCTCCATCTATATGGGTGCGCTTGTTCTGACATATGTGTAACATTCATGTGGGAGGGACTGTTGAACAAATGTTTGCACGTGTACACATGTGGACATGAAACCACATGTTCAGTGTATGTGTTTCTGAGAGATACATCTATTTCACTGTGATGGGCCATTACATGCGTCATTCCATTATCAGATCATTAGGCCCATAAAAGGCCCATAAGTGACCTGGCTCCTGTCCCCTAACTTCGTAATGAGACTTAATGTCTGGCATATGCACCGGTGACATGACAGCAGAGTCTCGCTCTGTTATCTCATCACCAGCCATGTTAGGCGTGGGAGTGATGGAACACATACTGTCAGACTGTGGACATCAGCGAGGAAAATGCAGGAGAATAACCATGCCCGTGTACATACATAGAGAACCTTGAAATCACACAACATCACACTTAGAAAAGCACATTAGTCTGTCCACCTCACGGCCCCCTGTATCACTCTTCCAGTGTCCTTGTCAAGAGGACACATATATATATATACACACCCACACGTCAGCCCAGAGGGTCTCCCATTTCAAGCAGCCCCCATTTTCCGTTAAAGGGTCACGGAGTGCGGAGAAGTTGAGGACACCATCATCGTCTATATTCCTGATTGCTATTGGTCCTCATGGGTTATCAGAGAGATAACGTTCCTTTCAACTCTCGATGTGTGTGAGCGGCAAGTCAGATTATCTGTCTGACAGGACAGTTGGGTGGAGGTTAGGTAAGAGTTAGGTAAGTGTATTTGGTGTCACAGTTACATTCTGAGCCAGTGTCATAAGTAAGCCATATTGACAAGCAGCTTATGATTGTGAGGCAGAATGCGGGAGATTAGTTCTAACTCTGAAAGACTGCAGTATAGTATCATGTTTCTCAATGTGTCCAAGCATCCGCAGGGTGCCCTATTTAATCTGGTGCTGCTACTTCAGCATGTGACAGCACCTTTGGTTAAAAAAAAAAGGTGCAGCAAGACAAGTCTTGAGTGCAGGAGAGCACCGTGATGGCCATTTACGGGTTCATCCCATCTGAGAGAGAGGCAGAGCGAAAAAAGAAGAAGGTGCCCTCTAGACTAGATGAAGGGAAATCAGTGTTTGTTTTGGGAGCTGTCTGGTTGTGATGAGACCCTAACAGGTTCTGATGAAGTTATTGTTTCAGGGTCTGCCGGGTCAAATCAAAAGTGACATGCGGCTTTAGAGCCAATTTTGGTGGCGGGCGTGAGCGGGGGTGGGAGGGTAGGCAAAAGAAGCCTCTGCATGACAAGCAATCACAGCGCCTAATATGACGGAGCTGGATGTGGCGATGCAGCAGGAGAGGGTGTGTGTGTGTGTATAATAACTTATGAAATTTGTCACTGAAATGACCTTTATGTGTGTGATAGTTGGCCTTTTCAAGCAGTGTGTATTTGCCCAACATTTATTTACATACGCCTCTGTGTGTGTGTGTGTGTGTTTCAACAGCTTACTGCCGTGTTGGTGGTAGACAGCACAGCGTACGGGCTTTGCACATTGATGAGGGTCTATTGGACCAGTTTGGTGGGATTGGGCGGCTGGTGACTCGCTTCTCTCCCCAGGGCTGTTAAGGTGATACGCATTTAATGGGCAGAGGCTCAGGGCGAGAGGGGCTGGGTGGAGAGTTAGCTGGGGAGGTTGGGATGGGTGTGGGGTGGCAGGCAGCCAGCCGCTTATTTAACTGGCATTCACGGCCATACACGACGCCCTAATTAACTGCAATGCAGAGACCGTAACGGTCAGGCTGAGGCTCAAATTTGATCCATCTATCTTTCTCTCTATCTGCCTATTGCAGCTGAACAAAGTGGCCAAAAATGTAACTTTTAACATTTTTTTTCTGCTTGGGGACCATGTTTCTCCAGCTGGTCTGAAAAAAACATGAATTAATTAAAACACTTATTAGGGTCTTAGGTCTGTGTATGAGGCAGATGTGGAAGACGAGTAAAAAAAACCTGTACCAAATGTAAGGCTGTTGTTAAGCTATTCAAACAAGACTAGGTCAAAACCTTGAATGCTGCTGGAGTGTGTATGGTCAGTGTGATGATCTTCTGTTTTCTATATTGTTCCCAGCAATGTCTGTTCTAAAAGTGTATGGAGGTAACATATGACATCGTATGTATGGTTATGGTTACACATCTGATATGCTTAATCTATGCTTGATTAGAAACGTATATAAAGAAGAATTTTAAGATCAAAATGACTCAGATCTGAAGGGGATTGATTTGAAAGAGAACTCTAAAGCCTAATTATACACACATAAACATGCTGGAATCTGAGAGTAAAGCAAGATATTGATTGGTGAGGATTGTGTGTCTTTTTCTACCCTTCTTCATTTCAAATAGGCTGCGGCTTGGTAACTCTCTGCTGCTTACATTGGAAATCTTGGTAAAAGTACGCTTGTGCGGCGACTTCTGCAGGCATTTTCATCCGCAATCACACCCGCCTTTGGTTGGATCACCTGGGGGGCTTAGTGGCAGATAGCCTAGCAGGCGTCGTAGAGGGGTGGGGAGCGTTCTGACTTTGATTTCCTTGCCAAATCATTGTGGTAATGGCCCCTCCACTTCGCAGCATCTTGTGCAGTTGGGGAGTTTTTACATCTGTGATGCACAACGGAGTACGGCATGCAGCTCCCCCCTCCCTCTGTAGCTGGCAGGTAAAAAATGTGAAGAGCGATGTGGACTCCCTCCTACTGCACATCTCACATGGGCCTGTCATTTTCTCAGCAGTGCACAGGGGATGAACAGCAATTGCAACTGTCTACAACTGTAACAATGATACTTCAAGTAGATCATCAGTATTTAACATGTGATTAAATTATTTTTTTACAAGTGGCCAATGGGCAGCTTCAGAGTTATTCATCAAACGCCTGAGAGAAAGGGGCACGCTAAAGAACGAATATGCTCGACCAGGACTGAGAGAATGGGGACATGAGATATAATAGGAGTAAGGGAGGATGATGAAAGAGTGAGACTGCATGGGGATAGAGCAGCGAAGGCATGGAGGAAGGGACTCCTGAATAAAAAAAGAACAAGTGGAATCATGCAGTATAAGACAGTGGCTGGGAAAGAGAAAACATACAGTAATGCATGTGAATAATGAGGTAAGATAGAGGTAGAAAGAGGAGGAATGAATATCAAGAGGCACTGACAAAAGAAAGCAAAAAGAGGTACAGGAAAGTGCACTGAAGTGCTTCTCATGACGAGGATATCGAGTGGCTGGTGAGTCACCTCTGGCTTCCCACCCTCATTTTCAAGTGGAGTTTGTCAGTGTTTAATGATATGTGAGACCGTAGCTTCCTGTTGGATGTATCACTGCATCCCTGCTGTTTGACCAGAAAAGATGCTCAACAGCGGTTATACATTCACACAGCGGCGGGAAGGATACTAAAATAACCCGCTTTGCTCACTCTGAAAAATACTGGTGTGAAGATACTGTAAAAAAAATGGTAAGAAACATTCCAAAGTACAGAATGTGAATCATCCTCATTATGTTACTGATTTTGAGAGATGGATTTAAAGGACAGTTCTGTCTCTTTTATCAGTAATAACAATCTTGTATTGAAATTTAATTATGTGAATGTTGGGAACACACCCTAAGAAAATGTCCAGAAGGGGAAGAAACATACACTCAAACAGAACCAACACTTTTATGGGAAAAGTCTGTACTTGTTGATGGGTACAGACTTATCATATCAGATAGAAACGATCAGAACTATGAAAACGAAATGGTTGTAAGAAACCGAGCTGAAAGGTATTTTTTTCTCGTTGTCTGACTGAGATCTGTCTTTTCATTTTAATAAAGTAGGTTTTCTGAAGGTGGCACTGTTCAGTTGTGCTTTAATTACTTACACAAAAAAAATGGTCTGTAACAGGAAATGTAAAAGGCATCATTTCCTGTGTGCCTGAGGATTTTTCAAATGAAAAACTCATCCGCCTTTTTAAACGGTTTTATTTGCTGGGTGCAGGATGTATCACTCTGATTTCACTTACAAATAAGGAGGGAAAATTCAATTTGAATGATGTATTCAGCCAAAAGTAAACTGCCCTAAGTAACAGTAGTAATATTGTGTTTACAGTTGCAGCTTTGCATCAATGCACCATTCACCTCGACTTTTTTTTTTTCTAAACAGAAAGAGAGAAAGAGAGAGAGAGAGAGAGAGAGAGAGAGAAATAGCTTGTCTCAGATGAGCTGTGGTCGGTAATTACTAGCTGAGCCGAGCCAAGCCGGGGAGTGGGCCGGGCTTGGGCCACGCTCGGCTTGCTAATGCACAGATTGCTTGTCGGAGGCTGTGAAATAATGGCTGTATGTCTGCTACAACCTCCAGAATGTAGGTGGAGAGGAGGAGAGGGGACAGAGGCTTGATACCATGCTTTGGTCAGGCTTAGCCCCTCCCCTTTGGCAGAGGGGGACCGGAAGAGGGGATGAGGAGGCGAAAGAATGATCTAAGTGCACCCGTCCCCGATGGAGGGGACATGAAAAGGACTGCAGCTGGAGAGAGAGCGGCGCCTCTCTCCCTCCACCGTCATCTTTACGCCTCTCTCATCCTCCTTCCACTCCTGTTATCTCTCAGAGAGGAGGGATGCCATATGGTTGCAAGGAGCTTCTATCTAAAATGTTTTCCCTTCGCTGAGCTGCAGGGTGGGAGGGATGGCCCAGAATTCACCCCTGTCAATACGCCGCTTTATGTTGCGCAGAAGAGAAAGCTGGACGTTTGGAATCTCAGTCTTTATGGGTTTGTGTTCACAAAACCGCCTGCAGAATTCTTAGTATATGGATCAACACGCAGGAGCCACTTATTTCCATTTTCTTCACTACTGATGAAAAAGGAAAAGAATAAGGAGGGAGAAAGGCGAAGAAGCACAATGGGGGTGGAGTGGGATGCTGACAAAGTCGATTATGAAGTGTTCCCGAGTTATCTCCTCGGTGCAAGGCTCTCTTTGGTAATTAAGAGTGTTTTGCTTTTTTACTCCTCAGAAGTTGAGCTGGTTTGGGTAGAACACTATGAATTAATAGTGTTTGACAATGGAGATGAGGGGCCAAATGCGGCATGAAGTTAGACCGAGAGCCATGCGAGGCGGCGCGCAGCCCTGAGGTCCTTGAAGACAGCTGATGGCGCCGGAGCTGTGGCAGCGAATCAGCGGGACTCTGAGCACGGGCGTTTGGATTTCATCATATGGGGCTCTATCTCTAATCTTGTATCTGCATGTAGATCTTGAACAGGTTATGTACAGTCGCGGGGGAGAAACGGGGAGACATCACACGGCAGTTAGCTAGGGACGGTACTTCTATCTGTTTATTCGGCCCAGCTGTGACTGTTCTGTTTTTTTAGGCCATTTCATGGTAGGGGACCATGGAATAACAGCAAAGCGTCCCTTCTTTCTGTCTCTCTCTTTTCTCCTCATGACGCATGTTCATATTCATACACTGTCCCCCTTTGTTCCTAGAATATGACCACAATAATGCGGAGAGATCAAATGAAAAAAAAAAAGATAGTAACTCCAGAAACTGATTGTGGGCTTGCTGAAAGACAGAGTCGGACTCGCTCGCTCTCTGGTGGCTGCAGCCTGATGTGAGAGACTCTCTGAAACGAAGCTGAGAACATGAATAGTGGACCTGGACCAATGCCTGGTGCAGAGATGTTGATTTGAGCTCTGGCCCCGCACCAAGTGGGAGAGCTTGATTGCTTTTGATTAGGGAGTGGGGGAGCTCACACCAGACCATTAAACACTGAACATTAAACCTGGTTCTCCAGCTTGCTTTTTAGGCCACGGAGGCCCTGCGTTGTAGTATTCCTCCTCTCCTCCTCCCTGCACTCATGTAGCTTAACTCGGAGCTGGATCGCCATGCTGTTGGAGAGCTCCGGAGGGAGAGACTCCTTGCCAGAAAAAGATATAAAGCTCCAGTTTTTTTTCTGGGAGCTTTATTCGCTTCCTTGCTCATCTGCTAAAGGGAACAACTAAAGGGAACTGATTCTCGCTGGTTATTTGTAATCTTTATTTTCTATCAGAGCTCCCTGATGAGATCAAGAAGCCGCAACACAATACTACTGTTTCCAAAGAAAAAAGCCACGCTGATGTTAGTGTTTGCTCGCTTTTTTGGCTGATGGTCAACGAAAAAAGAAAACGGGAGTGAAGGAGAGGACAGAGTGGTAAACTCGGGATGACAGATCCATCATGAGGCGAGAGAAAGATGCAAGGGAAAGGGGACGCATCTGAGTAAGTTTTGGCTTGAATGAAGCCGTTGAAAACTTTTGGCACTCTGACTTTTCCCCTCCATTGGGTCCCTGTAATGGCTGCCATTTTGGATTTAGTCAGGAGGCAGAGAGTCGGCCAGAGATGCTCGCTCTGATCTGCCTCACACAGCAGCAGAGATGGGATAAGGGCTTCAGAATGAGATGCGGTGACACAGTGCAGTGCTCTCCTTTAGGACACTGCTGGCTCCAGTGACTTCCATTACACTATATCCCAGTGTGATTAAAACACTGATTTGTGGGACAGACTGGGGCTGATTAGTACTTACTTTGAGTCCTGCACTAAAGGAAGAGACCCATGGGGCTGATTGTTTTGTGCGCTTTGGTCAAGTATGCCATAAAATCACCAGATACTGAAGATGAAAACCTCACATTGGTAACACAACCTGGACCATTAGTGGACATCTGTTACAGGATGAACCATGATCCAGGCTGATTACCACATGACAGCCTGTAACTCTCATTCAAACGCTCATACACCCTTCATCCTGCACAGCAAAAACACACAGAACACTACATTTCAAACATTTCCTTAATGGTGAAAACAATAAATGTTAAAGGGACCTTTATTCATTTTCTCTGAACACATTTTGTTTCAATAATCCAGGGCAGGTGCGTCATTTCTGAATTTGGCGTTCAGTTATTTGCTTTGTTTTAACCCTCTGAGTTTTGCATAACATGGAGGTGGAGACAAGGGGAAGAAGTTGCCAGTTGGGGATTTGTTTCTTTTAGTAGTAGTTAGAACTCAGTTAGCTTTTTTATTTAGGTTTTGTCCCAAGTGATCGCCGCAACCTGTCCAAGTTCTTCCAAATACCGACATCCAGGTCCAATTGCGTTCAAATGTTAAACATCATTTATAACAAGGTTATAACTGAGGGCTCTCTGAATTTGTCGCCAGCAAGGACAAAGCTGGGAAATTTCTCAAATGGTTTCAATTTACAGCTAGTGGTGGACTGTGGAGTCACGGGGAGCCCTCAGTGGTTAGTGTGGGTGGAGTTTGATTTGCTGTTAGGTGGTTAGATTCTGCTTAGAGGTTTCTTGGCTTCACGCTCTAGCCGCTTCCTTATCAAAGCAACAAACAGCTTTAACCCTTTGAGCTCACAGATGTCCGCTAATCCCCCTCTCCATCTAGGCTAATGTGTTTTATATGTGAAAGGTATCTTGGAAATGCTTTTCCAGAACTACTTTGCCTCTCCAGTCCATGACGTGTGTATGACGTTTCTTTATCGGACCCAATCGAATGAACAAATAGGTGACCATGCACGCTGAAAACGCACCCTGATCAAAGACCTCGACTGAGGTTTGATGGGGAGGGTTTGTTTATTTCATTTTCCGACAGTCTCCCAATGCTCTTATCCAAGTGATTGGATGGAGACTCATTTCAGACTATAGAAGAAAGAGAATAATGCATTCAGTTTCAAGCTCATTCTCTTTAGAATTTCATAGCATGCAAAAATCATTTTATAAGTGGGTAAGTCATTTTTTATTGATCCGCTTTTTCATTCAACTTTCATCTCCCAAGTCTTTTTAATTCTGATTTGTGTCCTAACTACCCTCAGCAGAAGTGCATTCCCCGGCGCACCGGAGGAGAGCAGAGAGATCAGTTTATAGGAGCTGGAGATAAATGCAAGGATTGTTTTGTTTCCATGAAATAAATATGCAAAGGCTTCATTTATCTTGTTGTCTGTCGCATGAATACTTCATTTTGCTCTCGGAGACTAATTCTAATCTTCTATCTGAATTCATCCTCCGCATGTGTTATTGTTCACAATATTGTTTCAAAGGAGCCCCTAAAGCTAAATGGCTAATAGCTGAACCTTTTAATTTGTGATAATCTCAATGCATCTCCTCATGCAAAGAGGAAAGATAATGCAAACCTGACTGTAAAGTATCAGGGCTCTGAGAGTCTCGTTCATACACTGCAGGTTTTATTCTGCTAAATGATGCTGTACTGTACGTGCTCCTGTTCCACTCTTTTAGAAACTACCAGCCTTCACAATATGAAGCAGAAGTGCGTGTGTCTGCAATGTTTTTACTGCGATGCAGAAACTATTTTAGGCTCCATTTAGCTGTCTTTCCAATTGATTTTATCTCTCCCTTTTTGAAGAATCAACCACCTTCAGCAGCACAAACACATGGCACAGGACAAAGACAAAGGGGTTGGGACATTCGGCACTCAAAGGGTTAAAGGATCATCGCTTTGATGGGACCACATTCGACACTAGTGGCACGAGTTCTGCATAATGCTGCAATGAATGTAGACTCATTACTGCACAAACACTTCAACAGTCCCTTTAACTTTTAGTGACTTTCATGGGGGTTTCTTTTCTCTTAAAAATCCAGGAATAACGCTTTTTTTTCTTTTGTTTTCATGAATGATTAAATATAGTCAATGCAAATTCACATTCAGCCAACAAAAGACACAGGAAAGAAGCAAACGGAATCAATAGGCTTTTTACACGTGGTCAGGTTATTTCTGGGTTATGTCGGGTTATTTAGGGGTTAATTCTCTGAAGAGATGCAGCCCCAGTTTAAGGTGCTTTGGATATGGTCCCCTGGATGTCTGCATACCAGTATGGTGTTATTATAGAAAACTGTACAGTACTTTTTACACACTAGATGGCATAAACTGGATGGCCTAGGATGTAAAATTATGCCAAGTAGGTGACAGAAAACAACTTTCAGCAATGCAATATGCAGAGCAGATATGTTCAGATAGACCACTTTTAGACCTACTGATGTTGGGAATAATCAAGAGAAATGAGTAATATTATATCGGCCAATTCTTATCAGACATAGTAAATCTGTGGTGGATTATAGGGGACCCTCAATTTTGTTGATGAGCCAAATCACTCACCCTGTTGCATGGCACTGCACCTCTTCCAGAGTGGTGGTTAACGGTAGGTTAGGCGGTTAGATCATTAGTGGAGTTAAAGGGATTTTATTACCTTTGTCGAGTAGCCACTCGTCAACTACCCGACCAAGTCGGTATGGGATTCTTTGTCTAGCAATAGCCAGGCGCTCATTATCAAAGTTCCCTTTAAGAAATTTGGAGAAGACAAATTAAGAGAGGTTACAAAAAATCTGGAAGTTAAAAGGTTAGAGGTTAGAAGGGCAACATGGCAAATGTTTAGCAAGTTATGTACTTTAAATCAGCTTTAGTTAGGACAGGAAGAACTTGAGGATGTGATTTTGGGCTGGTTTGTTCGGTTAGACAAGTTAACAGCATTCTAGTTACCTTGAGTTTAAATGTTTTTTATGCACTAACAAGTTAAACAGATTTATGAATTATTTAGATATACTCTGATTACATTTGTAGAAGTGCTAACTCATGATATTCGCAAAGTGAATACACTTTAGAGATGCATTAGCAGTAATGAAGAAAAAGCTAAAGCTAGGATCACACACAGAAATAGCAATCAGTGAACATCAGAATTACTACACAGTGAATGAGCAATGCTGGAAAAGAGACATCTCATTGTCAGGAATAAACCATTGTTAATTCACACGAGCAAGAGATAATCACACAGTAATAATACACATTTCATGGTTGTTTCAAGGAAGACGTATTTTAGTTCCCACTGCACAAAGAGTTCCTAATTAGAAAATCACCACCTCCCAAATCTGACAACAGGATGGTTCATTCTGCCTGTGGAGCATCACTTTCCTTTGAATCGCACTCTTCTTATCCAACTAAGGCAAAAGGATTTAGTGAAACTGTCAGCACTGTTTTACCCAGTTTTTTTTTTCTTCCTTAAGCATTAATTGAGCACTTCTCAGTGGCACTTGGCAATTAGCATCACTTCATCAGCGTGTCAAAGAAGTTTCATTGCCGCTGCGCAAACTTATTATCCCTCACTTCACTTCAATCAACCTCGAGGTCATGCTGCGTATATCTCCAACACTGTCAATAGAGACGGAGCTGGAATTAGAGGAGATGAGGGCTGATGGTGGCCAGGCTGGGGGTTTGATGAAGTCTGCAGTGGTGGCAATGTCAAAGCCTTAATTAGGAGTTATTGTGGATGTCAAACGGCAATCTTGGCAGATTATAGGGTAAAAATCAGAGAGTTATGTAGCGGTATGTAGTTCCTAAAAATGGGGTCAGGGAATCCCCAGGCGTCCTTGAGGAGGGACAAAGGTCTGGGGGGGGGGTTCCCAGAAAAGGAAGAAATACTATTATCACTGTAATTTAGTGGAAGTGATCCAATTTACAACACATATGAGTGAGAAACGTAATAAAAATGTGTCACTTGCTACATATGAGCTAACACAGTTCTACTCTAAGTGTGTGTTCACACCACACAGCCTATGTGACCCCCGCCCCCATTTGAAGTAACACAAAACTCCCATCTTATTAGTCAAAGCAGCCTCAATTTATTTCTTAACCAAAATGAGGCAAATATATAATCACTGTGAAATAAACATTTCCATGATGAACTGTGGCTGCGATCTTTCCCAAGATCAACACTGAACAAAATCTTTAAAGTCTCCGTTTTGGGGCTGACAGTCTTTTCTGGAGGTTTGCGGCATGACATGTCGGTAAAAACGCTGATGAAATATTCTGCAGAGAGGCGAGTTAAAGACCTGGGGAGAGTTTGGAGCCAGCGTCTAAACAGTAAACAGAAGAAGACTCTGAAGTATATCCTGCATTCTAACTAGCACGCTTTGATTTCACTCCCCCCACTGCTCTGTGCTGCTGCGGAGATCTAAAATAGACCACCTCTCTATTCTGCAGTACCCACTTGCACTCCCCAGGGGTCTCTCTACCCACACCTGCCTGCGCAATCATGGCTCACACAGGCTCAGTAGGCATCAGTGTGTGTGTGCTCGTATGGATACTGTATATGAACATATCGCTGTGAAAAAGACGATGACGACTGGAGGCAGAAAGAAAAGCACAGGAGGAAGGAGACTGGAGTGAATGATGGATGGAGACGCGTATAGAGGACAAACAGGATGAACATGTGAGAGTGGGCAGTTCAAATGTTCTATATGACTCAGTGGCATTCATACACCGCGACGGTGGCTCTCTGTCGTCATCTGGGTGACGAATGACTCACAAGAGCAGGCCTTATACAGGAAACCACCGACAGGAAATAAAGTAGTTAAACTGTTAGTGTATCTTCTGATCCTTCTGTAATACATAATTGCCAGTCGTAATGCTTTTTATTACCTGCTATAATACCTCAATTAACCCTACAGGGAGTGAGAAAGACCTAAAAAGTGCAGGCATTTATTTTTTCCGTCCTCCCAGAAACTGGGTGTGACGGCAAATGGCTCGAAATTATGAGCAAACTGTGCTGCGGCATGTTTAGTGGGACCAATTACATGCATGTGCTCACATTCCACTTAGCCTTCAAGTTAGCCTTCCGGAAAGGTAGCGCAGCAATTACAGTGCACACACACATACACACGCGCACGCAAGCAGGGATTTTAGAGATGACACAGGCACTCTGCAGCAATCAGCGAATTAGAGAAGGGGAGACAGATGCTGCTGGTGGTGTGGGAAGAGAGGGCGATCGAAAGAGGAATAGTGGGAGGTGGTGAGGTCCTGAGTGAGATGGATCAGCTCTGTGCATGCTGCATGTCCACATGTCCTGACTAAATCTCTTACTTCTTCTAGCTGCACTGTCTCAATCACACTCACGTCACCCCACGAAGAGTATGTTTTATCATCTAAAATACTAGCTGATAATGCGAATCAACCGGAGAGAGGTGGTGTTCCCTCTAGTGTCGACTGTTAGACACTGCGGTCTGATGTGTCTCCTCTCTGGAACGTTCCCTTCCTTTTTTGCTCCCATCGCCCTTTCCTTTCTCCCTCTCCTTGTCTTCCTCAGTTATTCATTCCTCCTTGCTTGCTTCTCACCCTCTAACCAGTCTTCTCCCTTGCTTGTCCTTCCCTTGTTCTAAATCATTCATCCACACTTTACTCTGTTCTCTTTCTTGCCCTCCTGACAAAAGTGCATTTTGATTTCCTCTCTTCACTAATTCCTTCCATGAGCCACTCTCTCCTTGCACCTTCACCACCTCCTTCTTGCCTCCCAGTTCCTCCCTTTTCGTGTTTTCTTCTATAGCCGTCCATCCCCTTCCTTCCTCCATAAATTTTCTTTTTTTATTCATACATTCCCCTCAATTTTCCTTCTTCCTTTGCTTTTTAAAACAGTTAGCTTCTATTCCTTCTCATCCTCCTTACTTCTTTCCTTTCTCCCTCTTTATTCTCTCACACCCCATCTTAAATCTCTCCTTTTGTTATTTTTTATTATCTTTTTTTTTTTTTTTTTACCTCATTTTACCTCTCCATCCTTCTTCACTGCCTGGTAACATATTACCTGGAGATTAAATGTGGTACATTGAGACAGAAGCACTGCCATCCATGACTCCATAAGGGTGAAGCACATATAGGCATGCAAATGTGTGCGTACTCCCTCCATGGCAAAAACGAGTGACTGACAACGTCCTCATCAACAACCAAAATAAAAAAATCACAAGGGGTTGGTCTACAAGTGATGGAGAAACAAACATGCCATGTTTTGAGTAGCTATGCAGAACAAAAAGGTGGACAAAGGGAAGAAAGCTGGGAGAGCGAGAGCCAATTAAGTGAATGTTTAAAATGAAAATATTTAATTTTAGCATAAATATATGTAATACCACAGTAAAATAATGCCACAAAGTTGTGTTGGACAGGTTTTCTCAGGTTTCTGTGTCATCTACACTGTTAGAAAATCGAAATTCCTCTGTGTCCTGCTTGTTTGTTTGCATCTGTTTCCACTCGGATCCTTGGAGAAATAAGTCATTCTGAGTGAACCAGTGAAACTTTTTCCTCCTCGCTCGTCTCCCCACAAGCTGAAGCCTGCTCGGCATAAGAATGGGGGGATAGATTAAACAGCTGGGCCCTTGTCTTCTCCCTCACCGCCATTATCACACTCGCTCCGCTCCCGAGACTATACCCTTGATGTGAAAGACGGTGAAACAATGCTATCGGACCTGGCTGATATAAAACAGAGCGAAAAAATAAACTGGCAAATCAGGTGGTGGCGTAGACTTGTTGAGGCATCTTTTCGTTCTTTAATGCACTCAATATGTTGTTTACTGTGTAGGTGGACTAACACTACCTTAAAGGGACAGTGCACTGATTTTACATGTCAAAGAAAGGAGGAGTCAGTATTTGAAAACAGTAAAAAAGGAAATTTCATAACTATGTGGGAAATGTTTTAGGAGCTTGACCCGTATTATTGGCTGAAAGTCAGCACAGCTTAGAGGACACTGATGAGCCCCTGGCTGAGTGTCTCTGTGTTGCACATCTCCCAGGGGAGCGAGAGGGTTGCCTCTGGGCTGCTGCATGTCGCTGAGTGGAGGGCTCTGACTAAACTACGGTTCACTGCGTAAACACAAACAGCAGTGTACGTGGCTTCACTGGAGTCTCTGGGTGGTGCCCTGGAAGGAATACCGCCTCAGCACTCTGTAGTACTGCCAGGGGGCTTCAGCGCTCCTGAGGGCAACGATGGAGAATCCTTGAGGGGGATGATTGGGAAGCGTCTGAACTGAGCGCTGTCTTGTGGCTGGGCCTCTGTATTTGTCATATCTTAACCACAACAAACACCATGTTTGAGCTCAAGATGTGTTAAATCTACCTGGCACAAGAACATCTTAGGCCAATGGACAGTGATCAACTTTGGATAATTAACGTCTTCATCAGGCCATGTCCTTCAGTGCTCCCTTTTTTGGGATGTAATTCTCTTATTCACAAGGCATACTGTATAACTGGTGGACATATGGACGGAAAGCTTCTGCAGTCTAAATATAGGTGCATAGAAATAGCTTGTCTTTGATAAAATGTCTGAGCCAGGACCCGGCAGACTGTGTGCTTCTGAGGCTGGTCCATAATTAGCCACACCAATCATGCACTGTATATTCTGCAAACCAGAATACAGAGGTGGGAGGAAATTAACTACATTTACTCTGTTGTGCACAGGCACGATATTGGAGGTACTGAACTTAAATATTTACATTTCATGTAACATTATACATCTACCACATCCAAATAAATACTGTGCTTTTTGCTGTACTACATATGTCTGACAGATTTAGTTACAGCGTACTAAAAGCGTACAGATTACATTTTTTCATCCTTCTTGTCCTGTGCAAACTAAGCATGTCAGTATTTGATGATCCTGGCTGTACCTCTTTATGATAAACTGCAGGATTAAGTGGTCCTTTACGGCCTGGCAAACTGATCTGATAGACCATAATGTATAGCTGTAGATGAAACCACCCTACAGTTATAAAGTACTTAAACGTCTACAGCAGTAATGTGCATCAAACACATTCATTCAGAAATAATATTCATCTAAAAACATGGGAACATTTTACAGCATAAAGTGTATTTTGTGCCCTTTATACTTTTACTAAAGTTGTGAATACAGGGCTTGTGAAGTATTGAAGTTATTTTACAGTGTGGTATCCTGAGGCTCAGGATCTCCACCCTGAGATGCCGGTGGTATCTCCACTCTGGAAGCCAGAAACCTGTCTGTCTTCCCCTTTCGGCCCATGTTTGGCGCCCGCAGCATCGGCTGGATTAACAGCCATGATGGGGCCGTCCCGGGTAGGTATCACAGCTGCTGCGCTGGGGGCAGGGCAAGGGCACGCTGATTGACTGGCACCTCAGGGAGAAGCAAAGCAAGGTGGAGGACGGGCGAGAAACCTGAGTGGCATGCTGGGAGTGCATAGAGCGTCTGCTCCTGTGTCTGTCTGGGGGAGCTGGGTTCTGGTGTCCTGATTATCCATTTTATGAATTGCACATTGTTCTGCCTCAATCTCTGTCTCCTCCTGTATCAGCGCACGTGTGTGTCTGCTTAAATACATGAGAGTCTGTGTGTCTCTCCACGGAGCAAACTGTATATCATGTAGCTCTGCAGGCAGCCAGTTGCCCTTGTGCAGGACACCCACATCGGAAATCCATCCACAAGAATGGAGATTACATTGGAGACGATTGGCCACTGGCCATCACGCTCTCCCTCCCTCTCACAGAAACCTCTCTCTGTCAGGCCAGCCTCATAGCTAGGTAACTTAAGATGGATTGCTCTCATATGCACTGGGTGGCTTGAAGCAGAGAGGGAAAAGAAACCAGTGCCCAAATCTATGTAACTACATGCTACTAAACATGTCTCTGCATCTTATCAAGCTCTTTTTACTCTTATATGTCAAGTCTTTTTTATTTTATCTTTATTTTCTTTAACGAGGTGAAAATGTCTGCCACTATTGTAAAATTGATGTCTTTTCAGCAATTTTCTACATCCATAAAAGAATGATTGCTGCACCAAAATCAAGAAAAATAACAGGATTTTGGAATTCTCCAAAGATAATATGTACACCAAAAGATGACATCTTTTTCAGTGCCTTTTTCTCCCCCAATCCTTTTAAACCACATTAAGCAAGAAAGTTGTGTTTCTTCAAGTGAGAGATGCGAGAAAGGAAAGTGATTTACCTACCCACGACGCTACTTTGTGCTATGTAAATATATCACCCACCACTCCAACCAGCATGCATTTGAAACAGATGAAATCTCAGTATTTTAACTGCTCGCTCATCTTTCATCTGTGCAGCAGTTATCAATCCACTGCGCTCGTTTCTATTCCTTCCCCTCTCTCTCTCCTCGCTTTGACAGGCTCCTTACCACCTTTCATCTCAGCCACGGTGGATTTGTGCGACTGTGGCTGCCGGAGTGAGCCAGAGAAAGCCCCCCCACTCATGTGGAAATCAAAGTTGTCACTTCTCTAATTACCTAAAGCAATCTTTTCCCTCTCCTGCTCTGCACCACTTAGTTGTGTCTCTCCATCTCTCTCTCTCTCTCTCTCTCCCCAGCCATCATTACATTCGTCGCTGTTTCTCCGTTCTCGCTCTCTCTCCCTCACTCCCTCCATCATCCCACAGCCACAGGCCAATAATTGGAGATAACTTCCAACTGTGCGAGATCCAATCAGAAGGAGTCGCAGAGCACCAGAGGCCCAATAAGAAGCCACAGAAAGAGAAGGAAGTGTCATCAGTGACAAGTGACTGTGCTGGCTGGCCTCAATTAACATTCTTTTTTTTGCGGTACTTTCCTGAATATAATGACGAATCAAATAAAGATCCAAACAGTGACAAATGTCAATCATATAACAAATTTGAATATTGAGTATGATTGTAAATATCACATCTTTTAACATCCATAAATGTGAGAATTAATGAATATAATGTTTATTTAATGTGTTCATTTTAATCTACACAGATTAGAAAAAGCATCACTATATCAGTGGTATCATCAACAGGAAGTACTGAAATCTTTTTCTTTAGTAAAAGTAGCAGTAACATAAATAAAACAGAAATCTAAAAATAAGCAGTGAGATGAAGTTAGGCACCAAAAGGTCTGCCTTGCATACTAATCACTCTATCATGCATCATATGTAATACAGTGGCTGCTAATCAAATATAGTGCTGTAAATAATTCAGTATTTCTAAATGAGTTGATGTAACTGAGTATAAATTCAAAATTGCAGCCTCGTTAGCCGAGCCTGGGTCATAGCATGGTGCACACCCTGAACAATGAGATAGTGAGGATGTTTCCTGGGTTATAAGTCTTCTGCTTGGTGGACCATCAGTGTCACACAGGGCTGCTTCAGTACTCCTTGCTTGGAGGCCCGAGCTAGTGAAGTGAAATCTAGTCCACGCTCAGCTTAAGTCCATATGCCCGCAGCCATTTGTCTGACTGTGTCGTCTTGTGTAGAGCGCAGCCCTCTCCTGTTCTAATCCCGCTGCACCCCCCTTCTCCTAGCATTTTAACTAGCACTGCTCTCATATTGCTCTTGCTAAAGGGAAAAGGGAAGCGGATCTTCTGGGATGCCTTACGTCGGGACTTTATCTTCCTCGTTTATTCGCGCTTGGTTTTCTTTCTCTCTGAGCATGAAGGTCGCAAAGACAAAGATGGATATCTAGAAACGGTGGAGACGTAAAGGCAATGATAAATAAAAAAAAGGGGGCTAGGAAGAAGGAAAGAGCACAGCTGAGAGCTTTGTTGACCCCTTTCTGCAGACCATTTATCCGAGGAGTAAGACCATCTTAACAGCTCAGTTGGAAGAGCTGGAGCTGACCTCGGTGGCACAAAGACTCTCTCCTCTGTGAATCCGCATCTCTCTTCTTCCCTTCTCCCTCTCTCTAATGGTCAGCCTTCACGCTGAACAAATCCACTAAATGCCTCGCAGAATGAAAACAGGGAAGGACAATAGCCCCCTCTGTTGTACTCGGTCTATTTGTCCTCCTTTTCCTTTTGCTGTCCTTGATTTATGCTCTGTATTAAGTGGTGTGTTGGTGCACTCAGAATGAACGCCGCCGTGTGTGAGTGCATTTCAAGTCCCGAGTAATTTTGTTTGGAAGTAAGTTTGTTATGAAGTGATTCCTGGCTTTGTGTACAGTGCTACATTGTGTGTGTGTGTGTGTGTGTGTGTGTGCATGTGAGTGGCATGCTCATGCTGCGTCACACTGAACGTATGGCTATATGTAATATACCCCACTGTGATGCAATCCAATTTGTGCAGTGGTTGCTATTCAGTAGCATTCAAAACCTCATCCATCGCAGCAGTGACAGCTACCAGCATGCCCACTGGATCTTACCCTCTTCGATTTTTTTTTCTACCCAACCCTTTCCTGTCTCCATCTTCGTTCCTCCTCCACTTCAATCCCTCATTTTTCTGCAGCGCATCCGTAGCAGTTCTTTGTGGAGCTCTACTGCTTTTCCCCTCTTCTGTATCCCCTGCTTTCAACCTCTCCGTCCGTGCATCACCACCACCTCCTCTTTCTAATTTTACTCTCTCGCAGCCCAGTCAGAAGCTAAAGCAGTGACAGCTTTATGGTAGATCTAGAGCCTGTAAATACTGGCGAGCGAAGGAAGAAACAGTGAGTGTGGACGAAAGACGGCGCACTGTGGAGTCATTGGTCATAATGACACAGTTATGAGGCAGCAAAATATGGTAATCACAGACAATACACTGCGATGGTGACAATATAACTAGGGCTGTAAAGTGCATAATGATTATCCAAAGCCCAGGGAGCACCTCAATGAAGTCTAAATGTCAAGTGTGGTATAAACCCACAGGAAATGGATGGATTTTTCCAGAAGCTGCCCCTTTTCCCGTAATGTCACAATTTACAGCGGCGAATTACTATAATCGCAAAAAAAGAGTTAATGTGAGGCGATTTGCAAAGAGGGAAGATGATGATGAGATGGGGTGGTGGGAGGGGGGAGGGAGGAGGCAACACCCACATACACACATAGAGATGCGCATATTCAACAAACATCATGTACATGTGTGCACATAAAAATAAGACCATAAAAGTGACCATTTATGTGCACATCTATACATAAACAGCCACACAAAACGTGTGCAGATACACAATCAGTCAGCAGCATACTCCACCACACACACACACCTCACACAGTTGTATAAACACACTCCAAAACACACCTCCCTTTAACTCTCAGGAACATTTTCTGCCTTGGAGCTCTTTCTTTCTCCTGCTCTGATACTTTAGGAGGCAGCGGCTGCCGGAAGGGTGGCTGGCTCCTTATGAGAAGAGGATTAATGCTGTAGCAGGCCCCCACTCACTAAATCTGACCTCCCCTCTGAGTGTCTGTACACAATGATCAGTTAGTGAGAAAAGGGGTGGGTGGGGAGAGAATGGCCCATAAAACAATAACATGGAAGCAGATTTCACAATGGAAATCACAGGCTTTGACTAATATGGGCTTTTATGATAGTAGCTGCTGCTGGTTAACTGCTGATGGATACAGAATACTATAATATTGGCTGATTCCACTGTAAAGTCAAAGGTAAATGAGAATTCAGTGCCAATGTTATAGATTCATCCATTCGAGACTATGGAGCTTTTGAAAATGGGAAATTACACTTTCATCTTCTTACAGATGAATATTTGAACTTTCACCAATATTCACTGCAGTACACTTGTTCGTTTGTCATTACAGTCTAACTTCTGGTCCAGTGTCTTACAGGGACTCATATTAGCTAATATTAGCCAACGTCAGGTACTTTTTACATTTTGCTGTATGGTGGATATTACTCATAACTTAATGGATCAGAGAGGATGATCCCAACACAGGCCAACTTAGTAAATGTTACCTTTGGTCTCAAATGAGAGGACACTGTAGTGTGGTAACAGCCTTTTAGTGATGAACTTTAATCTAGATGAGTGATGAGGCTGCTATGTTCTCGCTGTAATAAGGCACACACTTTTGCCAATCAGAAATGAAATAATGCATTCTTCAGGGCAGTGGTATCAAATTGCAGATAAACCAGAGCAGACGGCAGACCAAACAATTAGTCACATCACAACAGCTACCTCTCTCACAGCAGATGAAGCTGAACAAAGGGAATCGGATGTGTAGTGGTTTATTTGTGGCCAGGCTGAGGTGCTCAGTGTGACACGGGGGATGTTTTTATTGAGCCGGTCTGCCATTTTGGGAGAGCGAGAGGTGGGGTGGGCCAATAACTGTTGCTGCGGGACCCACTGGGGACACCTGACACACTGGATTAGATGGCCGGGCGCTCCTCTGACACTTTTTGTCTGCTCTCTGTCCATCAAATGTATACATGCACACACACTCAGACACACACAAAAAAGAATAACACACACACACTCACATTATGCACTATGTCAAGCACACACACATAGACTCGCACACTGTCACACGTAGAATCAGACACGGACCAAAACACCCACAGACACACACTCCCCGGGGACTACAAACATCACTTCGTGGGACATCAGGAGACGTGTTGCTTTGCTGTTGAATGTGTCTGACCCGTGACGACCATGTTTGCTGTCAACATCCTGTCTCTCCGAATCATCACCTCGCATTGGCCCTTCTGTTTATAAGCCCGCTGCTGGCGAGCCCAGGCCATATTGGAGGCGCGGAAAGCCCTGCGAACACTGCATGGAAAAAATATTTTGTGCTGGGGACATTATGCGCATAAGTGTGTGTGTGTGTGTCTGAAAAAGATACAGAGAGATAACCTGTCGCCGTCTTTCGTGTGCGAGGTGACAGATTTATCTTCTCTGTACCTGTGTCGTCCTTGTCCTTGCAGCGGTCCTCTGGGAACTTTTTACATTTCTCAGGCCGCGGTCTACGAGAGAGGATAAATCCCGTGTGCGAGTCTCTGTATGCACAAAACATTAGACAGCGCTCAAAACTGCAACGGCATCCCAACGCGACTGCCTGATGTGGGTCACAACAGTCCCTTTGGGGCAGGGTTGCTTCACAGGAATATCCTTGTTTTTGTGAGGGGAACCAGACAAATGTGGCACATGTAATACCTTAACAGAATACCCCATTGGAGCTGTCTTTCATGAAAACTTGCTTTGTTTTCTTCTAAATCTGGTCATGTAGACATTTTAAGGCTCACTGTTCCACTGGGACAACATGGAAATGCTATTGCATAATATAAGTATAAAAAAACAATGTTAGGTCTGACTGTGGTGTATTGAGTATTTGGTCCCATTTAGAGAATCAGAGGATGCTTAAATCTCCAAACTGGGTCACACGACCTTAATTCAACAAGCTAAAGCTATTTTGTTCTCCTGTTTTTTGAAATATAACCTCTCTCACACGTCTTTCTCAGTTAGGAAGTTGCCATTCGCACACCCACAACCGCTCCCTCACTCTTTCCCCTTACGTATTCCTCCACCCTTTTGTGCCTCAGCCTCACCGGAGGTTTTGCTTTCCTAATGTGTAACATCTCTGTTTTCCCCAGGACGCCGCCCCGCCAGACGATGACAAGTGGAACCTTCAAAGCCCGGCGCCCAAAAATAGTTTGAGTCTATGTAGCTCACATGAATGAATAAAAGCTATCCTACACAACAACCACCCTCCCCTTCATCAACTTCCTTTTCTTAGTCCCCGTAACCTCCTCAAAACTTCAGACGGGTTCCGGCCCCCGGCACACAAATATGAAACTCATCAAGTAAACAGCAACAAAATAACACTCTTCAATTCTTCATTAGCAGAGGAAAAGGAAAGAAACGTTTGACAGAGACAACGGCAGCGTTGGGGAGGGCGGAAGGGAAGAGGAATAAAAAGAATACAATATGGGCAGCGCATTAATGTTTTGTGACGAAACAAAACATAGATTTGGATGATGACACTTGCTTGCCAATGTTAACAGGCTACTCTGCTGTTATTTCCTGAGCAGACAGAGCTATTGTTCGTTGAAGGCTCCTCTTTGGAGCGTGCGCTGTCGCGAAAAGGGCTGTATTTCCATCATAATAACAGCTGAAAAGAGACGACTGTGACAGGGTGCTTCCTCTTCTGGTCGTGATGCATGCCCCTCAGCCCGGCCTCGCCGTGCTGACGGATGAGAAAGAGAATACGCTCCTCTCAGTGCCAAAACAAAGCCTCAGAAATGCGGGATCACTGCTGTGACAGAGAATGTCACAATCCCACTGCTCTATATGTCAGCTGGAGTAAATATCACGGTCACATTAGCGAGCACTCTCCCTGCTGTTTGAAACAATGCCGACACATAGTGATGATACGTGGACTGTGTTTTTAGACAATCGAGATGGAATGCGTTGACTCTAGTGGAGATTTACATGCCGGACAGACTCACTGCAGAGTGAAAACGCTGCTGAGCAAAATCATCTGTTAATTTATGGATGTACCAGAGCCTCTAGACACTGAAAAACTTTTATTTTTGCATTCAGGTGATTGGTTTCCCACTTGATCACCAACGCCTAAGACTGGCAGGAAATAGAGCCTGGCTGTTTACCAAATGCAACCTCGTGATGGGGAACACGAAATGTCTTCCTTTGAACAACCATGAACGAAGGGGAAACGCAATGGAGAGAGAAACTGTGAGAGCTTCTGCGTAACCAAAATAGCCTCATGATTCAGGCCAAAATAGAATACCATGATTATGGTTAAGCAACAAGTGGGGGAATTAGCATGCTCCCAGCGGTGACTCACCGGGTGTTTGCCCTCGTTTAAAGCCTGTATGTGTAGTGATGTTGAAGTCTGTGTTTATCCTGGAGCTGAGGCATGACTTAAAAACACCTCCACATACTTTCCCAGCGTGACGTGTCCTCCTTCTGTATTCTGCCCAATGCCTGACTGGCGTGCTTACATTGCGCTGGTCTTGATTCAGTGCTTTCGCAGCGCCAGGAGCTATGGCGGTACACTAACCGCAGAGAGCTTGGATGCTTTTAGATGGAAGATTGCTCGCCTCAGGATGGATGCTTGGCTCTTCCAGCCTTTTAGACCAGAACCTGCCTTAAATCACCTAGAATAATGCAGGCACGCACTAAATATGAATGTCGTGATAAATAAACCAGAGCGCTCGCAGAAATGTTCTATAAAAATCACTTTCCGTGGTACGTGGTTGGGGCTGACTTAATGAATAACTTTTCTTTTCAAAAGCTCCTTCTTTCTCTCTCCATTGTGTGTCCATTCTGAGACTTCAGTACCGCGAAGGTTCATATCCAACATTCAAATGATAACTCCCCCCCTCCCCCCCACCAAGTCCCAAGATTGGGACCCTTCTTCCTACCTGAGGGGAAACGTTCGAGGACAGGCTGGTTGTCCACCTGTAGTGTGGCATTGCCGCCACTGCGTGTGAATCGCACCACATGGTATTTGCCATCGCTCACCATCACCGCATTCTCCTCGATAGTTATGTCGTCTGTTCCCACGTTGAAGATCACGCCGATCTTTCCCCGTTCCTGCAGGAAGAGGACAAAGGAGAGTATAATGACAAGATGCACCTACGCACGGAAAACAACATGATGGTTTCCCATCATGTCTTGAGGGTTTCCCAAGACATTTATTACCCTTTTAAAGTTTTAATATTTTTTACATTTTTTCTAGTAAAACACCTGATATTCTCCAAATTGGAGTAATAATAAACATTTGTTTCATTCATTGTTTTTCATTCATTTTTACAAACATCTTTGCTCTAGGGATGATGATGTTGGTGTTTCTGCTCCAGACAACAACTTCAGGAAGGATCAGCACAGCATTTTGAACAGTTATTTATGCCCCTCCCCAGGATGATTTGTGCAAACTCTGGTGATGGCCTGACCTTCAGGTTCCTAATCTACTGACATGTATGTTAACGTGGTGATGTCAGCATCCAGAGCAAGACATCAGAATCACTAACTATCATTGCATTATTGAGATCCTAGAAAGATACAAGTAATCAGTATAACTGTGTGTTTGAATATGCAGTGCTGAAACATTTGAATTGTGGACTATAAAGTCGTGTTGCACTGCAGTGCAATGTAATTACATAGCAGCCATCAAGATTTGCGTGCTCATTTGCTTCCCTCTCATAAGAATGTAAAGATATTTTCTTTGAGTCACCAAAAGGCCCTCACTGCACATAGTCTGACGATGATGTGAGCATCAGCGCTAACACACATCAGCCTGGTAAAGAACAGAGTACTTGTTGAGGACTCCTTTAGTATTCATCAACCCGGTGACCCCCTCCCCTCTCCCATCTATTAGTGTTGACAGCCGCCCACTGCTTCGAGTTTATTACAGTCAACCGCCTACTCTACGCCATCTCCCTCTTCTCCCTCTGTGGTTCCTGTCCTCAGTCCCAGGAAAGGTCAAAGTCATTTACAGAGTTACAGTCTGCCAGAGAGGCACAGAACAAGGGTGAGAGGGAGAGGAACAGACAGAGAACAACACTCTCTGTCTGGCAGTAAATCTTCTGTTGCACTTTTGTTCTTCGCCGCCAAAAGACTGCCCTGCCTCCCAAACCATTGGCAGGAGCACTTCCTGATTGTCAGCACAGGTCAAGCTCATTTACACAGGGGGGTCACTTTTTGCACACTGCTATCTGCCCACTGCAGACAGCACTCGATTGATTCCATTATCTCATTAGCTATGCGCATTTATTTCGCCACCTTCCACATGCCGAGGTATTCGGAGGTGAGCGCGTTGCTTTTGCTTGCAGTGGTTTTCCATTATTCATGGCTGATTAAGTATTTTAAAAAGGAAAATAAAAAAAAACCAATGTTAACAGAACTTAAAATAGCAAGTTAATTAAGTAAATAAGTGCAGAGGTTGTACAGTAAGTTAATGAGCGGTATAATCACAGCCAAATTTATGTGCATCCTCTTTGGTGCCATATAAAGTGATTGCTGTATTCAGCCAAGGCCACAGTATGGCCATGCACCGATAACAGTCACCATTAGTGTATTAATGGAGTATGGCTCAGGAGGTCCTGGTGGCCACGATTAATGCCAACAGAACAGACACAGCTGAACAGTCCGAACGGAGGAGCACTCGTGGAAGCACAACAGGAAACAGACCCAGCTGGGCGCTTCAGTCCACGAAGATCAGAACTAAGTTAGGCTGAGATGACTTTCTCCGAGCGGAGCTCGATGGACTGCTCGGTGCATGATCTCATTGCGCAAAGAGGGCTGAAAGTCTCAAATGGCAAAGTGCTTCCAGCTTCTTGGGCACTTAATCAATTGATTCGTGTTACGGACTGACCCCTGCAGTCTTTCCGCCTGCTCTCCCCATACAGGCTGCAGGGGGGGTCGATTCTGAGGCATGAATATGAATACTGCCAGAAAGCAATTAGGGATGAGCACATGAATGAGAATGTAATCAAAGCGCCGAGTATTGTTACCTTTGAGATACTGCAGCAAGAAAAACAAAATGCAGAGGGTGAATGAAATGCTTTTGGATGGAGCGGATATGCCAGGATCATCTCCATTACAGCCCACGCACTAGGAAGCTTAGAATAATCATAACACCTTTGCCTGGAGAATTAATTCAATTTGCCAGGGCAAAGCAGAATGAATCCATGCTATTATAACTGAAAAGCAGAGGGGAGAGTGAATTTGAGTGATATTTACAGAGAGATTAGCATTTGTGTTCCGCAACATTAGGGTTCTTCCCGGTGCTGAGGGAATGTATAGAGCCCATTACGGTGGGAAGCCGCTGGGAACCAGTGCTTTTTTAAAAATGATTTTAGTGTAGCGGTAATGACATTTTAATGGCCATTTCCCTTAAGCGAACATATCTCTGGAAACAGAATGAAAAAAAAAAGTCTTTGAATGACTGGGAGCAGTCAAGCCTGCAACATTGAAATGAAGGGACTGGTAGGTAACTGACAATAAGCCCTGGCTGCTCTTTAAACACCACGGCGTCTAAACTACTGCTTAGCAGCCCTTAATCTGCTGCAGCTGTCGGCTAATGTCAGAAGTAAGAATGTTAGATTCTTGCTCTTTTATCCAGAGGTTAGCTCATCTTCCTTTTCTTTCTGCAGGTCACTCAGCGGTGCAGGTGGGGGTCCCACTGTGGACTGGAGGGAAAGAGCTCTGCTCTATGATACATTTTCAATTACGTCAGATTAAACCCTCAAGAGCCCGAGGACGGCAGCGTCTCTTTGAGCCCCTGATTTCAATTAAGCAATCAAAGATCTTTAATGGTAGGGGGCTGGCTGGAAACGTCTATAGACTGGAATGAGTTTTAACTTAAAACTGAGTGAGTTTTGATTGTTTGTTGTGTCAAGTTTCACTGAGAAAGGCTGTGTCTGATGAGAAAGGGAAGCTAGTTGAGAATTTTTCAAAGATTTCCTCTTGAATATTATTATAATTACTCAAGCACAAACTTGCTGTCCTTGACAAAAATCTTAGATCTTAGTACAACAAAAAAGTTATTTTTCACAGAGCGGAAACTGCTGATCAGCCTCTCACACAACAGTAAGTTGACGACGAGTTTAGCTGCCAAAACCCCCCCACAAGTTTGTGTAATCCCTTCATTAGAATCTCCTTCCTTTTTCTCAAAGACAAAGAAAATTGGCCTTGGAATTCTGTGCGGCAGCCACAGATGAGAAGGAGCAGCGCTGGAATACGGAGAGCGCTTCCGTCTGAAATATTTCAACATGACCTTGCAACGTGTGCGAGTGTGTCGAGGTAAACGCTGCTGGCGAGGGAGGAATGCGAATGAGGCAGTGCCACAAACGAGGCTGCAGTCGGCGCGTGTATCAGGTGTATCGGGTCGCCTCGGAGAGCACTCGCTGATCACGCGGCGCAGAAATTGAAGGCGGGGGAGGTTGGAGAAGGAGGCGGAGCAAGGGGCAGAGAGAAACAGTGTGCAATAAAAGGACAGGGGGAACCTTGATGATCCTCCAGGGCCTCAAGGTGCTTTGAGATCAAAGCTCCTTTTGAAGATGTCAAGATCTCGTTCTCTCCTCGCTGCACACACTCGTAGTCGACTAAGAAAGGGGAAACTAGACAAAGGGGGAATGTGAATGCATTTTTCAAGGCTTTGTTTCTTGGTTTAATTTCCTCGCAGACAGCTCAATCATGACGCGCTTCTTCTCGAACACCCCCTACAGCTCCATCTCCACACAAATCTCCTTTTTGATCTATTTGCATTTCCTCAATGTCTCCCTGCATTCCCCCTCTCAGATGTGATACAAGAGTGCCAAACAGACAAATTAGCAAGAGAAAACAGCAGAGGAACAACAGAGATGCGACTGCTGGAGAGACTGGAGGGCGGATTCAGCGACACTCTGACAGATACGCTCGCGGTTGTTTAAATCACTGGAGGTGCTTTGCATTTTGCTGTATCGAGGCGCCTCAAGGAAAGGCCTGGAAACGCGGCTGACCAGGCCAGGAATCTGCTGACGCCGGTGATTTGGTTTGACAGATTTCATATTAATAATCCCCTGGGTGGCGGAAATGCAAACTATTCATCAGCCTCTTTCTCATTTCCCCAATAATGATCTATCACAGCCTATATCTGCTTGAGTCTAACTCGACATACCAGGGTAAGTATGCGGAGCTGCAGTATTTATTAGCTTATGAATCAGCGAGTGGAGCAGCATGGACAGAGAAATGACTGATAAATAGATTTTTACTGGATGCCCAACGAAAAGCAATTGATTTTTTTCACCCTCTTTTTCTACGGACACACACACACATGCACATCTGACACTTCCATGTGGCGTAGCGCAGGTTAATATTTCATACAGCCTCACAGCTTGAGCAAGCATTTCCACTTAAATGGCCGATCTCTGCACTGATGTTACATTTTCTGTGCTATTTGCAGCTACAGATTAACGTTTTTCAAAGATATCGCACAGGCTCCTGCATCTGAACCGCACGTACCATCATTTGGTATCTCCGCATCTTCCTGCTCCGGGTAATTCTGTATGGCTAAACAGCTTGTCAACACGCGTGCATTGTGCCTGCAAGAGGAGATCAGCTGCGGTATCTTCTACAAGGAGAACAGCATTGCCGGGCTAATCTTCCACTCTGAAACTGCAGCGTTATGTAAGGAGGAATAGGCTGTTACGTAACTTGTAGGCTCCTTACTAGTTAAATCACCCACTGTCTGTTCACCTTACGTCTTCAGAGCGTCTGTGACAGAGACACTAACAGTCTTTTTTTTTTCTAACAGGAATACTATTGCTGAGATTTGATGTCTTCCCTCCTCTGCGTTCACCTCAAACGGCACAGGGCTCACATCCACAGAGCTACACGTGTGTCGATTTTGGGGCGGCAGAGGGGGAAATAAGAGGGAGGCGGTGACAAAACACTTTGCATCGCAAATCACTTTGCAGCGAGGCTATGCTTGGTTTCATTTACCACGCCATCTCTCTGTTTCTGCTCAGCCAGCTCATTTGTATGTGTTTGCCGTGATCTCCAGCAGTCACCTTGAGAAAGTTGCCCTCCATCTCCTCATCTTAATAGCACTTTATCTCCCTTTGCCTTCCCACCCCTCCCCCCGACTCTTTCTTTTATGTGCCTCTTTTTAGCAACAGTGGTCATGGCTATCCGTTCTTTCCTGCTCTGAAAACGACAAGCGCCCACTGTGACGGAGGATCAGATATCATTGAAAAATTGATGAATTAGACAGATGCGGATGTGTATGCATGTGTATATGCATGTGTATTTGTATGCGTCTGACTCCAAATCTCTCATCTGAGCATGACTCACGCTGGGCTTGCCCATTTGTCCCAGAGTACGCACACTCATACACACACACACACTGGCAGCAAGCCAAAATACTGCAGAGGGAAGCAACGTTTTTGCTAGAGAAGGAGAGGGGGGCAGAAATAAATCAGCCAAAACATCATCCTCGATAATCCTGATTATTTTGTCAGCAAGCACCAAAACTCTTCATTCACTCAGCCTCCAATCTTAAGCACCAGAAAAACAACACGTCCAGACATATAAACATGTAAAGTACACACACACAAACACACACACACATTGTAGGTTCATGATTCACACCACTGAGACTGTTGATGGATGGCGTCCTTTAACATCATGACCATCAGACCTGTAGGTTCGAATCTCGCCTGACCGACCTGCGCTCACTATGAACACACTCACACACACACACACAAACACACACACACGCACACACACACTCACACACACACACAGTATGCAGATATGAGAACGTCCTTGACTGAGGTTACACCGAGTCCTGCCACACACCGCGGCCTTGTTTACAAAACTGAGTGCTGGTTGTGATGCGCGCACACACACACACACACACACACACACACACACACACACACACACACACACACACACACACACACACACA